>JAHUUD020000023.1:1200000-1590000 GCA_020010945.3 Muscidifurax raptorellus
ATGAAAGAATAGATATGTATTAGAATACACTTAGAAGGCTTCCACACAAAATTTCAAGTCTGTACGATATATCAGTTTTAAAAAATTATAATTTGGACATGAAAAATGTTGAAAACAATGAATTTAACAAACCTGATTTATTCAACAGACTAGAAATCATGTATACAAGCCTTCTCGTTATTTTTTAAATAATATCTATTTATAAATTACTAATTTGTATTTTTAATTTTTATAGGAACCATCAAAGGACTATAGGCAGCAGGACTATGAGCAAGCAACAGGAAGAAGAAATGTAATAACATATTTATATATATATATAATCATTGAATTTATTATTGTAATTATTATGTATTACATTTATTATAATATTGCAATAAATTTTGCTTATTTTATTAATAATAGTTTTATTTTTAATCGCAAATCAATATTTTTAATTGGATATAAAATTATTAATAAAAATTTCTATTTTTGTAAAATACCGGCATAATGCGCGCATATAATGTGCTAAATGCCCTCATATTCGAAACACAAATGTAGCATACCCTGCATCATGTGTGCGGGCACAGCGCTCTGGCACATGCTTGTCATATGACGGTCAAACGCAGGGGCATCTGAGAATGTCGCGTGCGGCATAAATGTCGTTGTATGACCGTCATTGTGCGTGGACCTTGCGGTTTGGGTAATGTTTATGGGGTGTCAGAGCGCTGTGCCCGCACGCATGATCAGGGTATGCTACATTTGTGCTTCAAATATGAGGGCATTTTGCATATTATATGCGCGCATTGTGACGGTATTTTACACAAATAGAAATTTTTATTAATAATTTTATATCCTATTAAAAATATTTAATTGCGATTAAAAATAAAACTATTATTAATAAAATAATCAAAATTTATTGCAATATTAAACATTAATAAATGTAATATATAATGATTACAATAATAATTACAATGATTATATATATATATATATATATATATATATATATATATATATATATATATATATATATATATATATATATATATATATATATATATCTTGTAACGGGCGGCGAGACGCGCACGTCGGCGCGGGGAGCCAAAGCGCGGGAAGGCCGGTAGTGATCTCGCAATTCGAGGGAAATTCGAGACAGTTAACTTTTGACCGCACTCGCGAATAGTACTGACGTCGCGCGCAAAAGTTATAGCTACAGCAGCAGCATAGAGAGCAGCCCTAGCAGCAACCACAGCACAGCAGCCCTAGCAGCAACAGCAGCCGGAGAAGCAACCGCAGCATCTTAAGCAGCAACAGCAGCAGCGGCAGCAACCCAACGCTACCACAGCCGAGGAAGACGGCAAGGTCGAGCAGAGGACTCCCTGGCCAAAGTACAACGAGGATCGTCGTATAAGCTAAAGTAGGATCTCATTTTCCTTTTTATTTATACGCGATCGACTGGCGAGGCATTTGGCCCCAGTCGTTGTTCCGGGATATTTTGTGGCCTTCTCGCGACGCGAATACGCGCAATACGGACGCCGGATTGTTTAACTGAATAAACGCCTTTTTATTAGAATCGGTAGTGTGTTTATTCAATCGTCGTCCCGATCCCTCTTCCTATCTAAACCGCCGAATACCGCCGCCTCCGCGGGCACTACACAGGAGTGTAGTGCATACTGAGCACCGGGACATCGTCGCAGATAGGCAACCACACGAGCGAGTACAGCATCTCGCAAAAGCAAAGTACAGGAGGACTTTGCATTTGTACGGGGTACATAGGCAGATAGCCGCCTAAAAACCACCCCGTTACAACTGGCGCCTAAAACGTGTGGATACGCGAGATAGGAAGAGAAAAAGTGTTGCGCGCGAACTCGAGATAGGGAATTCCCGATTCGGCGAAAAGTAAGCGAATTTCGTAGAAAGACGGTTGAATTTCCGCGAGTTCGAAAAGGCCTAGGCGTGATATATAGCATTATACTTGTGCCGAGCCGATCAAAACAAATATCGGTTCGTTGGTCGGCTAAGCAGCAGCGCACGAGAGTAGGAAAATCCGTGCGCGCTATAGTAGTGTGCGAGCGCCGAGTACGAAGCAGCTGGCGCGTGTGAGTGAGCGGAGAGTGTGTGCGCGAGCCGCTTGGTGGGAGCGTCCGTGAGCGCACGGAGAGTGTGTACGCGAGCCGCTCTGTGGGAGAGTACGTGCGAGTGCTACGAGTGCGTGTGTCCGCTACAGTACGTAGCGCAGGCATAGTGCAAGCGCCGTATCGCCGTAGAAGCGATATAGTACGCGTACCCGAGCGTGTGTGAGTGTGCGTGCGTATAGGAGAGCACAGCTGGCTGATGATAGAGCCTACCTGTGTATACGCAGCATAACGCGTATTATACTACAGCAAAAGAGTGCGAGATCGGAAATTCGGTGCAACGCACGCCGTCTCGCACTTAGAATCCACGGAATAAAATCACGCCACAGTTATTAGAATAGAGGCGTTAGATTTTTTTTTTGATTTTTGCTTTTTCTTCTTTTTTTTTTTTTGTCAAAGCACGCTGTTTTGCAATTAGACTCCGCGAAATAAAATCACGCCATAGCTATTATAGTAGAGGCGTTAGATTTTTATTTTTTTTAGGCTAGCTTAATACTGATAGGAAAGCGTAGGTTTTTCGTGTGTTGCAAATACACAATAGCTCGCTAGTAAATTATCAGATTAGGTAGCCGCTGCTGCTGCGTGAGTTAGTTTCATAGAGTCAATAAATTTTAGCGGGAAATATACGCGTGAAAGATGGCTCAAGAAACCGAAAAGAGCGTAGGAGACTGGTGCTATGCACTAGAAGACGCCGATTTACAAGAAGCACTGACCTCGTTGAAGCTTCGAGCTGATGGCTTCAAGTTAGCCAAAGTCGCCAGACTTCACCGATGGTTAATGGGCGACTACGCTGAAGAGGATTTTATGCCCATGGGAGAAGTGTTGCTATCGGAAGCTCGCGTTGAAAGAGAGCTGCTCCGGCAAACTTTTATAGACGAAACGAAGCTGGAGACGACAGGTGATACGATTGCGGATGAATCGTATGACCCTACGGCAGCACACCCGCTAGAAAGATTGGCTCATGACCAGACCGTAGCAGAACGGTTAAGGTGGTCGAGTGAGGCACGGGTCCCATGCGGGCAAGGCGCTATAAAGAAGGTGGCGCGAGCCTCAGCCAGTACACCGTGGGTAATCCCAACAATGCAACTTTCTGATGAGGAGGAGGAAGCAAGAAATGTTGCAAACAGTCATAGGAAGGACGGTAAGCAGCTGGATCCTAGGTCCCTTCCGACTCACGGCAGAGGAACGGCTGATGTAATAGTACAGCGAGCGCGAAATCAGCCAGCGATACCAGCGGCAAACAGGAAAGAGACAACGGAATCTGGGAAGGATGAGCCAGATGACGCTGTAAAGATTCTGACACGCCGGGTGGAGGCAACAGACGCCAAGATAGAGCAGCTGACGAAGAGTGTCGAAACGTTAATGGCGATGATGATGGGTAACGCCGCATCGAGCACAAGAGTGGAGCAAACTCCAGCCCTTCCGAAGCCAACACGCAAGACGCAAGGTGGTTTACCCCCGTTAAGGGTCGACTTCCAAGATACGTACAGTATCTATGGAAATGAGGACATGGCCAGCCCAGTAGCACGGCCGCGTAATGTGACGACGTTGCCGGCAAGGGGAGTTAGACGTCAACCCCTGGCAGGTGCTGGGGGGAGCAGAAACGCTACAGGCGAGACGAGTAGCGTACCTGGTAGTAGGAGCACTGCCAGTGGTATGACATCCGCCCACAATTCGTCTAGAACGGCCGGTAGTGTATTCGGAAAGTGGCCAGTCCGATTCAACGGCGATGCCAGCATGAGCATCGAGCACTTCATCCAGAAGATGGAGGGAGTGCAGAGATTAAACGACCTTACAGAAGAGCAGATGCTAGCTGCACTCCAGGAGGTATTCACCGGTTACGCCTATGAGTGGTTGTTAAACCGAGTTGATGAGACGGGAGGATGGACTAGCTGGCAAGAGTTTTGCACGTGTGCCAAGACGTGGTTCGGCAAAACGCAAGGATACCAGCAGAGGCTTCAAGCAGAGGCACAAACACGCACACAGGGATCAAATGAGTCTATACGTGTGTATATCACGAGCCTGCAAGGTATTATGCGCAGGATGGTGCCGAAGCCCAGTGTATCACAGCAGCTTGATGTGATATACCACAACATGCTGCCTTCTATAAAAAGAATTCTGCAGCGGAAAGACTACAGCACTGTGGAACAAATTCTAGAAGCAGCTGCTGAAATAGAAGCCACCATCGAGAGCGAGGCGGTATATAGACCCCCTCCACCTCCCGCAGCCGCACTGATGCCGGAATTGGCTTATAAGCCGGATCTCTGTCCTCATAGCTCCAAGGCCAAGGTAGCGGCTTTGGGAGCAGAGGTAACAGGGGAAGAGCCGCTGAACCTAGCAGCGATAAGTCGCTTGTTCGACGAGCGACTTAAGAAAGCTTTTCGGAGTAAGTCCCCGACAAGGTCACCACAGCGGCGAAAGAATTACCGCAGTGCCAGCAGAGGGCGTGATAGAAGTCCAAAGAAAAAGGACAAGGGGACTAGCCCACCACGGAAGGAAAGTCCGAGGTCGGGAAACAAGTCGAGAAGCCCCAACAAAGCAAGGACAAACACCTACAAGGACGTAGAGTGTTTTAACTGCGGTAAGAAGGGCCATATCGCCAGGATGTGTAGACATCAGTCGGGAAACGCCAAAAAGGAGACGTAGGCGAGGCCCCTACATCTCTGAAGAGGGCGCAGCATGAGACTGGGACTAGTTCAGCGCGCCAGGCCTCGCCGGACGATTTCGATCTGATGATCGAAAAGCTAGCCAAGGTTAGCAAGGAGGCGCAACCCAACCTAAATGGCGATGAGTCTCGCTATTGGGTGAAAGTTGGGATTGGAGAATTCCAAGTGCGAGCGCTCTATGATCCGGGAGCGGCGTTGACAGTAATGGGCACGCTAGGTTTACAAATCGCCAGCGCGTGTGGGCGCAAGTTACGCCCGTGCCAAGGTCGACAAGCACAATGCGCCAATGGACAGGCTTCAAAAATTGTGGGTACAGTAGACCTGCCATTTGAAGTCGAAGGAGTCCAGAGAGAGGTAACGGTAGCGATAATGCCAGATGCAGTCGAGAGCTGCCTAGTCGGAGCAAACTTTGGCAGACTCTTCGATGCAGTACACGACCCAAACGAGGGAGTGTTATACTTGAAGCGTGAAAGGAAAATAGTACAGCTTCAACTGGCTACGCTCGGAGTTACAGGTGTGCTCAATATAGCCGCAGTAGGTTTAGCGAGGATTACGGAGGACGAACGCCCTAAGCTGAACAGACTTTTGGCTAGGATGAAACCAGCCCAGCCGAATGCGCTAGGTCGCACTCAGCTGATTGAGCATGACATCGACATCGGTACTGCTAGGCCCATAAAGCAGAAATATTACCCGGTGTCGAGGATGATGGAAGAGGAAATGCACCGCCAGGTACATGAGATGTTGGAGGCGGGCATTATTGAACGAGCAACAAGTGGTTGGTCTAGCCCCGTGGTTTTGGTGCGCAAAGCGAGTGGAAAGTTTCGTTTTTGCGTTGACTTTCGAAAAGTTAATGCGCTATCAAAAGCTGATGCTTATCCTTTGCTGAACATGGATGATATACTGCGTAAACTGCAGAAAGCGAAGTATATTTCGACACTGGATCTCAGTAATGCGTATCATCAGATACCGCTCAAGAAGGAAGCGAGACCAATCACAGCGTTTACGGTGCCAGGTCTGGGATTGTTCCAATTTAAGCGCATGCCTTTTGGTTTAGCCTACGCAGGAGCGTCATTCCAGAGGCTAATGATGAAGTTATCGGACCAGAACTTCAGCCATACGCTTATTCATACCTCGATGACATAATTGTGGTCACAGAGACGTTTGAGGAACATATCAAGTACCTAGGGAAGGTCTTGACAAGGGTGAAAGAGGCAGGCCTAGTAATCAACCAAGAGAAGAGTGTCTTTTGCCAAGTTGAGGTCAAGTACCTAGGCGTCCTAGTCAATCATGACGGATTTCGGCCTGATCCAAGTAAGATAGCCCCGGTAGTGGACTATCCGGCACCGAAAAACTTGAAACAGCTAAGGCGATTCTTAGGAATGGCGTCATGGTATCGCAAGTTTTTAAAGGACTTTGCGAGCATCGCTGAACCTCTTTTTGCATTGACCAAGAAGGGAAGGAAGTATGAGTGGAGTGAAGCACAACAAGATGCTTTCACAAAGATTAAAGCGCTGATGGCGTCAGCGACAATCTTACATCGACCAGACTTCAACGCACAGTTCGTCGTGCAAACAGATGCTAGCGATATCGGCTTAGGCGCCGTATTGATGCAAATTGTAGTTTGCTAGCCGTACCCTCTCCCCGGAATGCCTAGCTGTGATATGGGCGATAAGGAAGTTTAGACCTTATATCGAAGGATATGAGTTTAAAGTCATAACTGACCATAGCAGTTTGCGCTGGCTATGTAACCTTCGAAATCCAACTGGGAGATTAGCTCGTTGGGCTTTGGAAATGCAAGGACATAGTTATACAGTGGAGCATAGGAAAGGCTCACTGAACGCCGTACCAGATGCCTTATCAAGGATGTACGAGGACAGCGCGGTACCAATTTCGGTGGTCAAATGGGCCGATGAGACTCAGGATGAGTGGTACCAGGAAAGGGTCAGGAAGGTACAAACCAGACCGCAAGATGTACCTCGATTCAAACTTCATGGGGGACAATTGTATACTTATCGCCCAGACAAAAACTCGCCACCCTCGATTGAAGACGACGAGGCATGGAAAATCGTCGTACCGTGCGAAAAGCGCGAAGAGGTGTTACACGAGTGTCATGATGAACCATCAGCTGGTCACCAGGGACGTGAGAAGACGTACGCTAGAGTAGCCATGTACTATTACTGGCCAAAAATGTATAGCGACGTCGAGCAATATGTACGACAGTGCATGGTCTGCTAACAGACTAAGGTAGAACAGCGTCCTCCAGCTGGACTTATGTGACGTAGGATCATCACGAGACCATGGCAAATGGTGGCTAGTGATATGATGGGTCCTAAACCAAAAACGGTACATGGGAACGAATATATCCTCGTATTCGAAGATCTGTTTACTCGATGGATTGAGTGTATCCCCGTAAAGCGAGCAAACGGTCCTACCATAGTGAAACACCTAGAGGAAAGGATAGTTTTGAGGTATGGCGCTCCAGAAGTATTTCTCTCAGATAACGGTACGGAGTTTAAAAACCATGTCGTAGACGAATATCTGGAGTCGATCGGTGTCAAACACGAAACAACGCCGGTGTACCATCCTCAAGCTAATCCAGTGGAGCGAGACAATAAGACGGTAACCAGTAGGATACGAGCGCTCATAGACGAAAACCATTCCAAATGGGATGAGCATTTGAGTGAAATCATCTTCGGATATAACACAGTTCCGCATTCAGCAACTGGGGTTAGTCCAGCGATGATGTTATACGGCAGGCAACCACCAAGCCCGGCATCTGCCAGGCGCAGCCAAGATATAGCGGCTGCAGAGGAGTTGCAAAATAGTGCATACGCCGACTGGTTGAACCGCATGAAAGGGCTGAGCCAAGTGCATGAGAATGCAGCTGAACGAGCCAAGCGCGAGCAAGAGAGACAAGCTGGATATTATGACGCTCGACGCAGAGATGCGGAGTTCAAAGTCGACGACTTGGTATGGAATCGCAATCATGTGCTTTCTTCCGCAGCGGATAAACGGTCAGCCAAGTTCGCCCCATCATATGTTGGACCATACAGGATTATAGATGTCTTGGGCACCAACACGTATCGTTTGAAGGACGAAGAAGAACAAGTGATAGACTTGGTCCATGCCGATCAACTCAAACGATTTCATCCAGCAAGGGCAATATCTCGAGAAGAGGAGGCTGTAGCAGGTAATACAGACTGTCCTAGGGAGGTTAGAGCAGACACGCGACGGGAACTGCGAGCGAGCGAAGACCGCTCTGGAGGCGACCAGAGTGGCAATGCGCGTAATGATAGATCGCAGCACAGCGATGCTCGAAGTGTGAGCCCCCCTCAACATATCACTGAGCGTCAAGGTGACGACGTGGGAGACTCGACCCCGTCCCCTCGTAGGTTGCGCGGGCAACGCAACGCTACGCAGCAGACGGGAGGTCCAGTTACAGGGCGGCCAGTAGCCAGGCCTCGCGGCAGGCCTCGGAAGGCCCAGTACGCGACTCTACCGATGCCAGCACAGCCGATGAACGAGGCTAGTGCGACCGGCACGGCTAAGAGAAAGCCTGGTCGGCCTAAGGGCTCACGCAACCATGCTAGGTAGGCAGAATAATCTGTGTTTCTGTTTCAGGATGGATTCTGGAGATTGGGACGGTGTCCTCAGCAGGATGTTCGAGGTGGCTCGCCTACCGGCGGACTCCCTCACGGACGAGGAGGAGGAGGAGGACCGACCGAGAAGGGACTGGGCAGAGGAGACTCGGGAGGATGAGCTCCTGACAACGCCCCCGAGTACCACCATCGACCAACAACCGGAGGAAGACGGTGAGGCTCCGCCGCGCCGCCTGCGATTCGCAGGCCTGCCCACCTCGGCGCGGTTGGAGTCCGCCCAGCCTATCGACCCAGCACCATCATCTGCTCTGGAGACTACCTCAAGCGAGGTGGAGAAGGAGTGGGCCAAGCTACGGCCAGCTATCGAGGAGGCGATAGAGGCGAGCCTGGAGGCTCGCAGGCTGGCACGGGAGGCCTTTAGGCGCTATGATAGCGCCGTGCGCCAATATGGAGCGGCCTTCCAACAGCGCTCGAAAGCCTGGACGCGGCTTATCGAGGAGAAAAAGGGGGCGCTCAAGGCTGTTGATCAGTCGCGCCATCACAGGAGACCTGAGGGCCAAAGAGTGGGCCCAAAGGTAGTGCCCCATCCCGGAGCAATCGCGCGAGCGCGCGAGGAAGCTCGACGGCGGCGTGCTCAGGAAGAGCAGAGCCGCGCAACCCGGGTCCTTAAGGAAGCCGAGGCGGCTTTAGAGAAGGTCCGGGCGTGGAAGAGGCTCACCGACAAGAACGCGGCCAGAGGCGAAGTTCGCCGAGGGGTCCGGCCAGGGGCGTGCAGGCGACCCCGGACCGATGTGCGTTCGGGGAGCACACCGCAACCAGAGAAGCATACGCACTCTGCAGGGGGTGGCTCTACTCGGCGTGAACGGTCTGGGAATCGGGAGCACGTCTCTCCCGTGAACCGGCGAACGACGCCGGTCGTGCGGCGCAGCAGGTCCCGCACAGGGACGCGGGGACCGTCGGAGGACAGACGTGAGGAACACCCCAGGGGATCAAAGAGGCACCGAACCAGCCGTTCACGGTCCAGGTCCCAGAGGAGGCGCCGGCGATCCAGCAGCAGGGGGACAGTTCCGCCACCACTAGCTCGTCCGCATGGAGTGCGGACGACCAAAAGGAACTGCTTCGTCTGCGGCCACGAGAGGGTGAACCGAGCTTCGCGGTGCCCTAATTATCCTCATTAGTGGGCGCCCAGGGCGCCCCCTTTTATGAATAAATTTTTATTTTTTTATTGTTACAGATGAGGAGTTATTATTTTGCGCCACCCTATCCCTGTACGTATGGTAGAACCAAATTCGGGGCGATATTTTGGTTCTAGGGGGGGGGGGGTCGTAACGGGCGGCGTGACGCGCACGTCGGCGCGGGGAGCTAAAGCGCGGGAAGGCCGGTAGTGATCTCGCAATTCGAGGGAAATTCGAGACAGTTAACTTTTGACCGCACTCGCGAATAGTACTGACGTCGCGCGCAAAAGTTATAGCTACAGCAGCAGCATAGAGAGCAGTCCTAGCAGCAACCACAGCACAGCAGCCCTAGCAGCAACAGCAGCCGGAGAAGCAACCGCAGCATCTTGAGCAGCAACAGCAGCAACGGCAGCAACCCAACGCTACCACAGCCCAGGAAGACGGCAAGGTCGAGCAGAGGACTCCCTGGCCAAAGTACAACGAGGATCGTCGTATAAGCTAAAGTAGGATCTCATTTTCCTTTTTATTTATACGCGATCGACTAGCGAGGCATTTGGCCCCAGTCGTTGTTCCGTGATATTTTGTGGCCTTCTCGCGACGCGAATACGCGCAATACGGACGCCGGATTGTTTAACTGAATAAACGCCTTTTTATTAGAATCGGTAGTGTGTTTATTCAATCGTCGTCCCGATTCCTCTTCCTATCTAAACCGCCGAATACCGCCGCCTCCGCGTATAGTGCATACTGAGCACCGGGACATCGTCGCAGATAGGCGACCACACGAGCGAGTACAGCATCTCGCAAAAGCAAAGTACAGGAGGACTTTGCATTTGTACGGGGTACATAGGCAGATAGCCGCCTAAAAACCACCCCGTTACAATATATATATATATATATATAGAAACATGTTATTGCATTTCTTCTTCCTGTTGCTTGCTCATAGTCCTGCTGCCTATAGTCCTTTGGTTCCTATAAAAATTTAAAATACAAATTAGTAATTTATAAATAGATATTATTTAAAAAATAATGAGAAGGATTGGATACATGATTTCTAGTTTGTTGAATGAATCAGGTTTGTTAAATTCATTGTTTTCAACATTTCTCATGTTCAATTTTAATTTTACAAAACAGATCTATTGTACAGACTTGAAATTTTGTATGCAAGCCCTCCAAGTGTATTCTCAATCATATCTATTCTTTTATGATATTACACCAAGCAGAAGGTGGATCTGGTACTAAAAAAGTACCGTTAGCGACACTGGTTTTCATAAAAGAATACCTTCTACTTAGTGTAATGTCAAGATAAAACAAATATGACTAAGAATATACTCAGAGGGCTTGCATATGAAATTTCAAATCTGTACGATAGATCAGTTAAGATAAATTCATGTTTCCCTATATTTTTAAAATCAAAATGTTAATTTTTCAAAACTGGTCCATCCTACAGACTTGAAATTTCGTATGCAAGCCTTCCAAGTGTATTCTTAAGCATATCTATTCGTTTATAAGATCACGCCAAGGAGAATATACACTTTTGTCAGAAGTGCTTCCGGCAAACGCACTTTTTTAGTAGCAGATGCACCTTCTGCTTGGCATAATCCCATAAAAGAATAGATATAATTGAGAATACACTTGGAGGACTTGCATACAAAATTTCAAGTCTGTACAATAGATCTGTTTTGTAAAATTAAAATTTGAAGATTAATAAATGTTGGGATTAAATAATTGATAAAAACTTATCTATCGTACAGACTTGTAATTCAATATGCACCGCTTCAGAATGTATCATGATTAATAAATTTATGACATATTACAAAAATTATTACTTACAATTATAAGGGTAATTAGACAAATTTTCAAAAAGAAACATTTCTAACAAGATAATATTATAAATTGATGCGATTATACTTATCTAATTTCCATCTTTCCCAAGTGTAAGTGACTTTGTACCCTTGCCTTGTCGATGATTTAGAAGTGGGACCTGAAAAAATAAAATTCCATTTGTAGTGATTTGTATATTATTTTTTCAGATTGAGAGAGAGGGGCCCCTGATCTCGGCCCTCTCGTTTGAGGCTCAACCACAGCAATCAGCCCCTCCAACGCTCGCTAACATTTTTTAAGACTACATTAAATATCAAATATAAA
This sequence comes from Muscidifurax raptorellus, assembly GCA_020010945.3. Classification (NCBI taxonomy): domain Eukaryota; kingdom Metazoa; phylum Arthropoda; class Insecta; order Hymenoptera; family Pteromalidae; genus Muscidifurax; species Muscidifurax raptorellus. The sequence goes on from JAHUUD020000023.1 coordinate 1,211,700, forward strand.
ATAGTTAAATGTAAAAAAAAGAAACATTTGTAAAAAATGTGAACGAGCGTTCAACCTGAAAAAATATTAAATTGAATGCAAAGTAATATAAATAAAAAAACCCATTAATCTACAAACATGTCTTGCGTCTCATCCTCTTGCTACTCTCTGCGGTCGTCCTGGCCTCTGTTGTTGTCGTGGTCCTGGTCTTCTCCGTAGTAGTCCATGTCCTGGTCTTCGTAGAAGACGCCGTTGTCACCGTTGTCCTGACCTTTGAAGTTGTCCTCGTTTGGGCCTCTGTAGTTGTCGTATTCCTGGCCTCCTCCGTAGTAGTCCACGTTGTGGCTTTCCAAAATGGTCCTGATTTGCGTAGTTGCCGTCGTCGTTCTGATCGCCGTAGTCGCCGCCGTTGTCACCGTTGTCCTCGATAGGAGCTGCGCTGTCGTTTCTCTCCATCAGTTGGTCATTGCGTTGCTGCCGCTGTTGCTGGCAGGGCCTTTGAGGTTGTAGTTGCACCGCGATGATGTCCTCGTTGCCGGTTGGCTGTTTGTCATGGCCACAAAAAACTGATCCTCTGTCGGCTTCTGCAGCGTGATCGTGTTTAACGGCATAGCTTCTGTAAATATAAAATATAAATTGTTAATTTAAAAAATAACTAATATTTGTAATAAATTATTCATACCTGCACAAGCTTCCGTGAACCTAGTGCTCTTCAAAGCCATCAGATGGTCGTTTGTTTTGGAGCCGTGCCATGTCGAATTCCTGAAAAGGTCCTCGTCGATTATAAAGCAGTTCTTGATGAATTTAGCTGCTGTATCCGTTGGATTCAACCCTTTTATGAAGTTGAGGTAGTCAACCTGCAAACAATCAATTAATTAAGTAATAGAAAAAAAATACAAATGAATGTTTAGATTCAAAATATGTACTTACAAAATGTCGAAATTTCTCTTCACTGCAATCGTCAAAGGCTACGAGGTCAGCGGTTGACTTGAAAGGATGGAAGGTAGGTCGCGTTCTTGCTCTTTTGTTGTTACTCCTGGTAATATTAGCCAATATCTCGTGCATCGATCTACAAACAACAATTATTTTTCAAACCTACAGTATATATTTAAAAATATAACGTAGGATTGAAAATCATTTTACCGAGCTACTTGTTCCACGCTCTTGATGCCTTCTTTGATGTCACTGAAAGTAAAATATGTAAATTAATCAACTTTATAATCATGAAATAAACGATTAAAATTAAATAAAAATAATTCGTACCTGGCAGTTTTCTCCAAGTTAGCGAGTCTGATATTCATAGAGCTGTAAATTAATAATATATTAGTTAATAATATACATATGAAACAGTTAAAACATGGAGTTATTATTAGATATATTAAATTATTGTCACGATAGTAGTTCACGTACTTGTTTGAGCGTTCCAAGTTGGCAATTTTTCGATTTAAAAAGATGAAAATGAAATTTATTATTTTATTAGGATATACAGCGATAAATAATTATATCGAATCTTACTCGATTTTGCTGTTGGGTTGTTGGATCGTCACAGAATCCTGCTGCACCACTACATTTTGTCTCGCTAATGATTAGCCGCGGCTCTGATCACGAGACGTTGATGCTGTAAGATGCATAATAATAATATTAAAATAAATATACAAACTATCTATACAAAGAATATTATAGTTATATAAAATATTTTTTACCTTTATCGGCCAGCCGTGTGTACGATGATCCTGGATTAGGTGGCTGTACACGCGGCAGAGATCTTGGTGATGCGTTGATTTTGCGTGAAAGATTGAGATGTCAATGATGGTCGTGCTGGTGCTGTTGGTCATGCTGCTACTGCAGGCGGCTTCGATATCAATGACTGGGATTGATAATTGCTCGGTTGAGACGACTTGTAGCGTTGACCGTTTGAAGAAGCTGCAGGTTTAAAGCCTTCTTTGAGGGACTGCATACTTTGATTCAAATTCGCAGCAGCGTTCCGAGGAGAAGTAGAACCGGAGTTTTCCGAATTCATCTGAAATATTGATGGATGATAATAATGGAAAAAGTAATTGACAATATTATGAAAAATATGGAATAATGAAAGAAAAGGAAATTTTATAACCGAGCGGATAGGATTTTGACTACGGTGCAGTACGTTGAAGAGATGCGATCGTCAGCTGACCAGTACGGCATTCTGAAACACTTGGCAACCATTCGTTCGAGTCATTTGACGATTCTGATTAGAACAACGAAAAATTCCAACGAAAGAGGAGCTACAAGGAAGATCAAAAATATCCTCAGTGTTGCTAAAAAGATTGATTACCAGATGACATCTCTGATCTTTTAATTCGATCACATTTCTTATGATGCCTATCGAACCATCGTTCAGCATGACCGTACTATCTTCTTTTATAATTGATAAATGAGTCGAGCCTTTTACAACCTTCTTATACCACATGCATTCTCCACAACCAGGAATAAGAGGACCTATCAAATGATTCGAAATATAACTTAAGTGACCTGGATCGACAAATTTTTTGGATGAAGTACGGCAATTTTCAGCCAGTCTCCTGGAAATTTGCTGCAAATGCTGATCGTTCTTACGACATAATTTTCGACAAAGGGACATGTTATTTTCGTACGGAAAAGCCGAGAAATTATCCAAAGGACCATAACGTTTTACGTCATCTGGTAAATGTAACAATGTGTGAACATTGTAGGAAAGAAATCCACGAACAATTTAATACATTTCTCAGCAAAATCAATGGACTCCATAGAGACGACCGGATTTGCGAGGATTGGAATTGCTGTACTAAGCAGAATGAAATGCTTGTACATAGCAGGGTTCATAAGTACTTGAAAAATTACTGGACCACTGTAGAGAAGAATCTGACGGTACTCGGTGTCTTTAAACTGGCCATGCCTGAGAATATTGACAGGCTTCCGAGCGAAATCCAACGGACAAAAGTTTTTCACGTGCTCCAATCTGTCATCCAAAATTTTTAGACTGCGCTTATCAGCAATTTTTGCTGATGCAACAAATCTACCGTCGATTAATCCTTGTAAATTTTTTCCATTACACCGTTAAATACCTGGTGCATGTAATCGAAAACCGTGCTACCAATTAAATTAAATGGAAGTTTAGCGAGAGAGCTTCATCTTTGTGATGATCCAAATCTAATTTAGAACGATACTCTCCATCCGTGCGAAGTCTGGGAGCTGCCCCCCTGTAAACTATAACACCAGCTCTAACGTGTTCACCCCTGACCCAACACCTTGAGCAGGGAGCTCGTGAATTGTGGCTGCGATGTCCTAGAGTAAAAGCGCGAGCAGGAGCGTCAGCGATGAAGCATCTTAAAACAATTTGCTTACTTCCATTCAAGAAATTGAACCCATTACGAATGAAGGAAACGACTTCGCCAACAAAATATTGAAAGAAAATGAAGGCACTCGTGGGTTTGGATGAACCTTTGAATATTCCAATTATTTGTGGAGCACTGCCGGATATATATGCCACCTTGATCTGTATCGGCCACATTAATATCTTTCCATTTTTATCAAGAGATGCCTCGTCGGTGCTGAAATCAATTTCAAGAGCACTAGCTGGTGCGACGTGCCGTCGGACGCAGACGAGGTCGAGGGTGAGAACTCGCCTCCGATGCAGCCCGACGCACAGGAAGAAAATACACGTGCACGTGCCGACGACGAAAGTAACCGAATGACGCGCGCGCACACCAGCCGCGCATCGACGCGAGAGGGGAATAGGAGGGAGATGGGACGCCCATAGGCCTCGTGACGCTATAGCACGCGCACCGAGACCGCGAGAGGAGGGAGGTAGCGCGCGTAGCTCCGGCAATAGAGATAACGCGCGAACTAGACGCGAAAGGAAGGGGAAACGAGCGCAGCGAGAGCAAAGACCACTAGTGCGGCCGCCATGAGGTTTGATATACACCTCTAGTATGGTACAGGCGCGACTACGCGCTCGCTTACGGGTTCGTATGGGTGGCCTCGCCTGTATAGAGGGCGCGGCTAGACGAGTCTTTCGGAACGCCTTCGCCTCCCGCAGAGGAGCGGCTTCCTCCTCGTCCATTCCGTTCTGGACCATCAGCGCGATTAGACGCAACCACCGAGCTCCCGAAGAAAACACGTGGCGAGTCAAAGGAAGCCATTAGAAGAGCTCCAGTAGAGTGAGTAATCCTCGTCCTTCTCCCTCGATTCTGGTGCTGGGTTGCGCCCTAATTATTTGCCTATGGGTCGTCCGTCTGAGGTACGACCCATATAAGTGTTGCGCCGCTGTAGACTTACGTCCAGCTAAGTGGGTAGATTACCTTGGTGTCGCGCCGCCGCCATAGTGAGATATGGGCTCGTGAGACATAGGTGGTGGTCTTCGCGAATAGTAAATGGGATTTGGTGGTTCTCCTCCTGGGAACACCACTCTATAAGTGTTGCGCCTCCCCGTGAAATAGACTCCTACGGTTCGAACGTCGTGCCAGTGCGTTGCGCCAATCCCTAACCACGTGCGGATTACGGTAAGAGGTGTTGGTCGTCGCGCGTCGCGGGTGTGCTTCGAAGATTTTCTCTCTCCGTAATCCAGCCTCTCACGCGAATGTTGCCGTGCCTGGAAGTCAGTTAGTGCGGAACTGGCCGCGTCCGTTATACTTCGTCGAGTTAGCGTACGAACCCGGGGTTTGTGGTGATGGTATCGCGAGAACCTAGCGGTGGATGGACTACGGAGTCATCAGTGTCGAGAACGAGTATCGCGCCTGCCTAGCCGAATTGAGCCTAGGAGAGGAGGTTGCGCCACTGTGAAATCCATCCAGAGTAGCCGTGTCGGGAAGTTGCAAACTGTAATTCAATCGATCGCGCCGATACTGACTGGTTAACAGTCTGACTGAGCCCTTTCCTTTTCCCCATTTTTCTGGCTTTCGTTTACAGGAATTAGGCGAGGAGCCGTCGTCGTATGGTGAGAGGCGGATCCGCGTCAACCTTTTCGGATTATTTCAGATTAGTGTTGCGCCACTGGCTTCCGCCATCTGCAGAGGAGAGCTGAGCCGAGCCAGGAGAAGTTCGCCGCCATCTTGGGCGACGCCGTCACCACGTGATCATCGAGAATTGTAACCGATCCGCCATTTTGGGGATCTGGTCAACGGTTCGCATAATATATTAGTGTTGTGTTATTATTATTGAATATTGAAGTGTTATTATTTATTTCCCCCGAAGTGCCACGCCAGGCAGTCCATAAATACCTACCTGTCCCCCCCTTCTTATCGAGATCGGAAGAGTCCGAATATAATTTCGTCGTGTATCCTAGAGTATAGTGGCTGTTGCTCGGGTGATTCTCTCACCCGTGAAAAGTGCAACATCACACTGGATGCAAACGCAGAGGAGTGGTCGATAAAATTGAGCAAATGGCCTCCTGGATGCCCAAGTGCAAATATTCTCCTCCAGCTACTTTCTTTATAGAAGTAGAATGAGCTGGTGTGCGCAATATCGTTCTAGGATCCACGTGAAGGCCAGCGAAACAAGCATGACTTTTGAGGAATCGCAAAATAGCTCCAGCCTGCTGATGGTTGATGTTATTCTCTGTGAATAGCGTACGTAATTTAGCTTCGATCTGCTCCACGTTCTCAATTCCTAGGGAGGAGCAATCTGATAAACGATCAGATGAAGAAGCAACATCCCTCACAACATCGAAAATAGAACGAGATTCGTTCGATACTATAGAAGGAGCCCTTGCCACCGCCTGCTGTTGCTGTTGCTCCTGCTGCGCATTATCATAACGATCAGCATGTAATTGAGGAAGAAGCGAATCAAATACTAAGTCGCTTTCAAGAGCAGGCTCATCTACGCCTGGCAAGCTGTTTGTAAAATAATCCGATCGTGCTCTCTCAATCAACCTATTTATACGAGCTTGATGATCTGGCGTACAATCGAATAAATTTTCTCATACAAATACCTTCGAGCCAGTACATTTTTCCTACCGTTAACGCAATGCAATATTAGCATAATATAATTATAAAAGTAAATAAACAGTTTCTTTCAAATAAAATAAACAATTTATAAGTATTAACAAAGACATTCTAGTACCTTCAATATATAAAATTGAATTTTACACAATTTATCCACCGCAAAGACATGAAATTTCATATGCAAGCTCTCTAAGTATATTCTTAGTCATATTTGTTTTATCCTGATATTACACAAAATAGAAGGTATTCTTTTATGAAAACCAGGGTCACTAACGATACTTTTTTAGTACCAGGTCCACCTTCTGCTAGGTGTCATCTCATAAAAGAATAGATATGATTGAGAATACACTTGGAGGGCTTGCATAGAAAATTTCAAGTCTGTACGACGGATCTGTTTTCAAACATTTTAAATTTGAGTTACCAAATATTGACAGAAATTAATTTATTGAAATTGATCTATCGTACAGACTTGAAATATTGTGAGTAAGCCCTTTGAGTGTATTCTACCTCATATCTATTATTTCATGACATTACACTGAGCAGAAGGTGCATCTGCTGCTAAAATTAGTTCGTTTTCTGGAATCTATTTTAATAAATTAATTTTTGTCAATATTTTGTAACTCATATTTAAAATGTTTCAAAACAGATCCATCGTAAGGACTTGAAATTTCGTATGCAATTACTTTAAGCGTATTCTTTAATCATATCTATTCTTTTATGTATTAATCATATCTATTCTTTTATGAGATCACGTCAATGAGAAGATACACTTTTATCAGAAGCGCTTCCGGCAAACACACTTTCACTTCAAGTCTGTACGATAGATCAGTTAAGATAAATTCATGTTTTCCTATATTTTTAAAATCGAAATGTTAATTTTCCAAAGTATTTTTTAAGTATATTCTCAATCATATCTATTCTTTTAAGATATTACACCAAGCAGAAGGTGGATCTGGTACTAAAGAAGTACCGTTAGCGACACTGGTTTTCACAAAAGAATACCTTCTACTTGGTGTAATGTCAGGATAAAACAAATATGACTTAGAAGATTATACTCAGAGGGCTTGCATTTAAAATTTCAAGTTTGTAGGATGGATCTGTTTAAAGATATACTATCTTTTCATCATATTTTTGGTCAAAATTGGATTTCTTTGAAACAGACTCATCCAACAAATATCAAATTGTATATTCAAATCCCCTGAGTGTATTCAAATATTCTTTATTAAGTTACAGATATTCTTTCATGACTTTACACTGAGAAGAAGGTGTATCTATAGTAATCAAAAAGTGCGTTTTCCGAAAGTACTTCTGATAAGAGTTTACCTTCTGCTTTGTGCAGTCATGAAAAAAGATATATTACTTAGAATTCCGTTAGGGACTTTGGATACGAAATTTCAAATCTCGAGGATCAATCATTTTTGTAAAATTAATATTTATAACTTAAAAATGTTGAAAAATTTTTATTTCAATTGATCCATCGCATAGACTTTTAATTTTGTATATCAGCCCTCTAACTATGCTTCAACAGATATCTTTGAGCAATAATTGCCTTGTGTCGTTGAATCTTGAAATCTTCTTCTGGCTATTCCTCGATTAATGCTGCACCTGCAAAATTTACATACATAATATTAATATAGAAACGAAGCAATGAGTTGTTATACTATTAATTAGACCTGCTAGTGCTACTGCTAGTGCTAATACTGCTGCTACCGCTATTGCAAATACATTTCAAGAAGCTGAAACTGAACTTTAAAGTTAAGTTTATAAAATAAAAAATTATACTTATCTAATAATGGCGACTGCAATGATGACAACTCCAATGATGACGGCTCCAATGATGATGACTCCAAAATGTGCAGATGAAATGCTTGAAGACGATTCGATAGTTCTTGAGGTATTTTGTAAAGAACAAAAAAGTTTATATAATATCATTGATAACGTTGCAAGCAATAAAAGAAAAGAGCCTATCAGCATAACCTCGAAACATCACTTATTGAAAATTATACGCCTTTTTGAAAATTACGCTGTTTCTCGAACGAAAGACTCGACACGTTAAATAATTACTTGTAATAATCAAAAATTCTAGTTTTTGTTTATTCCGCTACTACAACAAAACACGACTCCGACATGAAACCGGGACCAGGATTCGGAGAGGGAAATAGGTTAAATACAACTACGTTCTGATTTGGTTTGAGTGGTTTATATTTATTTATAAATATGGCGCGCTGTCATTCGCGACCTGTAACAAAACCTGTGACTATAAGCCCGAAACCCGGTGCGGCGGAATACCGGGGTGTGGGCTTGTAGTCACAGAGTTCTCACAAAAACTCACAGCAGCAGGCGGAATGGAGGAACGGTGTCTGTGTGTGTGTGTTTGTCTGTGTCCCACAGTATCTGGTTGAGACGTGTGCGCAAGACTCAACCTGATATTGCGGCTACTTCCCGCGGTTTCTCTTGCCCTGTGTGCGCACAGCGGCAAGCGGAAGGGTGGAGGTGTATGTAGTGGATGTGCAGAGTCTGACAGAGACGTGTGCTCATGACTCTGCAAGGCTCTGCAGTCGGTTTCTGGTTCCTATTACCCTGTGTGCTCACAGCGGCAATAGGGACGATGAAACGGTAAAACGGTAGTTGGCGGTGGCTTTCGTACCTGTAGTTGCCCTACGTGTGCTCACGAAAGTGCTCCTCCAGGTACTTAGTGACTCTGGATTACCCTGTGTGCTCACAGTGGTAATCCAGATAGTCGGTGGTTCTATTAGAGCTCTCCCAACGGTGACGTGTGCTCACGGCAACGCTCGGATCGGAAGGTCTAACTGAACTGCCCGCTGTGCTGTCGAGGCTGGGCTTATATAGCCCCAGTTGCTGGCGCTAACGCCCTCTGGAGGTGAGTGGGTAGTATAGTGTGTGTGTGTGTACTGACGTCTCGATGCAATATCTAGTCAGAAGAGAGAGAAGCAATAGATAAAGTATAGTGAAACGACACAGACTATTACTTACCACGACTTCTGAGCAGCTCCTATAAAGAAGAAGAGATTAGTACAGGGTCACTACCATAAACTATGGAGATAAAAAGTACGTTCTACAGTTCAATGAGTCACCGTCGAATTACACTGCTTCCCAGGATGTCCTGACAGAAGTGAGGAACAGCATGCACCAGACCATCCTAGAACAAACAGTCACTACACACAAACACTGGCAGAGGTGTACAGCCAACATGCAGAGGTACATAATACATAGGTATCATAAACTCATGCTCACACTTGCCGAACCATAAGCCGCACTAGTATTTCCGAACACCCGTGTCCAGAAACCTCGTGAAGGAAACGGGATTGCCTACTCACCAGCACCAGTCACAGGATCAGCTGACTGGTCGTGGTTACACTACACCAGGAGGAAGCCGCACCTGTACACACTCGCTACACTAAACTTCGCAGGTTATGCTGTAGCAGCATTCTTGCTCTCGCTCACTCTATCTCACACACATACCTAGAGGCCCTTCCCCGTCACGTGACCGGTCCTCTCAGCGCCTCCACGGCTGATAAGGGAAATTAGGAATCGAGCCTCGCCGCTACCGAATCTCCGTGGCCTCGGCCACTCTGTTCCGGCATCGCCAATAGTAAACATCTTTTGTACTCGCAATTATACCTCGTGTATTGTATACCGCTCACCCGGTGCATCAAAGCCGCGTTTCGGAGAAACGAGAGCATCCTGCTAGAGCACGTGAATTGCAAAACGCAATACTGCATTGCGCAGTTGGGTAATCGATTCGTCGTTGTAGTTGTACATTATCGCTTCTACTTCCAGTCTCACAATGTCGCGCATTTTGAGCAGAATGATCCCTACGTGGGTGTGCGAACGAGTTTTGTTGATCAAGAAGTGCCATGAAAAAATAAGACCTCCCTTCTCAGAGCAAATCCTTGGACAAATCAGAAGTCTCATAAAACGACTGAGATGACTAGAGAGGGGATAACGTTTTGTAAATAAACACTATGAAAAAACTAGTCCCTCCTTAGAAAGGGATCTCGGGAAATAACAGAGCTTTACGCGGAGAAAACATTCGCATGAAAAAATAAGGCCCTCCTCGAGATGGGAACTTGGCAAATCACAGAGTTTTCCTCGCTTTCCTCGGTGGAAAGGAGATCTTATGATAAAAAAATCCAAGTAGCGTTGGGTATCCAAAATTTTACCCTATCAGAGAACACACTTGTACAACATGTCACAGCTACCAAAAATATTAGTGTAGCGCGATGCGCTCCTGGTCAGTATAGACGAAAAAAAACGTACAATGGAGAAAGTGCACGGTCAACTGGAACGTTACCAACAACGTCTGTTGGGCATATCAAAAGTGCTGCAAAAAAAACAAGAAGAAGAACGAAAGGCAGCTCTACACGGACAATTAGTGCCCTTCAACGTACGCTGCCGGTTGTGCCTGGCAAAAACATCGGAGAACGATTTGTGGGAACAGTGTTGGAGGTGCTTATTATACCGAAGCTGGAAATGTCATGGGCAAGTAATTGTATACAGGATACGGACTCACCAAGGTCCCCGTCGCCCCCACCATCTCCAGACGACAAGGGTTTACCATCATCACGTCGCGGTACATCGCTCAACTTTTATAGACTGCCAACCCCACCCAGGGAATTTGCACGCGAACTGCTCAGAGCTGGGCCGTTTCATCAATTGCGGCAACAACGAGCGACTGGTGTCTGCAGATGTGTTGGCTGTTTATAATTTAGTGCTTTCTTTTAATCTCCTAGTGTCTACGTATAAATTCAAGTTCTGGTATGTGTGCATCATTGTAAGTTTATATTTTCGGTACTGTCAACATATAATATAAAGTATTTAAGAGTATAATTATGTATTATTGAAGACTTTATATTTTTTCTAAATAATGTTATTAAAGAATCACCAAAATATTCAAAATTTAATAGATGTATTTCTTATTTGATTCCTGAAGCTGAAATTTAGAGTAGGCTTCACGATAACGTGTAGTAGGACATCCTTAATTTCGCTTGAGAATATTGTAATCATCTCTTTATAATGTGAGAATGGAGCAGAGTTAACTTTAGGGCATTAAACGGGACAGGTATACGAGCGACAGGTAGCTGTTTGTCGGATCGCTATAGTGCAGCTGCGAGAGGGTCTGGAGTGGTGGGGGAAAACGGCACGCGCCTATAATACTAGAGGCTGGTATAGCGTACACCGGCGGGAGAAGAGTACTGCTATGGATTAAAAGGAGAGGGAGAAGTCTGGCTCTCTGACGTCAGCACTCGGGGCTGGTATAGTGTAAACCGGCGGGAGAAGAGCCACAGCAGCGAGAGATAGACCGGGACTGCTATGGAGTAAAAGGAGAGGAGGAAGTCTGGCACTCTGACGTGAGTACTCGGGGCTCGTATAGCGTAAAGCAATGAAAAAAGAGTCCGAGGCTACTATAGTGTAAAAGGGGGGAGGGGCGCACAGTTGTCGAAACCTATATAGTTTAATATTTATATATACATACAAATTTAATAGCTCATAAATTTTTCTCGACGTACTAACGCACTTGTTTACACTTAAGTTTTATTATTTGTTTATATAAATAAATAATTAAATTGTTGACATATATTTTTCTAACTCGGTCACCTACATTCCTTTGAGAGGCTATTTACATAATTATATCGGACATCTATCATTGTTTATTTATAAAAACAGTAGCTAATTACCCCATTATAGGGGTCATAAATCATGTTAATTGACCTATTTAGCTACTGTTTACATAAACATCTGCTACTGTTGACATACTGCTACTGTGGCGCCTGATGTTATTCCCTGACACCCGATTTCTATTAGATCGGTTTTTACATTGTCTTCCCACCTGCGTCTGTGTCTACCAAAAGGTCGCATTGTATTAGGTTTATCTCTTAAAACACGTCCCGCCTTGCGGTCCTCTCCCATTCTTGCTATGTGCCCTGCCCATCTTAATCTGCGTGATTTTATTATTCTGTTAATATTTGGTGACCCGTACAATTCGTGTAATTCATCATTGTGTAATTTCCTCCATTCCTCTTTCTCCTCATCTTTTCTCGGTCCGTATATTCTTCGAAGAACCTTATTTTCGAATACTCTAAAGCGATTTTCCTCCTCCTTAGTAAGCGCCCACGTTTTGGAACCTTATAAAATTACTGGCCGTATTATAGACCTATATATCCTTACTTTAACGTTTTTAGACAACAGCCTCGGTTTTAGTAATTTACTCACGGTGTAGTAGCAAGCATTACCCGAATTGTCTCCTATTTATTTCGGTTGTAATCTCGTTTCTGTCATTTATAGCTATGCCTAGATATCTGAATTCGCTAACCTTTCCAAAAGTAAAATTTCCAACTTTGAGATCTCGCTCCCCCAAACAGACGCCTAGTCTATCCATAATCAAATATGTTGTTTTTGATTCACTCACTTTTAAGCCTGTATCCTTAGCCTCTTTCATAAGTATTTCCGCGTTTCTTGCTATCGTTTCTGTGTAATCTCCCACTATATCTAAATCATCCGCATATCCTAGAACCTGTATTACTCCGTTAAGTGTTGCGCCTGTTTTTTTTATCCTGCATTTTTCTAACAACATACTCTAACGTTAAGTTAAACAGCACCGTAGAGAGACCGTCACCCTGTTTTAACCCGTCGCGTATACTGAAATATTCTGACAAATTATCGCCTACTCGGACCTTTCCTCTACTTCCGTTTAAACATACTTGAATTAATTTCACCAGTTTTTACGGTACACCGAGAAGTACTAGGGTTTGGTACATTTTGCTTCGCTTGATAGAGTCGTACGCTTTTTTAAAATCTATGAATAGCTGGTGCATGACATCGCAAAATTCCCACTTTTTCTCTAATAATTCTTACAGTAAATATTTGATCGCTCGTCGATCTGTTGCGCCGGAATATCCTATTATATCTTCCGCGAATGAAGTGAGTCGGGCTTGTATTAAATTCGACAAAACTTTATAGCACGTTGGCAAAAGTGAAATGCCCCTATAGTTATTGCAGTCCGTCTTATCCCCTTTTTTAAAAATCCGTATAATGATAGATTCTTTCCAATTTTCGGTTATAGTTTCATTTTTCCAAATGGCACATACTAGTTCGTAAATTTTGAAAGTTAGCGCGGCCCCCCATATTTAAGTAATTCAGATGGTATGGAGTCGTTTCCCGCCGCCTTATTGTTTTTTAGTTTTTTAATCCAGGCCTCTACTTCTTTGTATGTCGGTTCCTCCATGTCGGGTTTAGCAGTGTGAATTTCGACTCCCATCTCTTCTGAGTTCTCATGTACATTTAATAACTTATCAAAATAGTTTTTCCACAACGATACTAGTTCATTTTCGCTTGTTACAAGATGCCTGTCCTCATCTTGCATCAACTGCGACCTACTCTGAAAACCTTTTCTAATGGTGTTTATTCCTTTGTACATTTCACGCGGGTTATTTTCTTTGCTATTTGCTAATTTCTATTTTTCTAATTTCGTTCTTCTGATACTCGCGTTTCTTGCTTCTGTAAATCGCGCCAACTTGTTTTCTTACATTAAGATACTCGTCCATCGCGGTTCTATCGCTTAAGTTGTGTAAACTATCTAATTTCGCTTTTTTGCGCCTTTCAAACCAGAGCTCGCACGTTTACCGTTCTTCGATGACCCCCCGTTCGACTGTTCGGTTCGTCATCTGCCACCCGTGATGCGTCTGTTTCCTCGAGCGCCTGGAATCTGTTGCTAATTTCTACTTGGTACTTGATTCGGTCTACCCCGTCTCGCAATTTTTCAATATCAAAGCTTTCTACTTTATTCGCTCGATTTCTGTTTTGACTAGCTACCAATCTGGCTCTTAATTTGGCTACAACTAAAAAGTGATCCGAGTCGCTATCCGCCCCCCTACAGACTCTTACATCGAGAACATTTGTGTGGCGTCTCTTATCAATAAGGAAATGATCGATTTGGTTTTGCGTACTCCCGTCTGGCGATATCCACGTTGCTTTGTGTATATCTTTGTGCGTACTTTTGATTACAAGGTCTTTTGCCGCCGCGAAATTTATGACCCTAATGCCGTTATCGTCGCTGGCTTCGTGTAGGCTTTCCTTTCCTATAGTAGGTCTAAACATTTTTTCCTCCCTATTTTAGCGTTGAAATCTCCTATTATTATTTTTGTGTCATAAGATGGGAATTGGTCGATTACCTGCTCTAGAGTTTCGTAATGAAGATCCTTAACCTCTTCCTCCTTGTCCTCCGTAGGACAGTGTACATTTATACCCACGTACCGATACCATTCCCCCTCGATAATAATATACGACAGCCTGTCATTCGCGAATTTGAAATTTCTTACCGAGTGTATGATGTTTTTATTAACGAGAAACCCGGTCCCTAGGGAATGTGTGCTCCCTTCCCCATACAAAAAGGAGAAGTTACCTGATGGTAGCAACCCGTCATCTGTCCACCGAGTTTCCTGTATTGCTACCAAATCGAAGTTATACCTGTCAGCTTTCTTTATGATTTCCCGAAACGCGCCCGCTCTGTATAGAATACGAACATTCCAGGTTCCTACCCTTAAGTCCCTATTTTTTTGTTTTTTTTTTGTTGTGCCATGATAGTAAGTTAAACCCGCGCGTTTTGGATCCTGTTCCGATCGCAGGTGAGTCCACCGTCCCAGGGGTGATAACCCTCATACTTCCCCGAGACTAAGTATGAGAGCTTTCCGACTTTGACGAGGAAAATGTCAACTCGTCATCAGACACACTACGGCTTCATTCTCGCATCCTAACGCCCCTCTGCAAGGCAGCGCGCCTTCGCTGGTTTCGTTACCGCGTAAGACCAGATGGTGAATCATACTACACATCCCGTTTCGGGGCACTTGTCATCGCTCCCGCATCCTCCACGATAGCAGGATTTTTGGCTCATTTTTTGTAATGTATTATAGTAAAGGAGATTGTATATAGATATTGCGTAGTCAGAAAGAGAAATAGAAAGTGCGGAAATAAGATGAGAGATAATGTAAAGTGTTTCCTGTTGTGGTGCTTGCGTAGTGTTTCTAGAGTGTGGGCTCATCATATCCACGCCTGGTCCTATCGGCTATCCGCGACTGTTTATTCAATTTATGCACAGCTAACCTCCTTCTCAGGGCCCGTTCCTCTATCCGCAACCTGGGGACGCGCTGTGTAGTGGTGATAGGCACCCACCCGCCCGCTCGGGGCGACAACACCCGGGACCCGCTTAGGGCAACGGTGTCGTAACAGTCGCACAATGTATTAGAGGTGAATGGAGCTATGTATCTATTCGCGCTTATCAGGGATCGTATTCTCGAGACTACTATACTATAATACTAAACTATTATAGTATACTTAGTGGATGATACGACAAGTATGTCTTCCATATACCAAATATAGCTGTAAGTCCACATGTTTTGTATATAAAATGTATTTTACAGGTTGACAAACAAATATGGATTGCTGGGCGTACATAAAGTACCTCTAAGGGTCTGCGAGAATCAATGCCACGGTTCCAACTGCTGATTTCTTGAAGCCACAAATACTTTGTGAAAGATAATAGGGACAAGAAGGACCCACAAGAATACACGAAATGCAAAGTTATATTTTTGGAGTGTAAGTAAAAATTGCAAAAGGGTATAAAATTAATTAATTTTTTATATCATTTAGTTTAATTAACTTATGAAAAATCATCCCATACATTTCATCAGATATAGATTTTTTTACTTATGCAACAGTTTGTTGTTTTTGTTTCTATTTATTATTTAATTTCTTACATTTTCTTCTTAAATGATTTTAATAAAAAATGTTGCGTTACTATATTTATTCTTTTGAACTGTAAATGCAAAAAAATATGTTTTAAGTAATTCTTACAAACTAATAATAGCAGCAAAATCAACGCATAAAATTTATACTCTTACTCTTATTATAATATTTCACTTTTTATTAAAATAATTTATTTACTCAATGTTGTTTATTTATCTACGAAAAAAGATATTAAGGGAAAACAGAATGCTACACCTGCTGGTGGTAAACGACGCAAAGATTGTCCAGAAAAAATAATGGAAACGGATAACAGTGCACCTGATAAAAAAAAAGTCAAGAAATCAAAAACTGAAAAACAACAGAATCAAGTGAGTGCCAAAACTATTGCTTAAGCTTTGGATCATTGGCAATATTTGATATACATCAAATATTATGTTTGTGTTGCATGACAAAATAATGAAAAAGTATGCATAAAATAACATGAAAAAATCATCATTAATTCAAGTATTGAGCTATTTAGATGGCCTTGTCAAACGTAATTAAACTGACCAACATACAAACGATGATCTTATCTTGAGTCATAATCAGATGTTCGACGCCACGAAAAGTCTATCAGTATTATCTTCAAGTAGTACATCATTAGATATTGCTAGTAAAGAAGAGAACTCCAAAACAACCAATACAGGCATCGGACAAAGTATTAATGCAGAAGAAGAAAAAGGAGTGAACATAACAACGTTGGACTCAAAATCATCAGGCGAACGTAATGTACGTAAAATTATATAGTTGTGTTATATTTCTATAAAAAAAAATCATTGAAAATTTTGTAATAGTGAAATTTTCAGTTTTGCTAAAGTTTTATAGAAAAATGTTTTTAGATGTTAGAAGTCCGAATGAGTCCGTATGAGTTTTTAGGAATTTTTAGGATATTTCTGAAACTACTCAGACAATATGGGAGAAACATTTATTTTTTCAGTTACTTTCTTTTTATGGCCATTTTTTGATTTTCGATAAACATCATTTTCTTTTTTTTTAATCATTTCATTGTTACAAACAATTCAGCTAAAATGCATTTAAAAGATAAAATGACCAATTTTTCCCCGTTAGGTTATCGGGATTGACCGCTCCGGTCGGCAGGTAAAATGAAAAAGGTGATTTTTTTTTAAATTCATATCTCTAAAACTAAACATCATAACCTCACGAAAAAAATATGTTGATGGGTTACGTGTCATAATATATTCCATTAAAATTTCAAATGATTTGACTACTTATTCTTTTAGTAATGAATCGGAAACTGATAAAAATGAGTTTTTTTAAGTCTCAATTACGGGCGCAGAAAGGCCTTATTGCACTTAAATTTTGGGAAAAGATACCTTGGCTAAGTTTTTTTCGCAGCTTATGAAAACGATTAATTGAAAAAATATTAAAATACAAATTCTTTGTCTCTCACGCTGTATACACTGTATAACTGAAAATTATTATTTTTGTTAAACCTTATAACTCGCTGACAAAAACTCAACATTTTTTGACAAAATTCATGGTTTTATGAGGTTATAAGGTCTATTTGTCTTATAATTTGCAATTCATTTTATTAAGAAGATCCGGGGAAAAAGAAATGCATTATTAAATTAATATACTTGAACAATGAATTGGCAACGGTTTTGGATACACTATTCTAATTTTCCAATTTGATTTCTATGTCCCAGATAGTAGCCACTAATAAAAATATCTAAACTTTGAAAATTAACTTTCTATAAAACGCGTATAAAAATGTTCTTTTTGATGCCAATGAATTGAAGAGAAAATCGGTTTTAGTATGTTTGATGAAAAAAATTAAGTTCTGAAAAAAATATGTAGGGGCCATATTGACTCTTTTTATGTAATAGAAATAAATTCAAATGTTTATTATTTTTGAACTTTCGGTAGAGGATTTTAAAACTTTTTTTGAAAATGGCATTGGTATTTAAATATTAACTGATTCTGAGGCCCAAAGATGGCCAAAAGTGAAATGGGATATACAGGTAGTCCCATTTTAACTTTCACAGTTCAATTGTACAAACAATTGCAATCCAATCATAAAATGTTTTAAATAAAAGTTGTTGAATATCAAGGGGCTGATCTAACTGTGACCTTTGTTTTGACCTTGAAATCTATTTTAATATCTGAACCTAAAGTTTTCTGTTCCTTTTGATTCCCGAATAAAAATTGCAATATAGTGTTGTGTTAGTATAGAGTACAATAATCATTAAGCAAATTGGGAAAAACCAAATCCGTCGTTCGACACTTAAGGCACGCTTCATTTTATGATAGGGTCATTTATGATAGGGACATTTATGACGGAAACTTACAGTATGTAAAGATCAGTTGTGAGACCTTTGTCTTTACCAGAGAAAAGGTAGCGACAAAGGGAGTAGTGGGAGGAAAAGCGACGCCTCAGCCGTGCAAAATAGCCGAAAATTAGGCAAGCAAGATCAACTTAAAGTGTAACGACCGATGTCTCAGTTCAATAAATTTCAGTCACAGCACAACCTATTTTCCCGAGTAATTTTATTCTGACAAAACATATAGGTTTCCCCCTATAAGTCATAAATATATGAGGTGAAGCCAAGAATGCGACAATTTGATTGGCTGATACAGTGCGCATGCGTCGAATTTGAATTTCGAGTTTTTAAAATTATTCATTGCTAAACTATAGTAGTGTCATGACTAAACTATACTTAAAAATATTTCTAATGTTTTTTAATAATAAATAATATGAATATGAATAATATATTATTTAATAGTGTATGTTAAGGGGACGAAACAGTCCTATGGGCTGAAAAATAAGAATACAAAAAATTAATATATAAATTCAAGTTTTTATTAAGATACTTTTTATACTAAAAGTAAGTCACATTACGTAAAATTTGAGCCCTTATAGGCTTCATGTACTGCTATCTGGTAGCGGTGACAGTACAGATATCCATGAAAGTATTTTGTTACTCTCCGTAAGATTCCAAGTGAACCAATGGATGAAATGGGCTCAAAATTTTTTTAGAAGTTCTACACATCTGTCATTCTTATATGAATGATGTGATTTTAATTTGAATGCGTAGAAGTTGTTTCACAAAAAAAATACTATATTTTTTATTGTTTGTCGACTATTTTTGCCACTAATTCTTTTATAACACAACTTTTACACATTCAAATCAAAATCACCTCATTTATATGAGAATGACAGGTGTGTAGAACTTGTAAAAAAATTTTTAGCCCATTTCATCCATCCATTCTCCTGTAATCCTACGGACAGTGAGGATTTTCCTAAAATCAGGAAAAATCAATATCAGTTTAAATCAACGTTAAACTTCGGAGTTACAATTATAGTCATAACTTTACTTACAAAGCAGTCAATTAAGTGATCCCAATTATATCTTTTTCCATTTGTCAAGACCAACATTTTGACTATTCATATGGTATATTTGGTCATACCGTATCAGGCCCGGGCGACAATCTTTACCTGGAAGTTAAAAAAGACATTTTCATTATTTTCTATACTATTTTAAATATTAATATATCAGGGTAAAATTTAAATATTATACTTAACTTTTATAAAAATCAATTGGTGAATATTTTCATTTGGCACCATACTATCTATGTGTATATACACACATACATAATGTCACCTGTCAGATTCATAGAGAGAGAGAGAGAGGCAGGTAGCCAATGCTTCCACTGAAAAAAATTAATGAATATTTCTGATTAATAATAGCCATATAAAATACAGAGAGGTATAGTTATTTTTTTTCGCTATAATTACCATGCAGGCTGCGTAATGGAATCCTAAATTCCATTACGCATTAACTAATTGTCAGTGTGGGGAAAATCCATTTTTAAAGTAAAATCAAGCACATTTTAAGCTATAGAAGTACACTGATTGTGAGTGATTCAAAAAGCTACAACTTGATATGCTCTCCCTCTGAATATGCCAGATAGTACATACAAAAGCTGATTCTCGTTCTGAGAGCAGAAGGTAATGTTTGCGAAAACTCTACAAGTATTCGAGCAACATTTATGACATATCTACACCTTCTGCTCTTTGAATGATAACCAGGTTATGTAATTGCAATCATATATGTTCAGAGAGAGAGCATGAAAAGTTGAAGCTTTTTCTATTCACTAAGGGTAAAAATAATTATTTTATTACTAGAATTAAGGGGACAAAATAGACTATGGCCTGAATAATAAAAAAAGGAAAATTAATATATAAATTAAATTTTATGAAGAAATGTTTTCTCTAATAATAGTAGGTCAAATTGCCTACAATTTGAGCCCTCATAGGCTTCATATTCACCTACCTGATAGTGGTGAATGTACGTATACCTATCATAGTATTTTGGCACTGTCCGCAACATTCCAAATGAACCGATGAATGAAATGGGCTCAAATTTATTTTTCAAGTTTTATACACCTTTTATTCTCATACGAATGATGTGATTTTGATTTGAATACGTAGAAGTTGTTTTACAACCAAAATACTATATTTTTTATTATTTGTCGACAAATTTTACTACTAATTATTTTATGAAACAACTTCTACACATTCAAATTAAAATGACAACATTCATATGCGAATTACAGGTGAATAAAACATGTAAAAAAATTTGTGCTTATTTCATCCATTCGTTCTCCTGGAATCCTACGGACAGTGAGCTGAAATAAAGAAAAATCAATACTAGTAAAAATCAACATTAAAGTTTGGACTCACTATTATAATTATAACTTTACTTACCAAACAGTAAATTAAGTGGGCCAAATGATGTCTTCTTCCAGTTGTCGAGACCAACATTTTCACTATTGATATGGTACATTTGATCATACTATACCAGATCTATACAACAATTTGTACCTAGAACTCAGAAAAAAAATTTTAATTATATTTATCAGATATCTTAAAATCTTGATATATAACTTATGACGCATATTCCGTCAATGCATCGGAATATGCGCGCTGCATTCTGACAGACTTTAACATACTTTGTTGTGATGTCGAGCAATTAATTGGGTGTAAATATGATATATAAATTTAGAACACTAATTACTTATGTGCATAATATATTTATATCCAGTGAGTCTGTATACATAATTATATAGATAAATTATAAAATATTAACTTTATTTGGGCGCCAGCTACAGTTGTAGCACGAATACAATTGAATAACCCGGAGGCTCGAATTCGGACAAGGTGTACTACGCGCGCGGTATCACACACAATGATTAAGTATAACTTACAATTCGCAGGATGCTGTCCCTTTTCGAACGTGGCTTGTTGGCTCTCGGTGTATGGCACAAGGTTTTGATATTGACTATGTATACGAATATTAGCTAATGGCGATGCTGTCAAGGGTGTCGAGTGCGATGTCAAGCGAAGTAATCTGAATGCTATCCCGGAACAGAGTGCTGAGTGCGAAGTTTAGACGAGTGCTTCGAATGCTATTCCAGAACAGAGTGTTCGAGGCTATGGGGATTCGGCAGCGGCGAGGTTCGACTGCGTAGTTCCCATAACAGCCGTCGAGACGCTGAGAGCGCCAGTCACGTGACGGGGAAGGGATTGTAGGTATGTGAGTGAGAGAGAGCGAACGAAAGCGGGCATGCTGCTACAGCATGACCTACGACATGTAGTGCGGTGCGTGTGTACCGGTGCGGCTTCCTCCTGGTGCAGTGGAAATACGACCAGTCAGCTGTTCCTGTTGCGAGTGCTGTGAGTTGGCCGTCCCATCTTCCTCTCGACGTTCCTGGACACAGTGTGCGAGGATGCTAGTGGAACCTGTGGTCTGACAAGTGCATACATAGGTTATGATAACTATGTATGTTGACTGTACGCCTCTGACAGTTTCTGTGTAGTGACTGTTTTGCTTCTAGGATGTCTGGTGCCTGCTGTTCTCTTCTCCTGTCAGGACGTCCAGTGAAGCAACATACTTCGATGGTGACTCCTTGACCGGTACCAGGTACATTTAATTTCTTATGTTCATCGTAGTGATCCTGTACTAATGTTTTCTTCTTTACAGGAGCTGCCTAGGAGTCGAGGTAAGTCAGTCTGTGTCGTTGCACTGCACTAACTATTTTTCTCTCTTCTGATGAGTTACTAATATCTTTTTCTATTTACAGAGGACTAGGTTGGATTGTGACTGGCCTCCTAACGCCCCAACGTCTGCCAGGGCATTGAAGAAAGAAGGTGTAAGGGGGATATGGGTAGAGCGTAGGGTAGCATGTGAAGGGATAGGGTAGCTTAGGTAGATATATTTTAGTTAGGTAGGATTTAGCATGTGAGGGGTTAGGTTTTGGGGAGGTTTTGACGTATTGGCTGCATAGAGCCTTTCCTAAATCTATGCACTCTGTTCGCTAGTTAGGTTTTTCTATCTCAGCATGAGCAGGACTGGTGATTGCACCATCGCATCCTGCTCTGCTATGTAACACACACAAAGTGTGGCGTTACAAACTCAGTAAGTCAAAAAATTATACTTACGTATGTTATGTATAATTGTATGCCACTCATGTGTGTATGCGTAATACGTAAATTCACCTGTCAGATAAACAAGTGTATGTATTGCAATCACTAATCGGTTGTTAGTCGTATACTTCTATAGTTGTCGTATACTTCTGCAGTTGTCGTATACTTCTGTTATAGTCATAGATTTCTGTTGTTGTTATCGTACAATTCACCACACTTATTGCATCACATGAATTGCGAAATAGTTTCTTTTGAGATCTATTTTCTTCAAGGGTTGGAAGCGAATGATTTTTCTTTATTTTCAATGAAACTTCTTAATAGTACATTATGCACCAAGGGCGCGGAATGTATCATTCGCTGCGAGTGTGAGCTTTGGGAGCGAGCGTAGCGAGGTCGCCAAAGTCGCACGAGAGCAAATGATACTTCGTGCCCGCGTTGCCATATACTATTTTTTCGTCCGAATGCCGCTAAATTTGAATTAAATTACCAGTAAAAAAATAAATAAAAATAAAAAATATAAAAATTAAATTAAAACATAATAATTATTTAATTTATTAAATTTTGAATGTTTAATACAAAATCTATAAGAATTTTTAAATCATAGATATAACATTATTTGATTTAATACAAAAACTATAAATATTTTTTAAATAATTAACAAAAAGTTATAAACTTTTGTCATTTGACATATTAATGGTAACATTGCAATATTTTTGCATTTATTGCAAGTTGCTTATTGACATTGCTTTTATTTGTAATATAATAGCATGTTAATACTGCAAGCAATACGTACGTCCTCTAAGAGAGACGATGCGCGAGTAAACAGCAAAGTAAGAATGAGAGCTCGCGCTGCATATTTTGTTTTAAAAGTGTCATGGTCAAGTGTTCTTTCTTGTTTTTTGTTTTGACGTTTCCATTTCAACTGCTACACACATTGTCTAGCTCTTTCTTTCGATCACAGGCTGTCCAAGCGCGAAGTATACATTGTGTCCGCGTTATTATCTTTTACTGCATTTTGCGGCCCGTATACAGGCTGCGAAAACTCATTTCGCGGCCTGAGAATAAAAAGTTATGAATACTGCATTTCGCGGCCCGTATACAGGCTACGAAAATTCATTTCGCGGTCTGAGGGCAAAAAAATCTTTTTGGTTGTTGGCTTGTCCTGCATAATGTGTGCTCGGCATCCGGATGAATAGATGCAAATCTTGCTTTTGTATCCTTATCCGAAGCCATTACTTATCTTTAATTACACATTAAACTCATATTAACACTTTACACTGTATCTTTATTTTATAAATTCACACAATTTTCACTGCTCTGCTTTTTTCACTATTATTACACTTCTTTTACTACACTTTCTTTACTGCACTTTTTTCATTACACTTTTTCACTACTATTTAATTTATAAATAAATAAAATACTAAAATCAATGAGGTTAATAATCACAAGTATATTTCATTTAGAAATACTTGTAGAAATAGCGTCGGTACGGGATGGGTTAGGTTAAACGCCCAGAAACAAACTGAGTACATTAACAACACTCTCGCGCATGCGCTCTAACCTTTATCAAGAGGAGATGCGCAGCGCGCGGCTATTTCAAATTTTAATTTAACTTGTTAGATGCGTCTTGTATAGATTTTTCAAGATTTCAATACACGTTTAAATTAATTTATTTAAACGTATACACGTGTAATTTTTTATTAAAATATACGTAAAAAAATATATATATGACTTATATATTATACTTTTTAAAAGTAATATTGCAAGTCACAATTTTTCTTATTTATTTATTCATTAATTAAGAAAAAATTAAAAATACGCGATTTTTCGAAAAAAACTTTAAAAAGATTGGTTCAGTATTGAGCGTATAACTTTGTAATAACATTTTTTTTAAAAGTGTTTTTCAATAGCTTATTTTACGTAAATTTTGCTATCAAAATATCACATAAAAAAGATTTAATTTGTCATGAAATAGGTCTGTTTTGTCCCCTTAAGTACATTGAAAGCAATAAAAAGTTCTCTTCATAACCACTACCCAGATAACATTGTGGAATCCCACAGACAGTATCGTGCGCCACAACGTGCGACATGCCGTGCAGCGCTTTGATCGCGAGGTGTCGCAACCCAGAACCAACCCAAAGACAGCACTCTGTGCAGCACCCGAAATTAATCTAAAGCGGCACAGCGTGCCGTCATTTGGTCGGTCATACGTTGGCGTTACCGCGGCACTATGCCAGCATAATATGCTGTATGTATATATATGGTAAATATAAGGTAAATATGTATAAGAAATAAAATAATATATATATTGTAAAACTTTTTTATTTTATTTAAAATAACACTTTTTTCAAAAATACATTTTTTCTGCTGGTCTCTTTCATAACTCCTTATGAAGACATTTATCTGTAACAATAAAAGCAATAACAATTATTGTATATATGTATGTATGTATATATAATAATTTAAATTGAGATATGATTTATGAACTATATATATTTTTAAAACTATAAACAGAGTCAATGTAATACAAAATGTTAAGTAGTAAAAATATAAATAATATTAATATAAATTGTATAACGCACCTTTCATTTTGTTAAGAATAAATACTCATAAACCGGATCATTATTAGTGTTCATTAACTCCTCCTCCTCGCTTACGAGGACAGTAGGGTCCGTTTAGTCGTCGTGGTTGTCTTCCTCGCCGTCTTCAAGATCATCACCGACCCAGCTCGCGTTGCTACCTTCCTCGCCGTCGCCATCGCCGTTCTCGTAACCGCCAAGCTAGCCGTCGTCGCCGTCGCCGTCACCAAGCTCGTTGCCGCCGTCTCTGCTGCTATTCTGCTCGCCAAGCTCGCCGTTGTCGCCGAAGATTTCTAAATAAAATTTAAATTTTAAATTGACTTTAGACTCCCCTAATCGATTAAGTTTATTTTAATTTAATAATTTGAAATTGGTAAATAATAATCAAAAGTTATTACTTTTCGAATCTGATTTAATACCAGTTTTTCTTAGCATTTATATTATCTTTAACCGTCTTCTCCACCCGCCTTCTGCGTTGGGGCAGCTCGTTATCCAGGGGGATGCCAGCAGCACGCTTAGCCTTCCGGCGGCGAAGCTCCTCCTTCACGCACTTGAGAGCCTTAGTCATTGCTGTGGCTAAGTCGGTTTGGGTGAGCTCACCGATTTTTTTATTTTGTGCCATAGCATCTGCAAAATAAAAAAAAATTATGTATGTATATATACCGATAGACCATTTTATAATATATAATAGGCTATTAAAGATAAGACAAGATTAAATGTATTTCTTTTTTATTATTGGGCCTTCCTAAACCCTTTTAGAGAGATTTATTTGGAATAAGTTTCGCGGAGAGGGAAAGCCCTAGAGATACATAAATTATGCTAATATATATATATATATATATATATATATATATATATATGTTTTTACCTTTACAAGCCTGCGTAATCGGGAATCTTTCAATGCGCTTATATCATTTTTCCGCGAGCCAAACCAAGTTACCTTTTCCACGAGTTCAGCAGTTGGATGTAAACATTTTTTCAGATAAATGGAAGCGGCATCGAAAGTATTGTAGCCTCCTAAATACTCCCAATAGTTAACCTGATATATAATAAGAGTAAGGGTTAAAAATGTCACATACAAGTCAAATTTATTGTAAATAAATAAATTATTAAAGGGAGTCGTTATTATCTGCCGCTTTATT
Organism: Muscidifurax raptorellus; assembly: GCA_020010945.3. Taxonomy (NCBI): domain Eukaryota; kingdom Metazoa; phylum Arthropoda; class Insecta; order Hymenoptera; family Pteromalidae; genus Muscidifurax; species Muscidifurax raptorellus. Next base: position 1,237,606 of record JAHUUD020000023.1, read on the forward strand.
GTCAGATATTTACGTATAAACCTTAAACTTTATAAAATGGTAGATAATTATATTACTAATAATTCGCAGGTATTCGCTGCGATTATTCGCTGGCATGAAATCGAGCCCTTACTGTATTAAGACTGATGGATCTGATTAGAATCGATTATAAAAGCTAATTGATTGTAATTATATTTAATCGAATTTTGTAAAAAAAATGAGAAATGTTACGAATTTGATCATATTAAAACTATTTAACTTTTGCAATCGGTTCTAATTGGATCAATCAACTTTAATTTAACACATTGGGTCATAATATTGTATTAAAATATTGAATTGTTTTAAATTAAGTTTCAAAACATAAATCTAGTATAGTAATAAAATAAAGGAAATCATTATTGTTATATTTAAAGGAATGTTGGAGTAAAGTTTACTAGTGATGAAATTTTTTATACTTTGTCAAAAACATACAACAGGCAATAATAGCTATAAATACAACTATATTTACACACAAGACTGGTACAAAGCAGATGCGTAACATATATTTAGGTATAGAGTCTGAATAAATCTACTATTGTAGGTATATTTACATATATCATAGGTTATGAATACCTACAATAGTATTCATAACCTATGATATATGTATAGTAATAGTAGATTTATTTAGACTCTCTAACTCTCTGAGTATGAGTTACGTATCTGCTTTTTGCCCAGATATTTAAGAAATTGTGCGGCAACAGGCTCCTGTATCAGTTTTTTAAAAACAGTCTTCATTGGCACCATTACACTTAACTCTACAGCTTTGGCGCAAAAAATTTCATGTAGGTGTTCATAAAAAAATATCAATTATAATAGTTAAGATAAAAATAAGTTGATATCTTTTTTCAATAGATTGATAAAAATCTACACGTACAATCTCAGACCTCTAGCTATTATAGTTTTTAAATGAGAACGAAAATAAAATTTTCAAAATTAAGTGTTTTAATATAATTGGACACAAACATTTTGTTCTGATTCTTACTTAACTATAATAGCTAGGGATCTGAGATTTTACATGTAGATTTATTTTAATCTATAGAAACAAGATATCAACGTATTATCTTAGTTATTATTACTGAGATTTTTTTATGAACACCTAGATGAAAATTTCTGAGCAAAGTTGTACGATTCTGTGTAACAGTGCTATAAACAGCTGTATTAAAGGTTAGGACTTTAGAACTCTATGTACAAACTAATCAAGTCTTTGATCGATAAAAAAGATCAAATGGTTATTGCAACTGTTATTATTCAGTTGTAAAAGATAGTACTAAGTGCAGTGATGAGTTTAAAAGTGATCATACAAATTATTTAAGTGAAAGTGAATAGGAGTCAGTGACTCAAGTTGTTTTACTTTACAAGTGCAGTGTTACAAGCAATCCATTTGAGTTGAGGGTATTTCTTTGTGTGTATAAAGTGTTTATAATACATAGACTCTCGCTACCACTTCAGTTTTTATTAAACTGTCTTGGTTTAAACTTCCAGACTGGAGTCCATTGCTTGGCGCCCTAAAAATTTGCTATGGGTGCTGATATGGAACTTGGAAATTGACTAGCTCATTTAAAACCAAGTTAATTTTCTCAAAGTACACATCAAAACAAACTTTCTAGACAAATTTGAGCTCTCTAGCTCTTATAGTTATCGAACAAATCCCAAATTAAAATTGGAAAACATGGTATCGTAAAACAATCATGCATTCAAGAATTTTTATTTGGGATTTGTTCGATGACTATAAGAGCTAGGAAGCTTAAATTTTACAGGAAATTATATGATCACTTTTAAACTCATCACTGCACTTACTACTGTCATTTACAACTAAATAACAATAGTTGCAATAACCATTTGATCTTTTTTATTGATCAAAGACTTTAGTTTGTACATGGAGTTCTAAACTCCTAACCTCTAATGTATATGCTTAAAGTATAAAATGATAAATTTCACCTTTTCCAAAAGTTTAAAATCCAGAATTCAAACTTTTCTAAATCATAAATGATAAATTTAAACTTTTCCTAAAGAATAAAATATCTTTTTTACACTTTTATAACACAAGCATGAAATTTTTTTTAATAGCTGTATTATGTTTCTGATAATAATTTTTTAAGGTACCTTCTTTTATGCAACAATTAATTACACTAATATTTATAAATATTTTACCTTCATAAAATACTGTTTCCGCTTCTTCAAAAAGTTGTGCATCACTTAATTTTCTGTCTAAAGTAACTGTGTTTGTTTTAAAGAGGTTTCTTAATTCCAAAAGTTTTTCTCTTATTATGAATCTATAAGGCATTAATAAATCTAATAAGGAATAGTGCACTGGTTTGATACAGTCTTTGTAAATTTCAGTTAAAATACTCTTCTTAATATCAAAAGAAATTATTTTTGTAGCATTCATATAATTATCTAAAGCTATATTTTTTTTCAAAAATAATTTTAGAATTATTATTTTTTTAAGGAGTGAGACTCGTTCATCATTATCTGTAAAATAAACGATCTAAGTAATCAAATCAATATAATTGAGCGTAAAGACAGTTTTGGAATTCCAAGTTACAAAAAACCAATTAACATTCATTTATCAATATTGCACCCTGTTATAAGGTATATTTTAAAGATAGATATTTATAAAAGCATTTTTTAAAGTTTCATGAAAATCCAAAACTTGTGATATTTACATATTGATTAATAATATTATTATACCATTTTTCTCATTAAATTGTACCATATTTGTCGTTATTACTTTCGGAAGCTTATCTACAAAACACGAAAGGCTATTATAAATCATAGATTTGGAATTTTAATTATAGATAACTAAATATATACAATAGATAATAAAAGATCAGTATCAGTATTTTACATTAATAGGTTGTACAGGATTAACGTGGTCAATCTGCTGCAAGTCAATAGTGCTTCTTTTTCAGGGGAATTTGCACATTCAGCATCAAAAGTCGAAGAAACATTACTATTATTATCATTATTAGGCTCACTTAGACTTAAATCATCATTCCTTGAATGATTATAATTTTTACTGATTATATCCTTCACGTACTGACAAATTTCTGCTCTATTACATTGAAAAGCATTTGTCAAATTTTTCATCATCCACTCTTCATTCTCACTTTTTTCAATATTATGAATCTTGTGCAAAAGGAATTTTCGACCTTCGAGTGAGATTGTATAGTCTGAATTGTCTAAAAATTGATCAAGGTTGGTTTTCATATGTTTATGACACATAGCTAATGATAGTTTATGTTTGTAGTCTATCCATTTTTTGAGTGACGGTGCCACTATTCTTTCAACATTTCCATTTGTAAAATCTAAAATTTAAAAAAAGTAGAGATAATAAATGTTATATTCAATTTTCTTAACATTGATATTGATATATAATTTATTTAGATAAGAGACTCAATGAAAAGGTTGCAGTAATCAGTATTAAAAGGTTTTTGTCATAAATTTGTCGCAGGCACCTTGTAATTGCAAAAAGTTTCAAAAAACAAAAAGCCGTAAAAATGAAAAAATTTATCTTCACACATTTCTTTTGGAAATAACAATATAAAGTAATAAAATGTTCACTTACCTGCACAATCTTCTTTGATATTTTCTAGATGAGTCTGCATGAAACATAGAACATTTTCTTTATATTGTTTATAATTACCCCATTTAGGGTAGATATGTTTTGATAAGCTTGTCACAATTTTTGGACTTAAACTGTAAACTTTGTCTTCGTCTAGAGATGAATTATTTGAAATTATAAATTTTATCAAACTCAAATATAGCTGACTCTCCCAACTAATACCTAATCTTTTATTGAATTCTAATTCCATTATACATGTATGTATTATTAGCAGGTGCAAAGGTGAAGGTTATATCCATAAAAATTGTAGCTTCGACGGTAAATTCGATATCGATTTCTCACGCGAAAATAATAAGTTACTCAACTGAAGCATGAGATATAAAAATAATATTGTCATCCCGGAAAAAAGATAATACTTCTTTCGCAATCCCGGAAACCTGCGTTCCATATATATATTGTAACGGTCGGCGAGACGCGCACGTCGGCGCGGGTAGCTGGAGCGCGGGAAGGCCAGTAGAGGACTCGCAATAAGAGGGAAATACGAGTCAGTTAGCTTTTGTCCGCACTCGCGATAAGTTGAGAATACGCGCGCAAAAGGTCCAAAGTATAGAGCAGCAGCAACAGCAGCAAGGAAGCAGCAACAGCAGCATCGAAGGCCACAGCACCATCGAAAGCAGCAACAGCAACCAGGAGAGGCAGCAACAGCAGCAACTGCAGCACAGCAGCAGCCGCAGTAACCACTGCCACTGGTCGATAACCGCAACCGGAACACGGCAACGTCGAGCAGGAGACTCCCTGGCCAGAGGACGACGAGGATCGATGCGATAAGAGAAAGTAGGAGTTAATTTCTATTTTATTTATGCGTGATCGACTGGCGAGGAATTTGGCCCCAGTCGTTGATCCGATAGATTTTGCGGCCTTCTCGCGACGCGAATACGCGCAACACGGATGACAGATTTCTTACTGAATGAACGCCTTTTTAGTAGAATCGGTAGTGTGTTCATTTGATTGTCGTCCCGATCCCTCTTCCTATTCAAACCGCCGAATACCGCCGCCTCCGCAGGCACTACACAGGAGTGTAGTGCATACTGAGCACCGGAGCATCGTCGCAGGTAGGCGACCACACGAGCGAGTACAGCATCTCGCAAAAGCAAAGTGCAGAAGAACTTTGCATTTGTACGGGGTTTCATAGGCAGTTAGCCGCCTAGAAACCACCCTGTTACAATATATATATATATATATATATCTTACTTTTGGTTATTTAGAATCCTTTGTAGGATTGCAAATAATTCCGTGTCGGTTGGTTGCGATCCAGCTGTTGATACGGCGGAGGGTTGTGGGCGTGTTGATGTGACGGATTTGTGCGATGATGTGTTTGGAGGTTGCAAGCGTGTTTGTGGAACTGATTTTTTTAATGTTTAATTTGAAGTTCTTGAAGGTTGTGAGTGTGTTTTAGTAACTGATTTTTTGAATGATTTTGCTGAGGTTGTGGATTGTGAGTGTGTTTGCGTTTGTAATTTGTTGGATGTTATTGATGAGGTGCTTGCGGGTTGTGAGTGTGCTTGTGTTTGTATGGGTGATGTATGGATGATAGTAGATTTTTGTTTGGGTAGTTGTGATTGAGTTTGCTGTCGTGGGAGTGTTATATTCTCTGCGGATGTTGTTATATTTCGTAGTGGGAGTTTTTTATTAAATTTGTTTACTTTCTTGATCCTGGACAAATATGGTATTTTACCCAGACTGCAGGCGGAAAGCGACTCCATCGCACGATCAAGCTTTTGCGAAGCGGCAGCAGGGGGAATAACTCCTCTTTCCCGCGTTTTTACATTCTTGGACATGATCTAAATATTCATTAGTAAAATAAAATAAAAAAGCAACCAACCTAAAACTTCTAATTCGTAAGCCCTCCCTAGTAAACAAGTTGAGAAGAGTCGATTACAATTCTTTTAGACTTACAATCTAAGTGTGAATACCATTGTTTTAAAATGTACCTGTATCTAAGGGCTCCTTTTCAAGGCGGCGAATATTTGCCAATTCGCCGAGAACAAAACGCGCGCACAGTTATAAAATTGGCAAAGCTAACAGCAAACCCTAATTTTACTTATTAACTTTAACTCTAATTTTAAGCAATATAATGAACAAAACGCAATAGTTTTTAGACTAGTGAATAATTGGACCGAAAAAAAATATAATAGAATAAATACCCCATGGCAGATTTACCACTTACTTTTAGTTCCGATAGCCTCTTAAGCGGGTCCGAAAGTCAATTTAAAATTGAAATTCAGCGCCACAACGTAGCAGACGAAAAAACAATTATTTACAGGTAACAATTAATAAAAGCTAAATGACTGAAAACCTAGAGTTGGTTACCCACCATTATGGAATTATCTATCATTTTCCAAAGTTTCATATTATTATAACAATGAGTCGCCGAGAAAATCTTGAAAAATATTTAAAAAATGCATTTGTCAACGTTTTCTCGGCGATATATTATTATAATAACATGAAACTGTGGAAAATGATAGATAATTACATAATGGAGGGCAACCAACTCTCCATATTTCGTAATATTGCTTTTATTAATTGTTATAAGTAAATGAATGCTTTTGTCGTCTGCTATTTTGTGCCGCGAAATTTGAATGTTTAAAACTTTTGGACTTCTTTAAGAATATCACCTGACAGCTCACCCCTGATTTTTTAGAGGAGGAAACTTAATTTCCATCATTATTTGGAAGATGCGATGACAACATCTTAACAATAATAAAATACCCTGGTTGACAATCAGTACTAGTTGTATTGGCCCAATACGGTATTCTGAAGCACTTGGTTTCAATGTCATTAAGGCTGATCAATGACATATCCGAAGACAAAGTAGAACAAAGAAAAACATCAATTGATGAAGATTCACAGGGAAGTTCAAATAAATTTTTAACTATCAAGAAACTTTTTACAAGGACATAACATTCCTTACTATCTAACTTAACGATATTTTGAATAACACAAATAGATCAATTTTTTAGAATAATAGTGCTATCTAGCTGGCAAATAGATATGCGGTACATTCCTAAAATAACTGGTCTATATTGTACATAGTTACCTATATTTATTGAAGGCGTTGGACCTGTAGAATGTTTACCTATGAATTTCCTGTAATTGTTATCAAATTTGGTTGAAACATTGACTCGGCAATTTTCTGCTCGTCTATTACCTATTTATTGCAGCAGTAAATTTGGCTTCCTACACATTTTCCTAAAATAACTCATATTATTTTCATATGGGAAAGCTGAAAACCCTTCTAATGGCCCAAAAAGTCTTACATCATCAATATTATTTTCATATGGGAAAGCTGAAAACCCTTCTAATGGCCCAAAAAGTCTTACATCATCAGCAAGGTGTAGCAAACAATGGGTGTTATAAGATAAGAATTCAACACCATAAACATCAGGGGCTGTTTTAACAAAAAGTTCAAGGCAACTTTATGCAAAATTGATAAATGAAGGAGTTGAACGAGGATTGATGAGAAGCCTCATAGCTGTGTGGAGTAATAAATAATGTTTATAAATAGCATCATTCACAATACCATAAAATACAGTTGGACCTGAATATAAAAGAATTTGTCGAAACTCAGTTGCTTTGAATTTACCATGCTTTACAACATCAATTGGGTTTTTAACAAAGTCTTGAGGACAGTAGTCCTTGACTTGTTCTAATTTAGTACTCAACTTTTTCACTTGAGCTATATGTGGAAGCCTAGCTGATTGTGAAAACCTACCATCGATCAAGCCCAAAAATATTTTTTCTATGATGCCAAGACAAACTAAGTGCATATAATCAATCACTATATTGGAAACAACATTAAAAGGAAGAGCAGCTATAGGACAGTCTGGTCCCTTATGATGATCACTATCAACTCTACTCGAATACTCATCTAATGTGCGAGCAACAAAATCTACTCCTTCGTATACCATCACACCTGCTCGTAGACATTTACCTCTAACCCAACACCTAGAACATGGAGCAGTAGAATTATGTCCACAATGACCTAATGCAAGGGATCGAGCAGATCCATCAGTAATAAAACACCTTAATTGGATTGTTCTATTATGGAGAAACTGAATCCCATCTTTTAAAATTTGAAGAACCTCATGCACAAATGGTTGAAAAAATTCTGATGCGTTGACTGGTTTGCCTGATACTTTATATATGCCTACAACTTCTAGAGTACTATTTTCTATATTTGCAATCCTTATTTGGATTAGCCATAAAACTATTTTGCTATTCTTATCCAGTGATGCTCCATCGGTATTGAAATCCAATTCCAGCTCATCAGGAATCAAATGCGAAGAAGTTGTTTGAAGAATCTTGATCAAACCATTAGCTTTACCTAAATGCATATATTCCCCTCCAGCAATCTGCGTAGGAACAATTGATACGCTGGGAGTTTTCAAAATTGTTCTTGGGTCTACGTGAAGAGCAGAAAAACATCTATGAGTCTTGAACACTTGAAGTATGTCTTTCGCTTGTACATGAGTGATATTTGTCTCGGTAAAAGCTAAGGCCAGTCTGTCATCGAACATTTCTAAATTTTCACCACAACAATAATCAGATTCCACTGAAGAAGCTCTAGATTCACAATTGGATGAAACATCTTGATGCGTATGGGTACTGTTGTCATCGCTAACATCAGAATCATCTTGCAAATGATTACTATTGTCAGCATCGTTGAACATGCTTGATGACAGATGAGAAAGATGCTCGTCAACACTCATAACACTATCACTAGCACTGTCACTATCATAATAAACACAAGAAGCTGCATTAGAGGCATCAATATTATCTGATGATGACCAACCTCCATCCGACTGTACAGACATTTCACTTCTTTCGCTATCAACTTTCTTGAGAAAACTAAGCATACGTGCCCTATAAGAACGACTACACTGATCTAAGGGTTTGCGAGAACGAAACGTTTTGAATCTATTATACATTTTGATTAAAAATGGACACAAGACCTATACTTGAATAAAAAAAATTGAATGTACAGCTTTACTAATACCTCAGAGAGAACATACACTTACACTACTTGTACTAAATACTCAAACTAAATATATGTAAATATTAAATATTAAAATAAGCTAAGAAAATTAATAATAATCCATAAACAAATCAAGTGGCGCGGTAGCGCCACGAAGGCGAGTTTGAGAAGCAGATGACTTCGGCTACCGTGACACTATTTACTTCTATATTGCCATCTGGAATTTTACTTTCAAGAAAAAAAATACTTATCGTTGTTGTATTTAAGCGATTTTCATATATTAGCATATTTATATGTTAAACAACAATTTTCAATCGAAATATTATCAAAATAAACGTTATTTTATTAAATAAACGATTTCATGTTTGACATTTGCTCAAATCAGTTTACTTTCCAGTGTGATGTGAAAGGACCGTGAATATAGCCGCGCATCAAAATGTGAAAGGACTGTGAAAGTAGCCGCGTGAATTGCTGCTGATTTGGGGATTGCTTTCCCACAAATTTCTTGCATTCTCTCTCGCATGTTAATACATGAGTGTGTCATTCACAAAATGCTCAAATCAAATCAAACAATGTTAGGACCGTTAAATTAGCTGCAACAAGTGTTAAGGACCGTGAAGTTGGCCGCACAGCTATGTACAAATGGCTTTCTCATCGGTCTTTCTGCATGCTCGATCACATGTAGTTTTTAGTGTCTAGGTGTAGAAAAAATCCGGGGGCGGCGTCTAAGTGTACAGGGTGGCGGATGAAGAGGTCCAGGTGGTGCACTCCGTGATTTTTGGTCTAGGTAAATAAATCATAATACGAGGACGGTATCTACCCTCGTAGAAAATACGCCATAAGATATGACCTGTCGATATGGCCATATTTTTCAGCATAATATGTCAAGATACTTGATCTACTAATGGTTTATAACCTAAAATTCATAATCAAATTTACTCAAATCAGCAAATTTAAAAATCAATGATTTAACGTTTAAAAGAAGGTTTTTGCAACAAATTTGGAAAATAAAAGGTAATATGTTAGGAATGGCAATCTAACCTTACACATAATTTATGCATGTATACAAACATGACTAAACTCAAAACTCACACGGAAATGCGAACTTTTTATATGGGTTTAGATAATAGAAACATTAAGTAAAATTTGTGTGTTCAAGATTATAAATGATGAAGTGTAAAAGTGATGATCTTGAAAGATATTTCCAACTCAGTGTTCGACTCAGTCGCAGGCAGTATTCATCCTTATAGTGCTTTATATGCAGTGTATTCGTGCAAGATGTTTAACTTGTAGTGTGGATGCTTATTTTATTATGTAGAAACAGGCTAGTGTAACAATTTTTGCTTGTCTGTCTTTCATAGCTGACCCACATCAAACCCTATGGCTCCGGGAGCAAAATTTATACATGGGTGTTGATGTGAAAATCTAAACTACAGCACTTGAGCTAAAGACAAGTACATATATTGTTTTAACAGCTTGAAATAAATCACCATGCAAAATTTCAGCACTCTAAGTGTGATAGATTTTCATCGAGAGCAAAATGAAATTCTCAATGATTGTACGATTACTTTTTTCAATTTTTCTTTTTGCTCTCGATGAAAATCTATCACACTTAGAGTGCTGAAATTTTGCATGGTGATTTGTTTCAAGCTGTTAAAACAATATATGCACTTGTCTTTATCTCAAGTGCTGTAGTTTAGATTTTCATATCAACACCCATGTGTAAATTTTGCCCTCGGAGCCATGGGGTTGGATGTGGGTCAGCTATGAAAGACAGATAAATAAAAATTGTTACGCTAGCCTGTTTCTACATAATAAAATAAGCACCCACACTACAAGTTAAACATCTTGCACGAAAACACTGCATATAAGGCACTATAAGGATGAATACTGCCTGCGACTGAGTCGAACACTGAGTTGGAAATATCTTTCAAGATCATCACTTTTACACTTCATCATTTATAATCTTGAACACACAAATTTTACTTAATGTTTCGAATATACCCACATAAAAAGTGTGCTTTTCAGTGTGAGTGTTTAGAGTGGTCATGTTTGTACATATGCATAAATATGTGTAAGGTTAGGTTGCAACGTATAAAAAGTTCGCCATAGTTTTATGGCATATTATGTCCACTTACCATCGCCTGTTAACAGGGGCATATGGCCACAATGTGCCACATGATCTGGCTACTGGGCATAAAATTTGACATATCGTGGCCATATTAGCATCAATTTCCTACGATGATAGGTGTACAGGATGCCCGATGACGAAGTCTAGGTAGTTCACACTTGGTTTTTGGTGTCTAAGTGTAGAGATTATTCGAGGGTACTGTACCAGAACAATCAGTGATTTTATTTCATAGTGATAAAAATGTCACAAAAATGCCACGGACGAAAGGTTCTAAAAATGCTTATATTTTATTTTTAGAAAAAATATGAAATACTCCAAAAAATTACTAAAAAAGACTGAAATCTTTAAAAAAAATTAACTTAAAAAGTAAAAGATTAGGCGAGTTTGATATATTCCGCAACGAAATAACAGATAAAAAAGAACTGAGATCAATCAACTAACTCAAGTTTAATATATTGAATCATAATAAAGCAACGAAATTTTGTTTGGTCAATAAAGGGCGTACTTAACCCAAAGTTAAGTTATATAATGATCAATTAGAAACAACTCTCAATATACTTACTACGCAACTTGCCATGACCGTTTTATTGTATTTATGGTGTTATTATAACGTTCTAATACATGAAAAGAAAAGTTTAATTGTTCACTAATAAACAAAATGAAACGGTCATGGCAAGTTGCGTAGTAAGTATATTGAGAGTTGTTTCTAATTGATCATTATATAACTTAACTTTGAGTTAAGTACGCCCTTTATTGACCAAACAAAATTTCGTTGCTTTATTATGATTCAATATATTAAACTTGACTTTAGTTGATTGATCTCAGTTCTTTTTTATCTGTTATTTCGTTGCGGAATATATCAAACTCGCCTAATCTTTTACTTTTTAAGTTAATTTTTTATATATATATATGTATACAGGGTGACCCATTTTAATCGCCGCACCCGGATTTCTCGGAACTTAAGCCAGATAGAGAAAAACGGTTTAAACAAAAGTTGTAGGGGACAGAAGAGGTCATACAATGGCGCTAACGTCGTTGACCTTGAACTTAACCTTTAAGGTTATTTCAAGGTCAAAGTGATTTTTTCATATAGGAACACCTAGTTTTAACCCCGGATTCGGAAAGAGCGGGAAATTTTACGTTCAAAATCATATTGAGAAATTTTTTTCAAGGTCATTTCAAGATCAAACTCCGAAAAGCCCGTTTAAAATCAGTTTTTCCATGAACCACCGGCTTAGCTGGTTAAAATTGATCTTAGGCTTAATAGGAGAACCCACACACCCCAAACCCAAAAGTTACACATCCTAGTAAACAAAACTCAAACTCGCACATCCTAACCCCATACACTTCATGCCCTCACATGCTTAACTGTTATACCCCGATCCCACAGCCATACTCCACATTCCTTAGTCGCACACATCCCTACCCCACCCATGCTATCCTGCACACCCCAAATCTGTTATAAATGTATTAACCTTACTTTTTGCGCTACCCAGAAACAACGACGTGGACGTAGTAAGGATTGTTTTCTTTGGGGTGCTTGATTAAAGTGAGTCCCCTTGCCTTTCACTGTTCGGGGTGCTTGATTAAAGCGAGTCCCCTTGACTCTCACTAATGTAAATAAATTTGTATTGAACCTCGAAGCAAGTGCTCGAAATTATGACCATTTGCTTCAAGGCACATAGTCAAACGCCTTTGAAAATGGCGAACGGTGCTCCGCAAAGTTTGTCTCGGAATGGCAGCGCATGCTCGACGAATCCTTTCCTGCATATCTGCTCTTGTAGTGGGTTGTTTCTCAAAAACAGCATTTTTCAAATACCCCCATAAATAAAAATCTGGTGATGTAAGATCGGGTGAGCAAGCAGGCGAGTTAACCGGACCTCTTCGACCAATCCATCTGTTACCATAGTGCTCATTTAAAAAGCCCTTACAAATCGCTCGAAATGTGGTGGTGCGCCGTCCTGCTGAAGCCACATTCTTCGACGCGTTTCTAAATCAATATCTTCCATCAATCCGGTAATTCATCTCTTATTAGCGTCAAATAGGTATGTTGATTTACATTTTCTTCAAAAAAAATAAGGGCCAATCAAATATCCATTGATAATCCCGCACCATACCATAATACTCCAACGTCTTTGATGGTTTACAGTTCTGACCCAATGAGGATTGACATCAGACCAATAATGGCAATTATGCCTATTCAGTTCCCCATCACTTTGAAATTTTGCCTCATCAGAAAAAAGAACAAAGTTAAAAAAGTCTGGTTCATTTTCTATCGATTCTAAAAAAAAAAACTACGATGTTTATTGTACAAAACAAAAATGTTGTATCCTTATTTTTTAGAAAGTTATACATTTTTTGTAAAAATAATTTATTTACATTAGTGAGAGGCAAGGGGACTCACTTTAATCAAGCACCCCAAAGGAAACAATCCTTACTACGTCCACGCCGCACAGTGTGACGGAATGAAAATATTGGTGACAAAATAAAATATCCCCTGCTAGGAGCGACCGATCGTGATGATTTTTTTTTTAAATGTAGCTTATACTATACAGATTTAGGGAAAAATATACAATTTTTATGAGCCAGCGTTGCTGACTAAGCCAAATTGCTGATATCAGCAATTTTTCGATAAATTCCATACTTTACACTTCTATTGCGGTTCGAAAAATTGCTGATATCAGCAATTTGGCTTAGTCAGCGACGCTGGCTCATAAAAATTGTATATTTTTCCCTAAATCTGTATAGTATTAGCTATATTTAAAAAAAAAAATCATCCCGATCGGTCGCTCCTAGCAGGGGATATTTTATTTTGTCACCAATATTTTCATTCCGTCACACTGTGCGCCGTTGTTTCTGGGTAGCACAAAAAGTAAGGTTAATACATTTATAACAGATTTGGGGTATACAGGATAGCATGCATGGGGTAGGGATGTGTGGCACTAAAGAATGTGGAGTATGGTTGTGTGGGATCGGAGTGTAAAAGTTTAGCATGTGAGGGCATGTAGTGTATGGGGTTAGGATGTGCGAGTTTGAGTTTTGTTTACTAGGATGTGTAACTTTTGGGTTTGGGGTATGTGGGTTCCCCTATTAATTCTAAGATCAATTTTAACCAGCTAAGCCTGTGGTTCATGGAAAAACTGATTTTAAACGGACTTTTCCGAGTTTGGCCTTGAAATGACCTGAAAAAAATTTCTCAATATGATTTTGAACGTAAAATTTCCCGCTCTTTCCGAATCCGGGGTCAAAACTAGGTATTCCTATATGAAGAAACCACTTTGACCTTGAAATAACCTTGAAGGTCAAGTTCAAAGTCAACGACGTTAGCACCATTGTGTGACCCCTTCTGTACCCTACGACTTTTGTCTAAACCGTTTTTCTCTATCTGGCTTAGGTTCCGAGAAATACGGGTGCGGTCATTAAAATGGGTCACCCTGCATATATATATATATATATATATATATATATATATATATATATATATATATATATATATTGTCTTATGATTGACAATAATTATTTTTATGATTATAAAGTTTGCATTATATGTTCCCATAGAAATAATTTGTATCGTAGATTACAGAAAAGATTGAAATATAAAGTTATTAGTACTCCAATCAAATACATAACGATGACTTATATATTTGCATGGCCAAAGAAAGTACAATAAATAGGAAATGTACAGGGAAACAGCATGGAAAAAATGGAGGACATGTGGAGATCGAGTATGATTGTAAAATGGATAAAGGATAAGGTACTTTATACTGAAGCGCGTGGCCATCAGCCTGGTGCCAAGACTTTTACTAAAACTAATAAAGACGAAAATTATGTTTTTTTTTCATTTAGCATTGAGCATAAAATAATACTCGATGCATTTTTATAAGAATACACGCGTTATTATTTTATATTTACCAAATAAAAAAATAATGTTTGCAAGACGGGCGTAATACTTTACACTCTTGCATCATCACAATGATTACACGTGGTGTGAAGTTGTACGCCATTCATACAGAAACAATTATGAAATGCGTAATGATAATATGCAGCCTTATTATGATGTTCATATATCACATTTATTATTTTACTACCTTGTACACCATAGTAATTCATGTTGTTTTCCGCTCCACAGTTATAGTTTGCATAGTTGCATAGCACCATGGATTACTATTCATGGAATAATTGTGTATATAACAAATAAGAATGTTGCAAAAATGCACCAATACATTATAGACATTTTTATATATTATTATAGACAATTTGTCCAGGGGAAAAATTCGAAATGAAAAAGAAAATAATGTTTGATACAACCACGTAAAATATAAGTGCTATGTCAAATATTATATTTAATACTATGTTAATTTGTATGGAATATTGGAATTATTATAATTATTAAATACGGAAAACTTCAATAGAGTGCCGAAATAAAAATCAATTTCAGAAATTTGTAGAAGAATTAATATTCGGAAAAACTGACTTTTTTCTTTTTTATGATTAAAAGTCATGTAATTATTTTAGTACCAAACAATTTATTTTCCTTTTGGAATTTTTGGAGTAGAAATGGTAAAAATGAAGAATTTAAGGAAATACGAAGTCATAATCAGCAACTCGTTCACATTTACGTAGAAAGCTGACTGCAAAAAGTCTGGAGGCAGCTGAAATCCTGAAAAAAATAATTTTCACTTTGCATGCCAAACAATTATTGCAATTATTGACAACCGCTACAAATCAGATATCCGTTCCGGTACGCTTAAAATAATACTATATTAACGTTGGATTAAAAAAAAAAAGTTCGTTAAATCTTTTTTAATTAATTGTTGCTCGCCGAAACGGACGTACTTCTCGAAAACAATCAGAAATCATGGTAAAAATAATGAAGACAATGAAAAATACGATTATTAGAACGACTTATTTCACGTGTATCGTGCAATTTTTTATAGCACTGACTAGAATAAATCTTCTGCCACGCTTATCCGTGGAATAAGCAGCCCTTTTTTGCAGCGTGAAGTTAGCGCGCGCACGAGCGTAGCGAGTGCGATTATCACGGTGCAATAAAGGGCTACTTACTTAATGCAATGCATATGTAACTTGCAGTGCAAGAAAGAAATAAAAATAAAAAATTAATACAAATAATCTACTTTTCATTATTCATGATAGAGACGAATACTAGTATATTATGACACTGTTGTGGGATCGCTTCGGTCGTGCGAAAAACCTCGAGCAAGGTAGAAAAACACCTCCTACAACAGTCTCATACGATATTTTATACCACGAGAGCCGAAAATTGCAATTAAAGTTTGCATTTTGAGGTTAGAGTGGTATACATTTTTTTTAACCATATGAGAAATTACAACAATATAAAAAGAAATTTACCAGGTTATTGAAGAATCTTTTACTTTTCAGCTTTTCTTCTACTGCTTCCATCTTTTTTTCTTTACCGTCTATGGGAAAATAATTAGCCATAATCTTAACGGCATTATTATCAACGATCGACATATTATTGCTTGAATTTTCTGCACGTTCTTCTACTTTTTTCAGCTTTTCCATTATAGTCTTTTGATTTTATAAAACACCATTGACTTTTGTGATCGTTCTTGCTACAAGTCCTGCAATAGTAAAATGGATGATTAATTTATACCAACAAAAATAACAGTTAGTTTTTAGACCATAAAAAATTATATATAGATACAAAAGTTTATTACTACATAAGAAATAATAATATCTTACCGGCTATGAGCTTCATGCCTTCCTCTGCGTTCGAAAATTCCAAATTCGAGATGTCTATGATTTTAGGTAGCGTCTTTTGTGAGACATTTTGAGAGGGTTTTTCTCCTGAGGGTTTTGCCTTCAGTTCGGAATTCATCTTAGTCACCTTTTTGGATGGTATCTGAAGTGATGGTTGCTCTAACTATCTTTCTCAATAGCATGTTTTGCTCCTTTTTTAGGTATTTCATCTCCCGGGATTTTTGTCCTTTCATCTTCGACACTACCTGCATCTATTGTTGGACTTGTCTCATCGTTATCAGTATCGCTTCCATCCACATCAAGTGGATCTTTTACAGGAAGTGCTAAAAGAAAGTTGCTATTAAATATTCAGTACAGTAGTAGAACACATTAGAACACGCTTTTTATCATCCTCTCTTAAAAAAGTCATGATCGGATGTTGTGAAGCCTATAAATGAAGTTAGCGCTGAACGTGATTGGTCTACAATGTGTATCCGGTTTAGATGGCGCCAACATTTAAAATTCAATATTTGAATTTTAATGGTAACGAGTTTAATAAAAAACGATCGTATTTTATTAATTTAAATTCTGAGATTAGGTTTGTAACAATTAATTATTTAGCTATAAAATAAATAACGAATATCTAACCTCAAAAATTGAAAAGCACATAACCTACATTATATTGGGTGATATATGATTGGTGAGACAAGCTACATATATACAAACGTATTATAATTATTATAGAGTAAGGAAAATGTTAACGTTTGGATTCTATTTAGAATATAAAGAAAGAAGCGCGTAACGATATTACCCGCGCGAAGCGCGGTCGATTTTCCTAGTAATTAATATATTTGGTTTAACTTACACGTGTCTGATAAGTCTGCAATCTTCATGCTATCTGAAGGTGCTTGTAAAAACAGAGTCATAGGTACTTGAGGAAGATCTTTCATACTATCATCAGATTCTTTGCCATCAGAATTTTCAGAGTCTTCAGAAGATAAGATTTCACTTCGTTTTCTTTTTGGTTTCCCTTTTGGAACCTCGTATTCTGGAAATTCCCTTTTAGCTCGCTTTGATCTTGATTTTTTTACTTTAATATCATCTCGACTAGCATTAGGAACTTCATCTAGCTTATTTCTTATATCACTAACAGCATCTTCATAAGTATCTGTCAAATTATTTAATTTTATTTATTAAAATATGACCTTATATGTCTAATCTGTTCTAGCATAAAGTATAATATGACCATTTAACCCTTTTAATCAAGCGCGAGATTCACATACACGATCTACAATTTAAAAACATTCTAAACTTACTATTATATCTCAAAATTTTACAGATGATTTAAAGCCCTCATTACTCAATATAATGCAAAACACTGCGAGACCTGGAGCGAAATATGACTAAAAGAAGAGACAATAAAGGACACCGTTACCTCGAGTTTCGTGATTAAAGGGTTAAATATACAATTTTTAGTAATTGTTTATCAAATTAAAAATGTTATGTAAAATGCCACATTTTCAAGATACACCCGAGTCCAGCTACTCTTTAGAATAATAAAAACGACAATAGTAACTTAAAACTATTATTTTTTTGAAAATTAGCGAACTTGCCCTTATATTTGATAAAACGTGACATCATATTCCTGCCAACCATTTGCGCGGCTTTTGCAACTGATTATTGCCTTCTTTAACTTGAATAGATCGGTAATAGCTGTAGGCCAGTACAATGTTTCACAATCGTTTGATAGCCAATTTGATGGAACGACTATTTTTTTTTACTTTCGTCAACGACGATGGCAAATGGTTTTCGATCGTCCATGGCTTTTTCTAAAGAGAACAAATAATTAGAAACAGTATTGCAGAGAAATCTGTACAAGGAAAATAAACCACAAATAAAAATGAAAACAGCATTAACATTAAAATTAAAAATAGTATTAAAACATTATTTTGGATATATATTAGGTTATATAAGAAATAGATTTTGTAAAAGTAAACATTTAATAGAAAAAGAAATCCTATCTTTAAAAAATGATGAACTTGGTCGTAAAGCACTTAATACGTGATTCTGTTTAGTAGCTAAGGTAATGTGATTGGTCGCTGAATTAAAGAACCGCGAATTTTTAATTAATAATATTTGATTTTTACAATTGCATCCTATAAAAGTGTTGATCGATGACTTTTATAAAATAAATTGTTAAAAATAATAGTTAAAACTTTTAGATATTGATATTGCATCGAATTGCTAAGAATTTTTTATGTACAATTAACGTAACCTACATTTTTCGTCAATAGGCGAAAGATATAATTACTTATTACTTTATAAAATCTCTCAAACTTAATTTGTTTATGTAGAGAGTAATTAAAGAGATAGACAATAGTTATTAATATTAACATAGTTTTGTATATTGGAGAATAAGGATTAGTAAATAAAGCGTGAAATATTTCAATAATCTTTTACAAATATTCCACAAAATATTCCGGATAATAATTATGTAATCTTTCGGAAATAATGATGTAGAATATTCGATTTAAACCGCGATTGCGTGTAATATACTATTAATCTTCCAATAATATTTCGCGAAATATATATTATGGGAACAATAAAGGAATATTCCTGAAATAAATTAGTGAATGTTCCATGTGAACTCCAGTGCATGAAATGAAATATTTTATTAATCTTTCGGTAACATTTCACGGAATATTTCAGAGGAATATTTGTGTAATATTTCTGAAATAAAATTTAAATAAAACTTCACAAAAATAAGGTCAAAAAGCATAATTTTATGTTATCTTATTTGAAATTCATCAAGCTTCGATGTAATATTGTAAATGCCGTACGTTGTTGCAATCAAATGAAATAAAATAAAATGAAGAGTTACAATTATTGTGATCCCAAAATTATATTTTATTTTCTAAATAATAATAAAAGTTGGACAATAGAAATTTTAGAATAATAATATATATTTGAATCCTATACGCGAGAAAAAAACAATTTATTGTGAAAATAAATATTAATAATAAAAAAACAAAAATAGAAATTTAAATGTACTCTCCGCTATAAAAATTGGGGAATATTGAATATCTATAATGATAAACATTGTTGAACTATTTTACAAAATATGAATGTCTTTTTCTTATGAAAATACATTACGGACGCAATACAAAAGTGTGGTTTATAGGATATGTTATAAATCCTGTTTCACGGGGAATTTTGAAAATCTTTGCGCGAATGAGATTACTAGGCCAATCTTCAATCACGTTACATTCCTCAACAACATTAATATTTAATCTCCCACTATCAAAGTCTTCGAGCGGAAACAAATATTTCTTCTTCAAGCAGCGTTTACCTATTAAGTACAAAATGTTGTCTGTTTTGGCTATATTTAAAACATTAATAATAGTACCATCTGAAAGCATAATACAATTGTTTCTACTATCCGACACATCTATACTCCATGAATTTATGGACAACATTTTGTACTGACAGTCAAATTGACGACTGCTTGTAACTATTCCATTGTAGTGAACTATGTCAACAGAAACGATATTTTCCATTTTTATACAACTTTTTTTGATATCTGCGATATACTTATACTCTGCAAGCCGTCTTGCGATTTGTTCCAATGGTTTTTCACCTTTTCTTACAAATTTCTTCAAAGAACAGATATAATTTTCAAACGGGAAAGCGCTAAAAGATTCTAAGGGGCCATAATACTCAACATCTTTCGCTAAATGTATCAAGTTATGAACATTGAAAGACACACTTTGTTCGCCATAAATATTCTTAAAGCTATCTACAAAATGTATCAATAAAGACTCTGCATATCGAATATTTTGAACGTCTGATACTAATTCTTTTTGAGATAATATTAAAATACTAATGTGCAAAAGTAAAAAATTCCTATAAACATTTTTGCACAATACATCTTTCAGGAGCGCTGGGCCAAAATATAATAAAAAATGTCGGAACTCAGTAGCCTTCCAGATTTTCCAGTAGGATAAGGATCTGCAACGTCTGTTGAAGTCTGAGGGTAACACAAGACTCAGATGATTTAGTCTGTCGGAGATAACAGTGATTTGCTGATGTGACAGCTTATACGTTTTATTTGCTCTTCCTGTACTTCCGACTCAGTATTTTATTAACTGCTTCATAACACCTATATATACTAAATGCATAGGGTCCAATGGAACGTTAGTTACTAGACCGACTCCTGCCAAATTATTCAGTACAGTTGAGCCCTTTTGATAGTCATCTGTGTACTCCAAGTTCTTAAACTTCTCATCTGTTCTCAAACGCACGTTACAATATTCCATTAATTCTTTGACATTTGATAAGGGAAAACAAACCGAAGCATAATATTCGCCTTCTATAACGCATTTTGTACAACTGCTGTAACCAGAAGGATATTTAGTATTTAAAACGAAAGCTTTTGCCGGTGCATCGCATATTAATCCATGAATTTTCACGCTATAAGATTTGTCGCTGCATTTATACCCATCATTTATTAATACGACTGCTTCATTAACAGAACGATTTAAAAAGTTATCTGAATTGTCAGGTTTTTGTACACCGAAGAACATACCTACAACGTACACTCCACCGAAATTGGAATCTTTGCACAAAATTGTCCAGATGCCTTTTTCTGAAGACTTGCCTGTTATCGGAGCGCCGTCAATATTAATGAAGAGATTAATAGTGTTAAATGTATGACCTAACGCTAATCGACTTTTAATTATTTGATTTAAAGCATTACTGAAACCTACATAACAGTATTTTCCACTATCCATATCTATGACATCTGTTGATGAAGGCGTTCGCAATAAAGTTCGAGGACTCTTAGGGAAAATTGCAGAAGTGTGTGTGTTAAGTATTACAAGTAATTTTTTAACAACATTTTGATGAATTTGACATTCTAGGGCCCAAGTAGCAATTTCATTTACAAAACGTTTATTCTTAGTTGAATCAGAATTGCTAAATGAGTAATGAAAGTCATCTTTTCCGCAGTTATCTTCGGTATTGTCGCTGCTATAATCCGGAATGATATCAGCATCGCTATCACTATATCGATAACCAGAATCTGAATCATCATTACTGGTCGCATCGTCATTTTCGTGCAATATCTGTTCATACTTTTCAAAGCTACATTGTGTGATATTATTTATTACTTCAACACTTGCATTCCTTTGTACTTCTGGATTTACAACATTGCTATCCAATGTAAATATTTCTTTTTCTGCAGAATAATATGTATCGAGTGATGATGAGCTCTCATCTGAATGCAATTGAATATTATCGCCACTGACAGAACTAATTGGATTATTATGTTGTGATGTGGAGCAACCAGCTACAACTTCTTGCATATCGCGTACTGTCTCCTGTTTTGCTAATCGGCGCTTATGCCTTAAACTTTTAGGGACATTACCTTTTCGTATATTTGGCATTGTACAAAAAAAAACTGAAAAAAAAAACGATAATACCGTATGTTTAGTGGAAGGACTATCACTCACTATTACTGATTCATACATTCGTAAAGATCACGCGCAATAATTAATAGCCAATCATAGGGCTACAAAAAGACTAAAACTGTACATTTACATTAAATTTTTAAGACTAGACTAGAACTGACAAGTTATGAAAATGGCGCGCTTTTTAAAATTAATGCGTCATCCAGATCATACAAGTAAACAAATGGAAATACTGAATCCGTTGCCATACTTTCGCGCAAGATTCAAAAGTGTTTGTTCCGAGCACTGTATTTCCAATACGCTTGTGCATCTTTTGCATGCTTCGTACTACACCTGTAACTTTACGCGAAATATTTCAGTGGGATATGTTATTGAATATTTCAGAAATATTTCAGAAATATTGTAGTGGATTACGTTATGGAATATATAAGAAATATTTCACAAATATTTCAGTGGAATATGTTTTAGAATATTTCATAAATATTTCAGTAAAATATTTTGTGGAATATTTCAGAAATATTTCGAAAATATTTCATGCTGAGTGGGAGCCTAAAGTAAAAAACATAACCTGCAGAAATAATTATAAATTTTTTTAATACTTTAAATTTTGTTTATTCATATTCAATGATGCATTTAATCTTGCTACAACTTTTTGTACATATTCAGAATCATATTTTGGATCCACTTAAGTAGAGCAGACTGAGTAAAAAATTATAGTTGGATTTTTTAAATTTCCTATTTCGTGAAAAAAAAAATTAAAAAAAAACAAATTTTTTATGCGTTAAATAGATGATTAAAAATAATCATCAACTTATTTTTAACTTAGTCTGCTCGACTTAGCTGGATCCAAGTCTTTTTCTGAAGTACAAAACATTTTAAGGAGGTTCATCTGGTACGTCTTTCTTTTACGTGTGAAGTTTTTTTTCTGAATCTGTAATTTTTAAATCAGATGAATCACCTTAGAAAGATTATATGCATTATTTTTGAAAAATGCTGTGGTAAGTGGCCTTTTTCTTAAAACTGAGAATGGATTTTACACAGCACGTAAAGGAAGTTTAAAATTTTCTTTTTAAAACCCAGGTAAAAAATTGACGTGTTGTACTTGCATATATGCAGTGCATTAATGTAAGGTGTATAATTTTTGGTATAGATACTTGTTTAGTTGTGTAGAAACTGGCGAGTATACCAGTTTTGACTTGATTGTTTTTGCTAGCTGTTCCACACCGAACTCAATGGCTTATTCGTCGACTAAATTTGCACATAGGTGTATATATGAAAATGTATACCACAACATTTGAGATAAGGATCATTTGATATATTGTTTTGACATCTTAAAACAAATCACCATGCAAAATTTCAGCCCTTCAAGTATGATAGTTTTTAATTGAAAGCGAAAACAAAATTCTGAAAGATATTATACGATTACTTGTTTTCCAATTTTGTTTTCATTTTCAATTAAAAACTATCATACTTGGAGGGCTGAAATTTTGCATGGTGATTTATTTCAAGATGTTGAAACAATGTATCAAATGGTCTTTATCTCAAAAGTTGTGGTATACATTTTCATATAAACAGCTATGTGCAAATTTAGCCGACGAAGCCATTGAGTTCGGTGTGGAACAGCTAGCAAAAACATCAAGTCAAAACTGTGCCTATATGCTACCATAATGATAAATAGTGTCTGCAACTGACCGAACACTGAGTTGAAAACTTCTGTGTCAAGATTATCGTTGTGATCTTGAACATACAGCTAATACCACCTTATGTTTTTAATACTGACACCCACGTGAGAACATGAGCTGCAGCAGTACGATTTACTGAGTTCATGTTTAAGAAACATTAACACTACTAAATTGCATTGATAATTACTAACCTATTTGTCTGGCAACAAAGTAATATAGCAGCAAATACGGATAAAAGATGCGGCAGCAGTACTCTGAACTGTTCCACTGCAACTCCTCCTTTTCAGTTGTGCGTATCCTCTGAGACACGCATGCAATATCTAGCTGGCTGCTTAAAACAAAAAGCATATCAAAAAATTAATAAAGCTATTTTGTGACAAATAGATACTAACTATAACAATTAATTTAGATACAAATTTTAACGAATAATCTACAAACTTTAAAACTAAATGCATGAAACAATAGTTGAAATTTATATCAAACCAATTTTAAACTAGAAGAAAAGATACGTAATATAAATAAATAATAACAAATAAATTACAGGAAAATATAATGTACAAACACTGTATTTTATTTGTTCAATTGGCTAATGAGAAAGTATTTCGTTGTAAAAATAAATTGCATACAAACCTGAAAATGCAGCTACCCTCTACTATTTGTCACTTGCAAACTTTAAAATACATATTAATTAATTAAACAATTAATTAATTAATTAATAAAACACGTGCTCGGCCTTAAAGATGTATATAAGCGTTTCGGCGTTTTTCCCTCGTAAAATATGTCACAGCATGGAGTATATAAACTGAGACAAGCATATAGATTATATTCGCTCGCAGTGCCCCCGCATGTCAAGATAAGCTAATAAGTACTTGCGCGCGAGTTAATTCAAATTTAAAAATATACGTATGCTATGCGTTATGTATATTTCATACATAACAGGAAAATAGCTTATTAAAATAAATAAATTTCACCTAAATAAAAATATAACTTTCGATTAATTTAAAGTATTAAAGGATTATTTAATTATATATTAATATATTCATTACTATAAAATATTAATTATGCACATCGTGAAAACGCAATAATTATCTATACATTTCAAAAATTACTGCTTCTTGTTTGTGATTCGTAACTTTA
Source organism: Muscidifurax raptorellus (assembly GCA_020010945.3). Lineage (NCBI taxonomy): Eukaryota > Metazoa > Arthropoda > Insecta > Hymenoptera > Pteromalidae > Muscidifurax > Muscidifurax raptorellus. The sequence goes on from JAHUUD020000023.1 coordinate 1,262,363, forward strand.
TTAAATTAAACTAATTCTATACCAAGAATAATTACACTTTAAAAACCGCTGCCAATTCATTGGCACGTAGCTTCCTCCGACTTAATTTATAGTTCCAATAAATAAAATATTGTTTTAATATACGGTAGTAAGTATGTAAATGCTTTTCACAATGGTTTTAAAATGAATTTTCTATATGTAAACTTACAAAAAAACGTAGCCTAATCATCAATTTCTGTAAGGTTCAACAAAAACAGTAATTTTCAGTTATGTAGTGTACACAGGGTGAGGGGCAAAAAATCTGAATCTTAATACCTTTTAAGCTAATCGGTTTCATAAGCTGCGCAATTTAACTTAGCCGAGATAAATCTATCTTTTCCAAAAATTTTAAGTTAATTAAAGCTTTTTTACTCCCGTAACCGTGCGACATCGAAAACCAATTTTTAAGCTTTTCGATTTTTTTCTTAAAAACTAATCACTAAAATGTCTCAAAATTTTTACAACATGTAGACATTATTATTCTTTGTTATCATGAGTTTTTTCAAAACATAAGACAGTTTAATTTGGAAGATATTAATTTAAAAAATAAAACACCTTTTTTGTCATAACAGTTGATCGAAACGGTCAATTTAGAAAATCTTGCGAGAAAAAGTAGGAAATTTTATACTCTTTTAAAAACACCATTGCTGAATTTTTTGTATAAATCATATCATTAAAAAAAACGAAAAAAAAATTTTAGATATCATAAATATTTCCTAAGACAATTTTGTGGAATATTTAGGAAATAATTTTGTGCAAGATTCAATGATATATGTATGAAAGCTTTCATGAGAATTTCAAGAAAGGTTCAAAAATCATGTTGGGAGTTTTTAAAAAATATGTATGGAAGATTCCAAAAATATTTCTTTAAACATTCCGGTGGAAGATTTAGAAAATAATTCTGTGCAATATTCATTGATATACGGATGAAGCTTCCATGAATATTTCATGATAGGTTCAAAAATGATGTTGGGAGTCACAAAAAAATATACATGGAAGATTCCAAAAATATTTCTTTAAACATTCCGGTGGAAGATTTAGAAAATAATTCTGTGCAATATTCATTGATATACGGATGGAAGCTTCCATGAATATTTCAAGAAATGTTCCAATATTATGTTGGAAGTTTCAAAGAAATATGCATGGAAGATTCCATAAATATTTCTTTAAACATTCCAGTGGAAGATTTAGGAAATAACTCTGTACAATATTTAATGAAATACGGATGGAAGTTTCCATGAATATTTCAAGAAATATTCCAATATTATGTTGGAAGTTTCAAAGAAATATGCATGGAAGATTCCATAAATATTTCACTAAATCTTCCAGTGCAAGATTTTAGAAGTAAATCTATGCATTATTTTGCGAAATATGTGGGGAATCTACCATTAATGGTGCTAGAAATATTTAAAAAATTATTTTTAATATTCCAATGAAATCTTGATGGAAGTTTTCATAAATATATCAGCGAATCTTCCAGTGAAAGATTTGAAAAATAATTCTATGCTATATTCCCTTGAATATACCTAGAAACTTTCATAAATAATTCGAGAAATATTATAAAAATTATTTAGAATATTCCAATGAAATATTTCAGGAAGATTTTTGAAATATTTCATGAAATTTGTAAAAAATTTGTCTTTTACGAAAGATTGTCTAAATATTTCTGGATTATTTGACTGGAATATACCACTGGAATATTTCGAAATATTCCACTGAAATATTTCATGCTGTGTGGGTCGGGATCAAACTCGTCTTCTTCAATCTGCATTAGCCGGTCGTCTGCTTCACCCACATAACACGCACACACACACACCCACACACACACACACACGCAGACATACGCACGCATACCAATTCACACCTACTCCCATTCACCTGGCACGCACTCCTTCAAATACACATCCATTTACGCCCCCTTTTCCTCCATTCCGCTACCTACACTCTCCCACACGCACCCCCGCATACACACCCACGCACACAAACTGTTACTCTCTTCTTCTTCTCTCTTTCTCGTCTTTCCTGAGCTTCTTCAGGATATTCGCTGCATAGTTGCTTGACTCGGGCATTGCTCTAGTCTGTAGATAGCACTAGAGTTCCTGTTGCTGCTGTTTATAACGTGGGCAGTCACAGAGTACATGCTCTGCATCCTCGTTCGCATCCAAACATACTGAGTAGTATGGAAGGTCTTAAATTTTAAATCGATGCAGGTACGCCCGAAAGCATCCGTGCCCGGTAAGAAACTGCGTGAGGTAGTAGTTAACTTCCCCGATTCGTCTTTTAATCCAGTACTCTATTTTTGGGATGAGGCGATGTGTCCATCGCCCCTTTTTGCTTGAATCCCATCTTTGTTGCCACTCAGTCACTGTCTGTTTTCTCGCGGAGTCCCTGATTTCTGCCTGGGTGACGCCGTTCAGCCGTTTGTTCGCCTCCTAAGCCTTCTTTCTTTGAATGACTAGGAAGTCAATAGGCGGCATGCCTGCTACAATGCACACAGCCTCATCCTATACCGTACGGTAAGCGGACGCCACTCTTAGTACACTTCGCCTGTATACGGTAGATAGCTATTGAGCATATGTACTCTTCTTCATGGCATCTGCCCATATTGGGGTTCCATACAACATCGATGTGGCTACACTGGCTAGAAGTAACCTCCGTTTCTGTGTTGGACCACCTACATTTGGCATCAATCGTGATAGAGCAGCGCCAGCTTTTGCTGCTTTATCACTAAGTATTTCAAGGTGTTGCTTGAAGGTTAGTCTTGCATCGATGGTGATGCCCAGGTACCTAATGATCGGTTGAGACGCAATCTCATGCCCGTCCACCGTCAGTGTTATTGTCTCCATCTTCTTCCTACTGGATATAAGGATAACTTCTATTTTCTCGCGGGCTAGTTCCAAGCCTGTTTCTGTTAGCCATTCGTGTATTATACGAATTGCCTCGTCAGTTATTTCTTGAACCTCTTCTACATATTTTGCTACAACCACTACGGCTATATCGTCTGCAAATCCTATGACAGTCGCCCCCAGGGGTAGTCATAGTCTTAGTACTCCATCGTATATGATGTTCCAAGTCGGCGGGCCAAGTACTGAACCTTGGGGGACGCCTCCTATGACTTCATATGTTTCAGTGCCGTTCTCTGTGTCGTACAGTAAGATTCTGTCCTTCAAATAGTCTGACATCATCCTTCTTATGTACGGGGGCACAATTTGTTTTCGGAGCGCCTCATGTATTTTACTCCATTAGGCTGAGTTGAATGCATTTTTCACATCCAGTGTACCAATAGCGCAGTATTCCTTCTTCCTGCTTTCCTACTTGTTCCTTCTACTGTATGACGACGAGTCATCAGGCGGCTTCTTTCCTTTTGGCAATAGCACCAAGCGCTGTTTCTTCCAGTTGGCAAGGAAAATCCCTTCCTCGAGACATGAGTTGTACAAGTCTAGAAAGACCTCTGGGTAGGCATGGATAGCATGTTTCAATGCAATATTGGGTATGCCATCCAGCCCTGGGGTCTTGTAGTTTCCAACCCTTTTGCAGGCAGCTAGCAGCTCCACCGCGTGATTGGTGGAAAAGCTTCTTCGTTTATCCCTGCTTCAATAGTACACAATTTCTTCCGTTGTACAGGGTACAGTGTTGTCACGACCCGGTGCAACAGCACCGGGCACTTGGGAGGAAGTACGTAGCTTCCGTTTGTAACGGTTGCGTTCCCCTTGCCTCGGATTTTGTCAGTCGGGATTCAGGATTCGGAAAGGGGTGAGGTTAGAAATAACTCCGTTTGGTTAACTTTAATAATTATATATATTTACAACGTCTTCTGCAGTGCGTCGTCATTCTCCATCTGTAACCAAACAAAGTGCGCTTTTAAGAAGACTTATCTCTTGCAGTTATGTCTTATAATCTAAGCGGTAATCGCGGTACTTATCAATTAACGGTACGGTTCTTAATCCTACGCTAGTTGTCGCTTACATTAATTTCGCTTAACATTGATAACGCTAGTTCAGTCGCCTTGTATGTTTCGCCTACTTATTAACTACGCTTCGAGCACGGCAGTTCGGTCGGGTGTGTACTTGGCTCTTGCGGAGTCCTCGCGAGAACGTGTGCGCATGATCTCGTGTGGACTCGGCACTGGTTCCTATTTTCCCCCTACCCTGTGTGCGCACAGCGGTAGGTGGAACGGAGAAACGTCGGCGGGATGTTTTAGTGTGGTGTCTCACAGGACCTGATTGAGACGTGTGCGCACGACTCAACCCGGTACAGTGGCTGTCTCTCGCGGTTTCCCTTGCCCTGTGTGCGCACAGCGGCAAGTGAAACGGCAGGGTGGTGAGTGACTGTGTGTGAGCGTGCAGAGTCTGACAGAGACGTGTGCGCACGACTCTATAAGTATCTGCAGTCAGTTTCGGGTTCCGGTTACCCTGTGTGCGCACAGCGGCAACAAGAACGGTCGAATCGGCGTGGCGGTATAGCGGTATGTGTGTGGCGGGTATGCAGATTCTAACAGAGACGTGTGCGCACGACTCTGCTAGTATTTGCAGCCGGTTTCGGGTTCTGATTGCCCTGTGTGCGCACAGCGGCAACAAGAGCGGTCGAATCGGCGTGGCGGTGTAGCGGTATGTGTGTGGCGGGTATGCAGATTCTGACAGAGACGTGTGCGCACGACTCTGCCAGTATCTGCGAGTAGTTTCGTATTCCGATTGCCCTGTGTGCGCACAGCGGCAACAGGAATGGTCGAAACAACGGAACGGGGTCTAGCGATTTACTACGGCAATTTCGGTATCTGCGCCGTTCAGCGTGCGCACGAAAACGGCCAGATATCGGCAGTTCTTCTAGTGCCCTCTTAGCGGTGTCGTGTGCTCACGGCAACGCTCGGATCGGGAGCTCTGATCGAACTGCCGCCGTGCTGTCGCGGCTGGGCTTATATAGCCCAAGTCGCTGGCGCCAACGCCCTCTGGTGGTGATTTCGCTTACACCTACTTGTACATATTACGTCTAGAGCACGGCGGTTCGGTTATTCCCCGGTGAAGCACCCAGGAGTTTAATCGCTATCGCGGAGTCCTCGCGAGAATGTGTGCGCACGATCTTGTGCCGACTCCACGCCGGTTCCCGGTTTCCTCCTACCCTGTGTGTGCACAGTGGCAGGTGGAAACGAAGGAACGTCGGCGTGATGTTAGTGTGTCGGTAGGAGTCCCACAGGACCTGATTGAGACGTGTGCGCACGACTCAATCCGGTACAGTGGCTATTTCTCGCGGTTCCTTTGCCCTGTGTGCGCCCAGTGGCAAATGGAACGGCAGAGCGGTGAGGAGTGTGTGTGTGCGGTGTTGTAGACCACAGGATTCCACTGCTTCCTGGCCTCTTCCGGTTCTGTAGAGTTCTCTTCTTGCTCGCTGTTCCAGTCTCCTAGTCCGATGACACTCGCTACGGGCGGCTGCAGCATCCTTGTCCCACCAGTATACCGGCGGTCGTTTATTGTTTGCCACTCTTCGAGACATAGCAGCGTCGCAGGATCGGGTAATGTTTTCCATCACCTGTTCAGCCTTACTGTTTGCTGTTCCAGAGAGTTGCATTTCCTCTAGCGCCAACAGAAACATGTCCTTATCATAATCCTTCATTTTCCAACCAACTCTAGTGGTCGTTGTACTCGCGTTGGGTCTCTGCTTTGATTTTTCTACCTCTATTATTATGGCCTGATAATCGCTATGTGTGTAGTGTTCACTCACGGTTCACGCGTCTACCGACCCAATAAGACAGCTGCTAACAAACGTCAGGTCTACGATAGACCCTGTGCCTCCTCTTCTAAAGGTGTAAGTGCATCCCTGGATGACTAAGACCAAATCCAGGAGAGCGAACGCTTTCAGTATTACACGACCTCTTTTGTTAGTCATTTGGCTGCCCCACTATACGGCCCAAGCGTTAAAATCACCTGCAATAAGTATCGATTTCCTTCCCAACTTGTCCTGTACGCGCCGATCTAACAGTTGTTCGAACGTCTCGATTGGAGCGTTGGGAGAAGCGTAGTATAAATCCTTCTTCACGAGTCATCATTTTTTCCTGGAAAACAACATCACCACATGTCTAGATCGCTGCTCTGCCAGTGTTGTCCATATCCCACAATGGTTCGTCTTGATCCCTGTGTTGTTCGCATATAATGACTACGTTAACCTCCTTCTTGCTGACACACCTTCTTGTGGTGAGTTTAAACTGATCATCGTTCGGCTTTTCGTCAGCGGGAGATATTATATTTTTCTCCTATCCTCTGTAGGCAGCACTATGTGCCTAGAGCGAGCACTCCTCTATCCGCCACCCGAGGACGCGCCACTTGGGGGTACAGTCTCCCCCGCGTGTCTGTGTGTGTGTTTTTTTTGCTTTACAGAGTGAGAGATTAAGGGCAAATCCATTATGGACGATATGGCACCGACTGGTACCACCTGTGTGAGACTCTCACCCACTAAATCCTTCGCCACCGTTAGCTTACGAATTTCAACGGCATCAGAATCCTCTCCGTCCTCCTTACCGACCCTAAGTAATTTGGACCTGGCTCTTTCTCCAATAAGTCACGCCCGGTAATACCGTTTGAGTATTGTTTCGCGGGGGGACTTTGGGCTACCGCCCTCGTCTGTTGATGTGGTCGTCATCACGTTTTCTCTCTTTCTGTCACTTGAACAGCCGTTCGCCATAAATCTTCTTTGTCGTCTGCCGTCTAATATTACCGCATCGTCCGGTCGTCTGTTTCTTGCAGCATCTCACGTCTTCTTTTTATTTTTTCTTCGTCCTTTCGGACCTTCTTAAGGATGTCTGCAGCAAAATTGTTTATTGCACTCCATCCGTCGGCCGAAGTCATCATAGCTACCATAATAGACTCAGGCGTTACTCTGATCTGCAGGTAGCACTCAAGTTCTTCTCGTTTCTGTTCAAAGCGTGGGCATTCACTGAATACATACTCGGCGTTCTCCTTCAATCTAAATCGCTAAATCTCAATGCTTCAATTTAAATCGGTGCAGATACGCCCAGTAGCTTCCATGTCCACTCAGAAACTGTGTTAGGTAGAAGTTTACTTCCCCATGTCTTCTTTTTATCCAGTATTCTACACTTGGTATCAGGCGGTGTATCCACCGTCCCTTACTACTAGATTCCCATCGCTTTTGCCACTCCGTCATTGTTGCTTTCCTAGCGGCATCACCAATTTCTATCTTGGTTTTGCCGCTGTCTCGTCTTATTTCTTGGTCGATTGATTTTCTCTCCGTTGCTAATAAGTCTATTGGCGGGAGACCTGCAATAACGCAGACCGCCTCGACCGATACCGTACGGTAAGCAGATGCGACCCTAAGTGCATTTCGCCTGTGCACTGGGGAGAGCTTTCGTTAGCCCATTTCGGGGCTCTGTACAACATGATTGATGTACAAACGCTTACCAGTAGCGTTCTCCGATTCTGTGTGGGACCACCCACACTTGGCATCAGCCGCGCCAGCACTGCGGTAGTTTTTGCGGCTTTCTTTCCTGCTGCTTCCAAGTGCTGTTTAAAGGTGAGCTTTGCGTCTAACGTTATACCTAAATATTTAATAGTCGGTTTAGAAGTAATTTCATGACCGCCTATTGTCAAGGTAATCGTCTCCGTCTTCTTCCTGCTAGATATTAGGATTGCGTCCGTTTTATGTCCCGCAAGCTCTGCATTCGCATTATTTAGCCACTTCTGTATTTTAACGATAGCTTCACTAGCAATTTCAGCTACCTCTTCTTTCTCATTTGCAACTGTAACGGTTGTGTACCCTCGCACCGGATTTCGTCAGTCGGGATCAGGATTCGGAGAGGGGAGTGAGGTTAAAAACAACTCTGTTTGGTTCAGTTAAATTAGTTTATATATTTAGTATTTATCAAGGCGCGTCGTCATTCGCCACCTGTAACCAAACAAAAGTACGCCTTTAAAAAGACTTATCTCTTACAATTACTTCTTAGTGTCTAGACGGTGCATAATATCTACGCGGTATGGTTTCGGCACTTATCATCTATCGGCGCGATCCTTAACATCTAATCGGTGTGACGCTTAACATCTAGTCGTCGCTTAATATCTATTCATTTCGGTTTACGGTACGTATCGTTTATTCTGTACGGTCGCAAGTACGCTTTCGCTTACACCTACTTGTACATATTACGTCTAGAGCACGGCGGTTCGGTTATTCCCCGGTGAAGCACCCAGGAGTTTAATCGCTATCGCGGAATCCTCGCGAGAACGTGTGCGCACGATCTTGTGCCGACTCCGCGCCGGTTCCCGGTTTCCTCCTACCCTGTGTGCGCACAGTGGCAGGTGGAAACGAAGGAACGTCGGCGTGATGTTAGTGTGTCGGTAGGAGTCCCACAGGACCTGATTGAGACATGTGCGCACGACTCAATCCGGTACAGTGGCTATTTCTCGCGGTTCCTTTGCCCTGTGTGCGCCCAGTGGCAAATGGAATGGCAGAGCGGTGAGGAGTGTGTGTGTGCGGTGTTGTAGACCACAGGATCCGATTGAGACGTGTGCGCACGACTCAACCCGATACTGGGATTGTTTCTCGCGGTTCCTCTTACCCTGTGTGCGCACAGTGGTAACAGGAACGGTAGAAACGGTGTCGCGGTGTATGTTCGGTGTGTGTGCAGAGTCTGACAGAGACGTGTGCGCACGACTCTGCCAGTCTTTGCAGTCAGTTTCGGGTTCCGATTACCCTGTGTGCGCACAGTGGTAACAGGAACGGTGGAAACAGTGGGACGGTGGTTGGCGGTTTTAGTGCCTGTAGTTGCGCTACGTGTGCTCACGAGAGCGCTCCTCCAGGTACTCGGTGGGTCTGAATTACCCTGTGTGCGCACAGTGGTAATTCAGATGACATTGCGGCAATTTCGGTATCTGCGCCGTTCAGTGTGCGCACGAAAACGGCCAGATATCGGCAGTTCTTCTAGTGCCCTCTTAGCGGTGTCGTGGGCTCACGGCAACGCTCGGATCGGGAGCTCTGATCGAACTGCCGCCGTGCTGTCGCGGCTGGGCTTATATAGCCCCAGTCGCTGGCGCCAACGCCCTCTGGGGGTGAGTGGGTCGAGTATTGTGTGTGTATTTGTATGGTGCTTACCGTGCTCTTTTCGGTGGTATGTATTAGGTTGTTTGCGCCCGTTGTCGGTTTCGTTCGCGACTGTGTTTACATTGCTCGAGCACGTGTTGCTATCCATGAGCACTCTGCTTGTGCTCACGTTGTTGACGTGCGGGTCTGCCTTTCGCTCGCTTATTTATGTGACCGCTTGTACGTATTCTACACGAGACTAACGTCTCGTTGCACAACTACTACTAAAGCTATGTCGTCAGCGAATCCTAAAATCTTTGCTCCTTCTTGTAATTCTAGCTTGAGTACGCCATCGTACATAATATTTCACAATTACTGTAGAACTCCCCCGTCAACCTTATAATTCACCGTGCTCTCCTCGATCTCGTACAAGAGAGTTCAGTCCTTGAGGTAGTCAGACATTAGTCTTCTTATATACGGAGGGACTCCTAGTCTTGCTAGTGCTTGGTGAATTTTGCACCAATTTGCAGAGTTAAATGCATTTTTAACTTCAAGTGTAACCACCGTGCTGTACTTTTTCGCACCGCTTTTCCATCTTTTGCCGCTTATGGCTGTCCGTGCTGTATTCACCACTAAGCAGATAGCGTCTACTGTTGAGCGGCACTTACGGTAACCATACCGGTGTTTCGCAAGCCCCTCTATCCCCTCGGTTGTGCATTCCTTCCTAACGAAGATAATGGCTCTAATACTTTGCCCTGCGTATCGAGCATACAGAGCGGTCTGTATGACGACCCTTCTCCAAGTGGCTTGCTACCCTTTGGTAGCAACACAAGCCTTTGCTTTATCCAGTTTAATGGAAACGTTCCTTCTTTGAGATAACTGTTGTACAAGTCTATAAACTCTGCTGGGTGAGCCTGGATGACATGTTTCCATGCAGTATTGGGTATGCCATCAAGTCCTGGAGCCTGGTTGTTTCCAACCCTCCGGCAAGCAGATAGTAAATCCTCCTTCGTAATTAAGGGTATATTATCTACATCTATTTCTTCGACCATAGCACATGAAATATCCGGCTGATTTGGGAAGAGTGTTGTTACCACTCTGCTTAGTACCTCTATCCAACCATAATAATTTTATAAGGTCGGCCTCAAGGGTCTTCATTGACCTCATCTTGCAGCTCTCTTAGACATCTTTGTTTACTCTCTCTTATACACCTTTTAAGGTTGCGCTTAGCTTCCTTCATTTTTTCGCTACAGTTCTCCACCGCATCCATTCCTCTATCGGTTCGGTAGAATTTCCTCCTTGCCCGTTGTTCCAATCTTCTAGCTCGATGGCAAACGCTGCGCGCTTGTTTGATCTTGTCATTCCACCAATATGCTGATGTCCATCTTTGACTAGATACTTCTCTCGGCATTACCGCGTCGCACGCTTTGATTTTGGATCGCTTGTGAACTTGGTCGCTATTTCTTTCGACAATTGCACAACAGCTATCTGCGTATCTCTGTACGCTTTTCTCAGCAATTTTACGGCAGTGATCTCAATCTCATCTCTTTCCCTTTGTAAGGCCTCCAGTACCTCCTCTTTTGAGGTAAGTATGTCGAGATCCCTTATTTCAAAGGTCTCCTCTTGGTCTTCCTTCCACTAGTACTGCTTTTACGCCATCTCCTATTGCATTTAGTGAAGGAGCAGTTCTCAATGTTGACAAATTGCCCACGTAGCTCCTTTCTTCCGGCGCCTTAATGATAAGAGCGTCCGGTCTGGTCGGTCTTACCCGCTTTGTTTTGTTTTTGCTGGTCCTATTCTGGTTGTTAACGCCAGAGACCTTGTTGTTCTCCTTACTTGGCGGTTTCTCCTTTTCGCTTTTCTTGTAACGACCTCTTGCCAAGTTGCCTCTTTAGGTCGTTCATTCTCTTTCTCCTCTTTGTTACTCCTATCCTGCGCAGTAGTTAAGGCCTCCCCTGGTTTACTCGCCTTTTTAGGTCTCAGACTTGGTGTTGTCTAAGTTTCCTTACCTATCGTTCCTGGACGTTGACACTGTAGCAGGTCATCCTCCGCGCTTGACAAACTTTTATCATGACACTAATGCTTCGTGTCATGTCCTCGATAGTTTTATGGACGTTATGTTTGTTCTTTACTCTCTGAGTTCATGAATCTTTTCTCGTAGACGCTCCAGCTGGTCATATCTTCTTTCAAGGTTGTAGTCCCAGTTTCAGTTACTGCCTCCTTGATTCACCTGCTCTTTTTCAATCTGTAATGTCATTTCCGAAATAGTCTTTATTGAACTACACTCCATGGCATTCGTTTTTCTACTCATATCTCTGTGTAGGGAACCGAGTTGTTAAAACACTTTTTGGGGTATCCGAAGTCCCCAAGTTTGCTTCGTTTATTGTACTAAGCATTTTTATTATTATCCTCCTCTTCCATCTTTAGTCACCTACCTTCCACCAAGCTCTCTCCGCGAAGTTATGCTTCACGTACGTGAATTCTGGCCTCATGCCCCAGCGCAAGTCTTCTTCAAAAAGCTTCCGGAAAAGGGTAATAAGGCCCCCCCTCTGACAACAATAGGGACAGTTCCGGGCGCCACCTGGCCCTACTGCGATCATTGGTATTTTCGCCGAATGATAGGGCAGCTAGGGCGTGTCGGCGAGACATCCCCGGGTCCCTGTACGTTCCGGCAGCCTGGTAGTGTCAAAACCCAGTTTATCTTGTATCCTTTCCCTTCAGCAGTCGAAGTCGACTCACACTGCGGCAATCGGCGAGCGCGTTCTCAGACATAACCCGAAGATCAAACCTTGTTTTCGGTAGTGACAGACCTTCAATAAGCTGTTAGGTCCGCGGGAGATATTTAATTTCTCTCCAATCCTCTGTTTGCAGCACTGCGTACGTGATACTATGCGCTTACAGCGAGCGTTCCTCTATCCGCCACCCGAGGACGCGTCACATGGGGTACAGCTCCCTCGTGGTGTGTGTGTGAGTGTGTGTGTGTGTGCGTGTGTGTGTCTGGTCGTTCGGCCACTGGGTAGTGCTACCATTCCGGTAGGTGATATATCTCCTTCCGAAGCAGGGGAGCCACCGGTGCTCCTCAGCCATGACAGGAGAGATTAGGAGCCCCAGGTAAGCGGCTATGCACTTCTCTCTCTCTCTCTCTCTCTCTCTCACTCCCTGATGACCAGACCACGAGTGTTTCCGGTACGTCGCAAGCTTTACTTAATAATGTTATTAGAAATCGATACTGTTAATGTGGTAATATTTTACTATATAGGAAATAAAAGAATTATGTTCTCAAGCCGGGTTCGAACAATCGACTTTAGAGAAAAGTCTATCCATGATTTATTATATATTATATTTAATAATTATGTTACTCATAAATATGTGCTATATTAGGAGGATAACGTGATGGGGCGGTGGAAGGGTCTTTTGAATTTTCAAAAATAACATAGAAATGAAAAAATTTTCATTATTTGGTGAGGAGTTATTTTGTACTTATGAAGTTACGTTAATAATTTTATCTGAGATGTGACTTAGTATGTTCATCTAATAATCATATAGTTGAAATGAAATCATAGAATGCTTTAAAATATTACATTTTGCTACTAGCGCAATAATGTGACCGTTTGTGCACGAAAAAATGGAGTGCTTCAAATAGGGCGCACAAATACAAAAAATAATTTGAACTTTGAAAAATTGAAATCATTAACTTGATCTTTGGTAAAAGTTCAAAATTACTCTTTTGAACCTTTGAAATTGTCGCAAGAAAATTCAAAGTACATAATTAGCAATTTGTTTTTTTACGTAGTTTGAAATCAATAATTCGATCTTTAGCAGAAGTGCAAAATCTCTCTTTCAAACTTTCGAAATAGTTGAATCAGATTTTAAAATCCAAAATTAACAATTGGTACTATTATAAGGATCAAATAACCTTATTTGATCTCATAAATATTTCAAAATTGACAACCTAATCTGTCTCTTTCATATAAATTGCGATATTTCAGCTATTCAGATATATTCATACGTGGCACCTGTATAGCGTATTGTAAATTACTTGGTTCATTCTGTCGGTTCTAATGACCTCTTACTGATCAGAATCTATTCGCGTCGGGTGTACATTCGCCACGAATAATATAATGTGGGTCAAGCTTTTTGACATCGTATGGTTGCAGTACTCGCCTGCGGCTAGTAGGGGCTCAGAATGAAAAGATCGCTTTCCATCCTTGGTACACAATATACTATTATTAGGTGAAGTCTTGATTAAAAACAATTCCATCAAGACATATTTATTCTTTATCATTTTTCATAAGTATTAATTTTCGTTTACTTACGGTTGATAGAAAACTAAGTTTTGCTTTATCCTTCGGACATGTAGCTATTGATGCAAAGTATCTAAGCAAATTAGGCGTTGGTGTTGTTGTTATATCAACGAATCTAAGTAATAAATTTCTGACCGTATTTCCTTGATATTTGTCATGAGGTATCCATGATTTAACGATTCCTACCAAAAATTTCTTCTTTAAAATAATAATCAACTATTTTAATTAGACATTTTTATATAACTGCGATCATGCCAACATTTAAAAAACTAAATTCTTTATGATGAAAGTGATTGTGACGCTACAAAGAGTAGGAAGTATTAAACATAATAATGATAACGTAAAATGAATTCAATTAAACCTGTGCAAGGGTTCGCACATGTTGGGCGGTTTAGAACTTTTTACCTAAAGACAAAATAAAAGGTCAGTCACATATTTCGCTCAAATGACCGAGCAAGAAAGACACCACGCCAGTGTGTCTTTTTACTAATAGGACTATTTCGTTGGTATATACTTTGCCAGACTGGAAATTTCTCCAATAGAATACAGATTTGAAGATTTAACTAGCTATTGATATACTATGTTCGAATTTGCTTTATTCTAACCTTCTAAATATGTATTCTTATTACAAAGAGTTTTAATTGGCGTGCGCGTTTATTGACTTCATATTTGATCAACTATACAGGGTGTCTGAAAAGTTCCGGAACGGCATGATAACATCTGAACTAACAATGGTAAAAAAAAATAAAAGCACATGGATGTTAGGATTTTTTCCCAGCTTTCTGATGGGGACCTTGAATTTGACCTTGAGCATGTTCATCAAGGTCATTTGAAGGTCACATCGATTTTTTTAAATAGGACCCCTTATTTTCGACCCCGGAAATGAAAAAAGCGGAAAATTTTACGTTCAAATATTGTCTAAAATATTTTAAAATTTAACCTAGGAAGGTATGGACAAGGACAAATGCAGGTTTGGTACGATAACTCGAAAATCAGAACTCGTAGAGAACAACATTTAAAACGTAATGTTCATAATAATTATCCAGCTATTTGATGGAGACCTTGGTTTTGACCTTGACCATGACCTTCAAGGTCATTTGAAAGTCAAATCGATTTTTTTAAATAGAACCCTCCATTTTTGATCTTTGAAATATAAAAAACGGAAAATTTTACGTTCAAATATTGTCTAAAATATTTTAATATTTGACCATGGAAGATATGGCCAAGGACAATTCAGGTTTGGTACGATAATATGAAAATCAAAATTCGTAGAGAACAACATTGAAAACGTAACATTCATAATATTTCTAAAACTATCTCATTAGGACCTCGAATTCGACCTTGTCCATGACCTTCCTGATGATTTGAAGGTTAATTTTTTTAAATAGGACAACCCATTGTTTATTAATTAAGGCAGACCTGGTCTTATCCAAGCAGTTAAGACTCGGCCCAACCAGTTAAGGTTAGACGCGGTTTAATCAATCAAGGCAGGTCTTTGTTTTTCCAACCAATTGAGGCAAGAATCTGTCCAACCAATTATAGCAAGACTTAGTGTTGTCCAACTAGTTAAGGCAAGACTTGGTATGGTCCAACCAGTTAAGGCAAGACTCAGTCCGACCAATTAGGGCAAGAATTAGTTTAGCAAATGTTCATCCTGATGAGCTTCGGTTTCTTGACAGTAACCTAATCGATAATAAAAACTATGAATAGAATTTTGAATATGTTTTGCCGAAATCAAAGTGATTTCATCAATTACCCTTTGCCGTAATTCACCTAAATTTTGTGATTTAGTTTTATAAACACGATTTTTCAAGTATCCCCAGAGGAAGAAATCTAGAGGAGTCAGATCAGGTGATCTGGCAGGCCAATCGATAATACCTCTGCGGCCAATCCAGCGATCAATGAACACAGTATTCAAATACTGTCGAACATTGCATCCATAGTGAGCTGTTGCACCATCCTGCTGGAACCACGTGTGTTCAAAATTGGCTCACGTAACCTCTATAATTTTAGGAACGATTTGCGTCCGTAACATGTCCTCATATTTTGCTGCATTTAAATTACCCTGTATGAAAAAGGGACCAATCAATTGATTATTCAATATTCCAGCCCAAACATTTAATTTTTCGGGATATTGGGTTTTGACTTCGCGTATCCAGTGAGGATTTTGCTGAGCCCAATATCTGCAGTTATGCCTATTCATAGTACCAGTTAATTGGAAAGTAGCTTCATCCGAAAAGACTATATTGGAGGCAAAATTGGGATCTTCAACAATCCTAGACATCATTTCTTCGCAAAACTCAACTCTCCTATTTATTTATTAGTTTCCTATCTATATTTATTAGTTTTTAATATTTTCTGAATAGAAAACTTGCTTATTTCATATTGTTGAGACATTTTGCGTATTAAAGTATGGGGATCCTCTGTGAATGACAATAAGACATCTAGTGATTTTTCTTTGTTTGTTGCAGTAGACGGTCTTTCAGAACGAGGACGATCTTTTACACTTCCTGTATTATAAAACCGTCTGACAGCCCTCGATACTGTAGATTTAGAAATTGGAGTAAGGCCAAGTCAAAAAGTTTCATTGAAGAGAGTTTTGGCATCTTCGTAAGATCGTCTAAGTTCACCCCAGCCTATCATCATCAAAAGTGAAATTCTTTCTCTTTCATTAAGTCGTTTCATGTTTATGTGCAGATAATAAATATGCACGACTGCGAAAAATGACAAATTAAGTACTGAAAAATATTCGACGAAAAAATGACCAATAAACGAGAAAACACTATTTTCAAGACAAAATTAGAGAAATTCTTCTTTTCCAGAAAAAATGTTGTCAATCTCTACATATCACGAGATACTAAGAAATAAAAAATGAGCTTTGGTAAATAGAAATTAAATGAAAGATGATCGAGATTGAAAATATTAAACGAAGAAATTTTTTAGAAATTCTTAATTAACAATATCTCTGATGGTCGAATTAAAATTTAATTTTAAAAATTAGCTTTATGGTTTATTATGAACCCTTCTTTAAATTGTTAATGTTCATTATTCATTTAAACAAGTCTTGTCCATTTAATAGAAGGATTAAAAATTGAGACGTTACTATTGTTATCATTATTATTATTTGGGTCGAGAAAATTTAAGCAATTAATAAGTGAAAGTGGAAGTGGAGTAATTTGAGTCTACGGGGTGAAGATTATGCTGAAGCAGTTTAGAAGTAAGATAATGATAACTAAAAAATTTATAATGTCAGGGACGTTCAACAATGGGGTTGTATGATTACCGGAATAATTTGAGTTGATGATGTAGAATTTACGATAAAGCAATCAGGTCAAGTTAAGATTAAAATTGGATACGTTTTTAAGATGCAAAATTATCCACGATTTCATCTACAAATGGCCTTGCAGTTCATAATCATGAATAATGAATAATTAGTCTTAAATAATTTTCTCTACAAATTCTGGGTTTCGAGTTATCGAACTGAACCTGGGATGAACCTCGTTCATGACCTGCAAAAGTCAAAATTTAAAAATGGTCAAGACCTTATATGAACGCTAAATTTTCCATTACCTTCATTTATGGGGTCAAAAATGGAGAGTTCTATTTAAAAAAATCGATTTGACCTTCAAATGACCTTGAAGATCATGGTCAAGCTCAAAACCAAGGTCTCCATCAAATAGCTGGATAATTATTATGAACATTACGTTTTAAATGTTGTTCTCTACGAGTTCTGGTATTTGAGTTATCGTACCAAACCTGCATTTGTCCTTGTCCATACCTTCCAAGGTCAAATTTGAAAATATTTTAGACCATATTTGAACGTAAAATTTTCCGCTCTTTTCATTTCCAGGGACGAAAATGAGGGGTCTTATTTAAAAAAATCGATTTGACCTTCAAATGATCTTGATAAACAAGGTCCCCATCGGAAAGCTGGGAACATATCCTAACAACCATATGTTTTTATTTTTTTTTACCATTGTTCAGATGTCGTTATGCCGTTCCGGAACTTTCCAGACACCCTGTATTAACAAATGACGCATTACCAACTGTCGGGATCATGGTTAACTGTTTTAGTTGCCCAAAACAATAAAAGAGCCGCTACGTGCTCCATTTGTTTATAGAAGATTTATTCATTCACCAAAAACTACGGAGCGCATTACCTGCACCTAATCATTAGTTCTCGAGTATTAGTTAAACCGAAATAACAATAGCTACCTGTTCTACTAGTTACTACTTCGGATCGTAAAAAGTACACTAGTAGTACATGTAGATAGAAAAAGATGGCGGCCGAAGCCGAGTGGTGGGGTAGAGCCGGTGAAAGCGTGCAAAGATAGAAAAAGTATGGTCGGCCCTAAGGTGTAGTGCCTGGGTGAAAAACCAACATGGCCGCCGTAGAGGTGGTGGGTTGGTGGGGGAAAGGCCCTGTACGGATATAGAAACTCTCCCTCTCCCACAGTAGCAGCCGACGATGTACCGATGTAGAAAATCAATGTGGCTGGTGTTGAGGTGTAGAGTCAGTGAAGGTTAGGGAAGATGGCCGCCATAGAGGTAGTGGGTTGGTGGAAGGGGTGAAAGGGTCTGTATGGGTATAGAAACTCTCCCGCCCCTTCAGCAGCTGACGTAGTATATGTATAACGCCTGTGTGAGTATGGAAAATTTCCCTTTCTTGAGCAGCAGGTTATGCGTTGGTAAGGAAGATTTCTGTACTTGGATCTATGCGTGTGCATGTGCGTTTATGTGTATATATGTGTACAGGCTGTGTTATATATGTACATAAATATACACATTTTCATGATGATATAAAAATAATAAATAATAGTCGAAATTGTAATACAACTCAAAAATAAATAAATAATGGGATTAAATGTGTGTTTGGGCTGTAACTTTTGTTAAATAAGAAGGAAGTATTTTTGTTTTAGATCTATATTTTAAACCATTTTATATATATACAATATATAGTAAATAATCTTACAATAAATATAATATTTATTTAGGTGTGGTAATTTTTTCGATGACACTTTTGCATATAGCATTACAATGCAGTGCTATTAGTTCGCTAAAAATTACATCAAAATAATTTTCATTAAAATTGGCTGCTATTATATTTTTAATTACAGTATTTTTCGAGCGTATATATTGCTTAACATATGGTTTAGTTTGAGGCATTAAAATATTTTCTGTAAATTTTTTGTAAACATTATCAATAATATTAGCACTGCACTGCGACACGATGGTTGCTATTTTTTCATTAGCCTGGATTGTATAGTCGATACACTCGACCATATTAACGATTCCTTCAAACGTTGTCTTCTGTAGAATAATTGCTGGTGAATAAGCTTTTTTCTTCTCGCTTACTTGATACTTCACTTGTTCATCTATGATTAATGATGTATAGGTTGTAGTAATCTTTTCTTCGTTTTTGTCAAGTAATATAGCTTTAGTACCATATGAAGTTGTAAAACTTAGTGTAATACCATTAAACGAAATCTTGCCAAAACCAGATGAGTTATTTTGCACTTCATCACTGAAATAGTTAGTTATTTTGTCAAAATGTTGTTTGATTAAATGCCAGGTTTCAATTGTAAAATTTATACCAAAAAATGTTTGATTAATTATTTTTACAACGCATGTGAAATCACTATTTTTTCGAGGTGCAAGACCAACGATAATTTTTTTAGTACACGATGTGTTTAAAGGATAGACTCTTGAATATAGTAGGTATTACTTGTCAACCGCGTGTTGTTCATGTTTCAAAGAGAAGTTGTAGTATCGGTGTGAAAACACTGTGTATACACTAATAGCTGTTCTTACTTAACGTTACAACTGAATACTTAAAAGTCTGGAGGCACGCGTCTTTATATACGCCTTTGTTAATAGCGAGTATGTGCATAAGAGTGGGTTGAAGAGGAAAGTCCTAGTATGAATAACCACATTAGTAGTTAATGTGGAGAAATTCATGTAAGTACACATCATTATTGCCGAAAGTAACGTATGGTAATATTAGTCATCGGAAAGCTGAGTTAAGGAGTAGTAGTCGTAGTGTCATTACCAGGCATGCCGTCGAACATTAAGGCTGACGTAAATTATGACGCCGGGGGTACTATGCCATCAAAGCGGTGCCTCTCTATTGCTGAATTAATAGTTCATTCAGTTAAGTAAGGTGTCTTTTTTAATAGTTTTATTCCTAGTTTGTTACTTAATCGATTTCTGCCGATACCTAGTAACCGAAAACCGATTAAACTTTAGGGTTGGTAAAATGCTTCGTTGAGCCCCGTAATGAAGGTCATTAAGAGATCTGACCGTTTGCGTTCGGGTGAAGAGTCAGTCTCTGTAATGTGTTATTAAGCATTTCTAGCTGTGCAGAAATTTGTGTTGCTTAAATAATACGATTATAATGTGTCTAGTTCTCTGACCAAAGTGAGTCTTTTTTATAACAGGAATAGACACAGTGGGTAGCCTTACCAATAAAATAATTTGAACTGCATTAGAGGGAAATTGAAAAAAAGGCTAGACTATGGGGAATTAGGTACGGCTATAGTACTGGATTTTTTGAGTATGAGGAAAAAATGAGCTGTACTGTCCAGGCGGTATTTAAGAGTTCGTAACCAATTCCTAGTATCTATACCAAGTTCAACTTCGTCAGTGTGCTGACCATTTTTTCGACCTTGTGCTCTACGCCTTGTCGTGTGTATTTACGTGTGTTGTGTTGTTGTATAAGTGCATCAGTAGCTACGATGGAATTCAACGGAGTGCCGATTTTTAAATTTTTTAAAAAAGTGTTAAATCGATCCTTCATTAAAGGGATTGGTGATCGTGAGTTGGACCGGGTGACTGGAGCCGCTTTAGTTTCTTTTGAGAAAGCTAAGATTAGAGCGCGGCTCTTCACCCCGCGAGATGGGCCTAACGCCAGTGTCCGTATGCAGAACGCACTGGACAGAATTACAAGGACGGTCGTGGGTCAATTCACCGACCTCATTCAGAACCTGGGTGTATACTTTTTGGCTCAACTACACAGGCAGGGTATTTTCAATGGTGAATTACCCATTTTGGAGATCGTGGCGTTTGAAGTTTTGAAAGCAGAAAATATTGTACCTATACATTTTTTAAATATTTTATTTACGCAATTTGAAAATGAAATAGGTCACTTTGACGTGATTACAAATTTAACTGGTTTAGCAGCATGTAGATATTTTTGTAAATTATGCAATAAGAAATTAAATAGAAAAACCACGCAACAGTGTAATAATGTTTGCGATCGGTGCAACGCTTCACCCATGTGTGCCAAAAATAATACAATCATAAAATGTAGCGATTGTTTATTTGAATTTTTTGGAACTGCTTGCTATAACAAGCATTTAGAATCAAAATCATTTAATCGAAACCTTAACATCTGCGCGGCTGTAAAAAAATGTCGTATTTGCAACAATGTTGTTTCAATTGAGCACAATACTCACGAGTGCGGAAAATCATATTGTCCCACTTGCTCCTGTGTTCGGCCCTACATGTTAGGCGTTACCCTATTATGAGGCGTAAAACAAAAAAAAACGGATGTGTTAGAAGATAACGAAACTTTCCAAAAACCAGAGCATGCTTTTCTTTTTTATGATTTCGAAACGACCCAAGAGCTAGAGTATGAAGGTTTAAACAAACCATCATTTAAACATGAGGTCAATTTAGCTGTTGCACAGCTATGTTGTAATGTATGTATTGACTCAAAGATAAATCAGCATTGTGAGTTTTGCGATGGTGGTGTAACTACCATCTTTAAAGGTGGTAACGCCATAAAAAATTTTATTCTTTATATTATGAATGCCGAATCTGTGAGACCTAAAAATATTAAAGAAATAGTTTGTATAGCTCACAATAGCAAGAGTTTTGATGCTCAATTTTTGTTAAAATATTTTGTCGAAAATACCAAAGTTACTCCTAATGTCATAATGAACGGTACTAGTATCATGCTTATGGCAATAAGAAAAACGATTAAATTTATCGACAGCTTAAATTATTTTCACATGAAATTATCTGACTTACCGAAAGTTTTTGGTTTCTCAGATAATCTTATTAAAGGCACGTTTTTATAAGGAAACACTTGACTCTGGATATTTGTTTAATTTTCAAAATGAAATTTAAAAATATTGTAGAAACGATGTTGATATATTAAGAAAAGTATGTTTTTTAGAAGTAGGTAAATGTCCGTTTACAGAAGCGTCAATGATTGCCAGTTCTTGCTCGCGTGTTTTTCGTAAAAACTTCCTGAAAACCGATGAGATTGGAATAATCCCTCCAGGTGGTTACAGGAAAACAAATAGTCATTTTAGAGAATCTCTAAAATGGCTACTTTATAAAGAACAGGAAACAGGGTTCGACATTCGACATGCAGGTAACGGGGCAGAAGTAAGGCTTCCCGAAGGTATTTTAGTTGACGGGTATTATGAAGCGAATAATGGAGATCGTCACGTTTTCCAATATCACGGTTGTTTTTATCACGGTTGCCCTTCTTGTTTTACAGGTGACAATCGATTAAAAATAATATTCGACACGACCCATGAAAAGAAATACAAAGCTACATTAGAGACTTCACAACGTATTCTTGAGGCGGGATATAAATTAAATGAAATTTGGGGTTGTGATTTTAAAAAGTTAGAAAATAGTTTTTCAACCGAAATTAAAAGATCTATCGACAATGATCCTATGTTGTGGTCAGATACATTAAATCCACGCGACGCGTTTTATGGTGGTAGGACGGAAAATACCGTGAATTTAGCAGAAGTTAGGGAAGGAGAGACAATAGAATATGTAGATATTTGCTCTCTTTACCCTTTTATTTGCAAAACAGGTAAATTTCCGATAGGACACCCCGAAATTTTTGTAGGCGACAATTGTCAGCGGTTAACTGGTGCGGATAATTGCTTGAAAGATGTCGAAGGTTTAGTAAACTCGAGTCCTGCCTCCTAGCAATTTGTTTTACCTGTACTACCTGTGAGGATGCATAAGCGTTTAATTTTCCCTCTTTGTAGAACATGCTGCGGAAACCTCGAGCAGGGTGATTGTATACACGAGCGCGTGGAAGATCGTGAAATAACAGGAACTTGGGTATCAGAAGAATTAAAAAAAGCGGTGACTTTAGGCTATAAAGTCACAGCCATATATGAAATATGGCAGTACAAAGTCAAACAATATAACCCCGAGAAAAACAAACCTGGGTTATTTGTTGATTATATCGATACTTTTTTAAAATTACAGCAACAGGCTTCTGGTTACCCAAGTAATTGTAAAGACGATCAGGCACGTGATGCTTATATTTTAGATTATGATCGCAAAGAGGGTGTGAAGTTAGACGAAGAAAAAATAGCAAAAAATCCTGGTTTAAGATTTTTAGCTAAACTTTGTCTAAATTCTTTTTGGGGTAAATTCGGTCAGCGGAAATATATGGGTAAGACTGAGGTGGTTAATGATAAAAATCTGTTGATAGAAATTTTGCTATCGTCTGATAGAGAATTAAAAAATGTATTACCTGTTAATCAGGAGACTTGTTATATTCAGTGGTCTTATAAAGACGATAACTATACACCCTCCGCTGTAACGAATGTCAGTATAGCTGCATACACCACAGCACAGGCCCGGTTAAAATTATATAGTTATTTAGAGAAACTGGGTAAACGAGTACTGTATTATTATATAGACTCTTGTATATATTTAAATAGAAATACGCCTGGAGAATACAAAGTACCTACAGGTTGTTTTTTAGGTGATATGACAGACAAATTAGAATGTTATGGTGTAAATAGTCATATAGAATCCTTTGTCACAGCGGGACCAAAATTTTATTCATATGTTGTCAAAAAACCTGATGGTTCTAAACACGAAGTTTGTAAAGTCAAAGGTATTAGTTTAAATTATTCAACAACTAATATAATAAATTATGAAAAAATAAAATCTCTAGTTTTAGATAAAGATAATAGGACAGTGGATAATTTCAGCTCTATCAGACGCACTGCAATGCATGACGTCGTCACTCGTAGTGAGTCGAAAACTTGTAAATTAAATAGTATAAAAAGGCGAGCGGATAATATTTGTACATCTAGACGTATGGATTTAAGAAGAGTCGAAAAATAATGTAACTCTTTAGCTTTAATTTAATTCTTTTACTTGTGGTTGTATGGATTTGTAAATAGTTTTATTAAAAATAAATCATGAATATTTAAAATTTTTGTTCAAAAGTATATTTTGTTTTTAGAAATATTTATCGATGTAAATAATGATACCGCCATATTTGTTTTATCGTATTTGATACGTACACAATTTAAAAAGAGTTTAGAAGGTGAAGCTTGGAGACAATGTATTAGTAACTTTCTTAGGCTTAAGTTTGAGAAAAGTTCCAAGTATGAGAAATATTTAGAAAAATTAAAAACGTATGCTAACGTATACGACATAAAGTTTAACGTACAGGTTAAGTATATGGATGAGTGTGAGTGGTGCGTTTTATGTGATTACATGTTTTGCGATTCCGAGTAGAATGCGTACTTGTATTTTTCCCGATGACACACATCAGTATGTTTATATACCGCGTAATATAAAAAGAAACGTAGGAGAGTCTGATCTAGCAGGCTTGCGTATATAATGGCACCGTCAACATCTAGAACGTCATTCGATGCCAAAACAGCGAGTGCGTTACGCGCGCTCTATCATTTGAGTAAAGAGCAGCGCAAAGCCATATTGAAAAGCAAATAGAAAATTAAATACCTTAAAAGGTAATGTACCTTTAAATGCATCACAAAAAGTCAAACGAAAAAAGCATAAAGCAATTTTACGTCGATTATCAGACTCAAAGTCCAAAGGTTGGAAAAATAAAAAACGATTAATTGTTCAAAAAGGAAACGGTTTCATAGGAGCCTTATTGGCACCCTTAATAGGTACAATTTTTTCAGCACTTATTCCTAGTAGACAGTAAAAATGCATCACGCTCGTAAAATGGTGCTAGTACCACATTACAGTATAAGCAAACTACAGCAACAACAACAACAGATTCAGAATGTTAACGAGATAGATGATAAAAATGAGATCATATCAGCTATAAACAGCGTGCAAACACCTGGTAATCATTTGTCAAGACTAGATTTTGAGATGAACGAAATTTTAAATTCTTCTGAAAAAGATGAAAGAGAAAAATGGAAAAAATACAAACGTGCATTATAAAGATATTTATTTTTCGTTGAAGAATTAAAAAAAAGTAGCAAAGTCTCGAATGTGACAACAGATAAAAAAGAAGAAGAACCAGAGCATGGTATCGACACAGCGACAATTGCTATGTCAGTACCAGTAACCTATAGGCATAAAGACGAGTTAATGCTACAATTTTTTAAAAAATCCAACAATTCATCGAGGTTAACTTGGAATATTCGCGGTACCGTCTCGATAGATGGCGTTGTTGTTCTAAATTCAAATATCATAGATCTCATAAATGACGCTGCGCGTAGTAGAAAAGGAGTGAGGGCTGCAGGTCGTGAACATTTCGCCTGGCTACTGTTAGACATTGGGATGCCTTTGGAATTTATTGGGAATACCGAATTATACAAGTAAGGGCAAAAATTTACACCACAAGCATTACTCTACTCAAGGGGAAACAACAGTAGTTTATTATCTAAACAAGAAACTTTTGAAAAATCACCATATACTTCTACAGCCATACCTAACAGGAATTTATCTAATGACCCATCTTTAAATAACAGCTCATATACTGATGCCTCGACTATAGTAAATGTACAGACAGACAACGACGAAGGCCATAACGACTCATATACACTTCGAAGAAAGAGACTTAGAAGAAACAATAGTATATAAATATATAAAATATTTATATATTTTATAAATATATAAAAATAATTCTGTACAAATAAATAAATAAAATATGGATAAAGATAACCAGTTATTGGAAAAAATTTATTATGAGCCAAAAGATGAAGCAGGATATGCAGGAGCATATCGTCTTGTTAATAAAATTAAAAACAAAGTAGATAAAAATAATATTTACAAATGATTGAGAGCTCAAGACGCTTACACGCTTCATAAACCAGTACGTCGAAAATTTCAAAGACTACATTATAATGTACAAACCATAGATTCTGTATGGGAAGGTGATCTTATAGAAATTTCGCCATTGACAGATTATAACGATGATTTTTCGTATTTACTAGTTGTTATCGACGTTCTAAGTAAATATGCTTTCGTTAAACCTATCAAAGACAAAACTTGTTTAGCTGTTACAGAGTCCTTTAAAAAATTCTTTCAAGGAGTTGTGGTAGAACCCCAACGACCTTTCAAACTGATAAAGGTAGTGAATTTTTAGGTCATGAGATGCAAACTTTCTTAAAATCAAAAAATATTGTTCACCGTGTAACTAGAAATCCAGACGTTAAAGCTGCTATTGTTGAAAGGTTTAATCGTACTTTGAAAGAGCGGATGTGGCGTTACTTTACATAAAAAAACACAAAACGGTACATCGATATTCTACATGACCTGGTTCAAGGATATAACAATTCTAGACATTCCACTATCAAGATGGCGCCAGCGGTTGTGACTATATATAATGCTCAACAAGCTAAACGAAACATGGATTTACGATATAAAATACAGGAAAGAAAGCCAAAGTACTCAGTCGGAAACCTAGTGCGTATAAGTCGTACAAAAGGAACTTTTGCAAAAGGTTATGAAGCCAATTGGTCAGAAGAGATTTTCAAAATTATCAAAGTATTAAAACATAGAAAACCACCAGTTTACGAACTTGAAGATTTAAATGGTGAACTCATAGATGGTATATTTTATGAAGAAGAACTCACAGTCATAGAGAAAAATCAATACAGAATACAAAATAGATAAAATTCTCAAAACAGCTGGTAAAGGTAAGAAGAAAAAATATTTTGTTAGTTGGGTAGGCTACCCAAGTAAATTTAATTCTTGGGTACCTGCTTCAAATATAAAAGAAATCTAACACGATGAAAAAAAATCGGTTTTATATGATTTTACCAAGCAATAGTAGTATGAATGTAAACCCCGAGAACACAACGTCGTGTTATGTCACTAAACTACTATCAATTTACATGGATTATGGGAAGTAGGAATATCTGAAATACATTTTCCACGATCATTTTTACATTTACGAAAAGAAGATAGAGATATAACAATGCATTCGATAATATCACCTGTGCACAGAGATATATACGGTGATCAAACATCCTATAACTTGGAAGTAACAGCCTCTATTCCCTATGGCGTTTATAATCTGTTTACAGAATTCTTAGATCATTTGAACGAAGTTTTACTCGTAAATGATTCACATATGATTTTCAGATTTTCAATTGAACATAACAACACTTTTGTTTTCGCTGAACGTACCTGCAGTGACGAACTTTGTAATTTTGAACACTCTGTGAAAATGAGCCGTGCTGCCCTAGACATATTAGGTTTTGCTGAAGTTTCTGAATACATCAAAGTAGATAGTAATCCTGCTGTCGCAACTCGCCCTGCCAATATTTTGAATGCTCTTCCTAGACAGTTGTATATTTATACAGACATATGTGAACCAACAATCGTTGATGACGTACAAACAGCTCTACTACGTATTGCACCTGTAAATTACAAAAATTACGTATTCGGTTCTAATTAACATCAAACTTTCTCACCTGTAAACTATCTGCCTTTAATAAGGAATTGTTTTCGAACCATCGTGATCGATATAAGAGATCATCTTGGTCTTGTTATACCAAAAATTTTTTTGACATACTCTTAACAGCACTAGTTTAGGTATAAATGGAGAAAATTTAATTTAAATGAATTGGAAACTTTTTCAAAATAAATCAAGTCAAAAATAATGAAATATAAGCTAAAACAACTAAATTTTTACTTGTTTTATTTTTAAAATGTTTTCTATTCATTTAAATTAAATTTCCTCCATTCACACCAAAAATAGTGCTTTTAAGAGTATGTCAAAAAATTTGCAGCCCGATTGGGCCGTACTTTTCGCTCTAACCTTTAATTTTTTAGATGCGTCTTGAATAGATTTTTTAAGATTTTAATATGCGCTTAAATTAATTTATTTAAACATAAACACGTGTAATTTTTTATTAAAATATACGTAAAAAAATATATATATGACTTATATATTATACTTTTTAAAAGTAATATTGCAAGTCACATTTTTTTTATTTATTTATTCAATAATTAAGAAATGATTAAAAATACGCGATTTTTCGAATAAACGTTAAAAAGATGAATTCAGTATTGAGCGTATAACTTTGTAATAAATTTTTTTTTAAAGCGGGTTTCGATAGCTTATTCTACGTGAATTTTGCTATTATAATATCACATAAAAAATGTATTGTATTGCCAATAATGTTGGAATATTTGAAAATTTAATCAGGTAAACTTCATAAAACTAGAAAACAAAAAATCTTGACTTAATTTGTTTTTTTCTCTACGGTAACGCTTTTTTTGAACGGGTAATGATTCTTGCTTTAAGGAAACACACAACCTTTAAAACTCGAAAAAATAATTATTTTTAATTTCACACCGATAAGTTGGGTTGATTTGAAATTTTGTATACGTACGCAATACAACTTTATCTTTATTTGAGAATTTTGTTGGCCTATTTAGTCCTAATGTACCCTAATAAAACATCAAACACCGAAAAGCATTGTCCACACGATTCCAGGACAATGTACGGCCCAATTGGGATGAAAATTTTTTATTTAAAGCATTACTTTTGGAAATTTAATTTAAATGTATAGAAAACTTTTTAAAAATAAAACAAGTCGGAAATGTAGTTGTTTTAGCTTATTTTTGATTATTTTTGACTTGTTTTATTTTTAAAAAGTTTTCCATTCATTTAAATTAAATTTCCTCCATTTATACCAAAAATAGTGCTTTTAAGATTATGTTAAAAAAATTTCAGCCCGACTGGGCCGTACATTATCCTGGAATCGTGTGGAGACTGCTTTTCGATTATTGATTTTTGATTGGGTACATTAGAACTAAGTAGGTCAAAAAATTCTCAAATAAAGATAAAGTTGTGTTACGTATATATAACAAAATTTCAAATCAATCCAACTTATCTGTGTGTAATTAAAAATAATTATTTATTCGATTTTTAAAGGTGGTGCGTCCCCTTAAGCATTACCTAAAAATCTTTAGTTTAAGCTTAAATCTAAGCACTATCGAAGCCCCCGCAGGGGGTCGATGATACATGCAACTTTTCATCTTCTCAAAGTAACGATGTTGGTGGTTGTGGTGGCAAAGGTGCCACGCAACCTTTTGTTATGCCCAACTTCAAATATTACGTTTAGATATTTTTTTAAATACATATAATTTAAAGAAAGATATTCATTTGACTATATGTTGTAGATTTTTATTTATAGTTATACGCACTTATAAACAATGAAGGTTCAAGCCTGGGTTAAATAATGCAAATTAATATTATTTTCAGGAATTTTTTTTCAGTGCATTTAAAAAAAATGTTTTTATTTTTTTAATTATATATATTATATGTTATTTTCAGACGTGTAAATTGTAAAGACAGTATTTATTAATTAAAAACAAATTACAATTTATCTGATACAAATTTATAAAATAGAAAAAGAGAAGAAATATTATTCATAATTGTATTTTGTTTGTGTAAATTACTTAATTTAATGTTGCTAGTTCATCCTGTCGGCTGGCTCCGCACTCGTAGGGAATTTTTCCTGTACAAGCTAAGTAGTATATGGGCTGGTTATGGAGAGGCTGGGCGTGACCACAGTGGGGGGGGGGGGTCTGATCCAGTGTCAAGTGTTTATATAAACAGAAGCTAATGGGGTAAACCGGAAGCCAATTAGGTCAATTAAAATGATTTATGACCCCTATAATGACCTATTAATTACTGTTTTATAAATAAAACAATGATAAATGACATATATAATTACTTAAATATAGCTACTGTTTATGTAAATATGTCGGTGGGCTGGCCTGGAATGCGGTAGCACCATTCTGGGCAAATGTTAAATTCCAACGTCCGGGAATGGATCAGGCAGCCCTATGAACAGGTTATTGCTCACAAATGCTGGAGGAGAATACCTATAAATGGTGAATTCCTAACGGGTTATGTATGCGGGGACTCTATAAATAGGTCTCTCCCATGTGTGAATGCAACCGCTGAAATTCGCTTCCGGAGGGGCTTTCCGGTGTAGCAGAGCTCCTTGAGTATAGGCATATGGCGCACAGTGTGACGGAATGAAAATATTGGTGACAAAATAAAATATCCCCTGCTAGGAGCGACCGATCGGGATGATTTTTTTTTTAAATGTAGCTTATACTATACAGATTTAGGGAAAAATATACAATTTTTATGAGCCAGCGTTGCTGACTAAGCCAAATTGCTCATATTAGCAATTTTTCGAACCGCAATAGAAGTGTAAAGTATGGAATTTATCGAAAAATTGCTGATATCAGCAATTTGGCTTAGTCAGCAACGCTGGCTCATAAAAATTGTATATTTTTCCCTAAATCTGTATAGTATAAGCTACATTTAAAAAAAAAATCATCCCGATCGGTCGCTCCTAGCAGGGGATATTTTATTTTGTCACCAATATTTTCATTCCGTCACACTGTGCGGCGTTCAAGAGGGGGCTTCTTCACTAGTTAGAAATGCTAAACTCTGGAGGGTGCTGCCGTTAAAACCAGAGCACTCCTGGGCCGACAATAGTTTTAGGGCCCGAACCCAGCCTAGCCAGCACGGGAATCTGTCCTGTAGATTGTGTGTATAATCTCGTTTCTCGTAGAAGTGCCAGCCGGCAACCGGAAGGGACTCTACTGCGAAGGGCACGGTCAAAGCCACCGGACTGCTTGGCCACCTTTTTAGTTGGGGAGGCCAAGGAAGGAATGATCGGTCCATTACTTACGGAGCCTCCTGACCACCACAAACCACCCTACTACACAAAAAAAAAGAAGACGAAATATGGCTAACAAGCAAATTAAAGCAGGTTCAAGAGTGCAACCTGCGACATACGACCAACGAGAGTCTCCCTGTTCTCGTATCGTATCGGTAGGAAACCTGGCTGATGCAGCGGACAATGCGACAGGAAATCGCGAAAGCACGAGGGGAGACACCGCGAGAAAATTGGGAGGCTGCGGAAACAAGCTGTGCGAGCAGCTAATCGCGATATGCAAAACGCTAAAAAACATGAAGGCGCAGACTAAGCTCCAGAAGAATGTCAATATGGAAATCAAGAATGTTATGAGTGAGATCGAGGAAGCGGTGGGGGTTGGAATGCATGAACTCCAACGTAGAAACTGTTTTTCACAAACTGGACGAGATCGGTGACTAACTCACAAAATCAGAACGGAAACACCCCAGACCTAAACGGAAGAGGAACAGATAGATTCAGAGTCCAGAAGCGGGAACTTAGAAAGAGCGACGGTTGACGGTTGAAGGTTGACTGCAAAGGAACGGACAGACGTGACTGCTGCTGGAAATGCGGCCAAAAGGGGCATGTAGGCAAGGGGTAGACAAACACGCCTTCCTGTTTCCTCTGCTCGGGAAGATCTAACCAAGATTTAGCTCATGTGCCTGGCACAGCCTCATACGCTGCATTCAAGGCTGCTCTGACAGAACGGAAGACGGGACAATCAAAATCGAAAACGCTGCTCCCCCAAATTGTGGCGGAAACGGACTCGGGCGCGCTCGTGATAAGCGAGCAGTACAGAATCCTTTTCGAACCATCTTGGATCGCTAGCAGCTAGAATACAGTGGCGGTGTGGGTCCGAGGGACGAACGTGGCTCTGATCGCAGACAGCGGGTCCGGAGAGAACTACGCTTGGGAAAGGGTGGGCACTGTCACTCTCGTTATTGTCTGCTTTTTTCCAAACAATAGCGCGCGCGAATACGCAGAGAAATTAGAAGTCCTGTAAGACGTCGTCAGAGACCTCTCTGGTGACGTGATCGTAGCGGGTACTTTAGCGAGCGATCGAACAGGCGATGCCAACAACAAACAGACGAGGACGACTGATCGTGCAAATGAAGTCATTAGTAAGGAAAGACCCGGCTTTGGCAACTCTATATCTGGTAACCAGATATTACCTTGGCCACGGACAGGATTTCGACGAGGCTGAGGGGATATAGAGTGATCGAGGACTATACGGCCAGTGATCAGCAGCACATTGCCTTCAGCCCGACGAACGGCACTACGATGAGGCATAGATAGAATAGACGGACCATACAGTGGGACATTAGACATATAAACAGAGATAAGCTCACGAGGCAACCGCGAAACGAGGACACTGTAATGGAGTGTTGACTTTTCAAGGTGGCGGAGCTGGAGGATGCTGCAGCCAAGCTAAAGCCTCGGAAAGCCTCAGGACCTTACGATGGGAAGCCGCTGTGGTTCATTATAGCTGAACAGCCCGATGAATTGCTGCAGCTCTATAACGGTTACCTGATGGCGGAAGTGTTTAGTAGGTCGTGGAAGAGCGCGCGGCTGGTTCTTAATCCCAAAGGGAAGGGGGATGCGGCTTTGTGGTCCTCCTGTAGGCGTCAGAGCCTCTTGAATGCGCCGGGAAAGTTGTAGAAACTATTGCTGCGCTGCGGCCGAGACTGTTGCAAACGGTAGAAGCGGCCGGAGACCTCTCGGACAGACAGCACGGTTTTAGACGAGGACGCTCAACAATCGGAGTAATAACGGATGTATTACAGTTTCTCTTGATAACAATGGACGTACGGAAGGCTTTCAACTCTGCGAGATGGGCGGATATTCTGTAGGCGTGGGAGACAACCTTCCGGGGACCTGCCTATCTCGTGCGAGTTGTGAGGGACTACCTACGGGGCCGATATCTGACGTTTGAGACAACGTGCGGTACATGACGGAAAAAGCTGACAGCAGGAGTCGCGCAGGGTTCAATCCTGAATCCCGACTTCTGGAATACCTTGTACGACGGACTACAAAGACTGAACATGCCGACTGACACATACCTCATCGCATACGCGGACAACGTTGTGGCGGTAATAACAGCAGGGAACACCCACATGGTTCAGCTAAAACTGAACCAGGTGATAAGGCACGTAAGCACATGGATGATGGACCACGACTATACCAATGACTGTGGCTACGGAACAGATGACGACCAGAAATGAAGGCAAGTATCTAAGGGTTACTCTAGACACGAAACTGACTCTCTGGTCACACATACTTAACGCAACGACGATAGCAGCAGAAAAGACAAAGGCCTCGAGTAGGCTTATGGCCAACACACGAGGACCGAGACCAAGTATGCGGCAACTACTCATGAGCTCACCTATTCGATCATGCTCTACGGAGCCGAGGTGTGGGCGAACGCGCTGAAGATAAAGAAACGGGTGAACGTTATGACGAGCGTTCAACGAATCGGAGCGCTGCGAATCGCGTGCGCGTAGCGGACCCTATCCAAAAACGCGATTTTAGTGATAGCGGGCCTAATCCCGATCAACCTTCTTGCACATGAGCGGAAACGCTTGTATGCGGAGTTCGCACGCAGGGGGGAGGGTAGACGCTGCGATAGAGAAACGTATAAGGATGACTGGAGAATGGCAAACGAGATGGAGGACGTACGTATAAGGACTTTGGACGCACAAACTGATACCCGAGGTGGGACCCTGGAAGTACAGAAAGCACGGTGAGGTAGACTTCTATCTTACCCAATTCTTCGCTGGACAGGATACTTCCGAACATATCCATATAATGAACAAAATAATGACGACGGAATGTACTGACTGCGGACAAGCAGCGATAGAGACTAGAGACACTACTGGGTACGGCGATCACACCTGACAACGTGATGGCACTGATGACAACAACTACAGACGCTTGGACAAACATCGCATCATACGTTCATAGTATACTGTGAAGTAAGAAAGTGGATGGATGTCTGGATAACTGAATGACAGTGAGAGTGAAAGAACATAGTAATAGTATAGAATGACCGTCAGTAAGGAATGAATGTGCAAAGGAAGCGCAAAGGACAGCGGCCCAGTTCGAAGTAATGTGATAAACGGTACCGATCTGGTGTCAAACGTACAGGGAGATATGTATTTAGTGGGTAGGGGAATCATGAACATAATATTCGCTTACTCTATGAGAAAAGAAAGGTATCCTACTACACGGTGCCGTAAAGCCTACTTTAAACTTCAGCTTTGGGGATTGAATAAAGAACACAGTTATTCATTTTTAATATTTCCTTGTTTTGTAACAACTATAAGTATATTTTATTTAATAAAATTATGAATAAAAATGTTATGAGCTTATAGGGTACTGCACATTGTAAATATTGTTTTCCAAAAAGCTTAAATTTATAACACACGCATACTAACATTATTTTCAACACTGTATATATTAGACCTTAAATTTAACCATAGATACTAGGAAATATTTTTTATGAATTAGGCACTCAAACGCAACCAACACAAGTGTACTTGCGGGGCGCTCGATTCTGACGTAATTGAAATGGGCCACCCCGAAGTAATTCGCGGGCAAATTCTTTGGGTCGAGTTGGCATTCTATGAAAGTCCAACTCTGATGATGATAGAGGGCCTTCGTCGTCTGGAGATGGGGGGGGGGGGGGGGCGACGGAGAATACATGGGCAGGGCTGCCCATCGCATTTCCACCATTAAAATAATAAGCACTTCCTAAATAATAACACTGATCCTAAAAGTCACGTTCCGACGACTTTGAGAGACACTCTCTGCAGCGCACGTTGATAGGTACAAAACGTATGCAGTAGTACTGATACTTCAAGCAGACGTTACTGGTATCTCTATAGCTGACCGATCAATTTCTCGTGGGTACGTTTTTTTTCCTAAATACTGGCTAGAAGCACATCGCTCTCGGCAATTATTTTTTTCAGCTGCGACATATTGTGCAGCTGTGTACTATGCAGTGTGTACTTCTAGCTTATGCGGAGAAATAATCGTTACATAGGAAGGGGGCCTGTAGTTTTTCTGCTCAACCATTGAATTGTAACGGGTTTTATTGTTTTAATATAATCTGATGACGTACACGGACCGATGCCGTAGCCCTAAGAAGACAGAAACAAAACGCTCCTTTGATATGGGTGAGGCTGTGAAGTGATTTATAGGTTTACTTGAGATACGCGGGATACAGTTCTAGCGCTGAGTTATCAAATAAAATTTGAGCCTGTATGGAAAGAAAGAAATGAAAGGCGTTGTATTGTAAATCAGTGACAGCACTCGAGAATGATTTATTGGTTTACGTAAAGATGCTTGAGATGCCGAGTTGTTAGCGACTTACCAAGAAAAAATTTGGTTATACAGCGAAAAAAACAAGAATCTCATTGAGTCATAAAATAACGCTACGGAAAGCTGGCGGCTGCAAGAATATGCGTCCAGCGGTTCGGATGTCACTTTATTACTTTACTATGTCTCTCTCAAAAGTAAGAAGAATGTATACCGTTGAATTGTTCTCAACTAGACACTTGAAAACTTCGAGTACTGAGGAATTTTCGCTTCTACCTCTCGAAGTATACATAATTAAAAAAAAGTCTGGGCCATAAAAACAGTTTGGACTTGCCAGAGTAGGCGCGCACATGTGCATCTCTACACTACGTTTATGGTCCCTACGTGACTAAAGCGTAAACGAAGGCTATAGTATTATTGTGAGATTTTTTTATAATGTACGTTGGACGCTCGGATTTCCTAGTTTGAACTGCAATATGCGAGACGCATGGGACGTTAATTAACGGGAGACTCCCGGAACTTTATTGCATAGCCTTAGAAAGAGTTTCGATAACCAACTAGGTTTTCCGCCACACGGACTTGTCATTTGCTGAGATTTCGTCTTGAGGAGGGACATTTTTTTTCATTCTGTTTATTTGAAAACAAATTCCCTCTCCGCTCATTTGTACCGTTCTATGATGCTTCTGATTCGTCCAAGGGTTAGCTGAGAGGAGGATCCTATTTTTTCATATCGATTATCGAAAAATAAAACTTTGTTACACGCCCACGTACCCATCATTCTGCTCCAGATGCGCGTCATTGAGAGACAGAGTCAATTTGTGAAGTTTTAGACATGACTAGTTTAAGAAGTGAAGTTTGCGGTGCGATAGTGCGGATAGCTGCGGGATCAAATACCATAATCCGGTAGTGAGAAGAAGGTTTACATACGACTGGTAACACCCTGTATCGCAAATGTGCGAAGCTCGTTTAAAGAAGGAACACAGGTCGTTGTTTCCTCACTCGGAAACTGTGATGAGGATTGTGGGGCGCTACTTGATCGCGTGTAGTGGGCGTGAGGTACTGTTTGCCACACGTTATAGAGGAGTACTGTAAGTCGAATTTTTTTACTTAGACACTTGTTTATTCTATTTATTTAATATTAAATTGTTCTTTTTTCCAGCCTGACTCAATCTTCTCAAAGAAGTCGATGCCGAGGATAGCGATGCCACGTTTTATAACGTGTCGTCGTCGCAATTCCCACACGAAGAGTCGACCGATAAAGAGGAGGAAGAAGCTATGGATGTAGTTGCTCCTTCAGTGATCTTTAACAACGAGGTGGTTGCTTCTGGTGATGTTGCGTTTGCACGAGGAGTCCAAGTGCAGCCGATGGATGTAGCAGCTGTAGCAGAGAAGAAGGAGGAGGAGGAGGACGATGAAGAATTCGTCGTCGATTATGCTCCTGAAGGGTGGGAAGGTGAGGGAAGAATTTATGACGGGTTGGATGATAATGGAGTGGTAGACAATGAGTTTGTTACAAGAATAAATAGTTGCTACGTTCCAGTCAACGACGACAATGTGTCTACCAGCAGCAAACATCGCTCTCTACGATCTTCAGACTCTTCGTCATTGGGTCCACTGTCACCACCATCATCATCATCATCATCATCATCATCATCATCATCATGGATGGCTTCTAACAAACCACGACCGGCCGTGCCATCAGCGATGGCAGCAGCAGCAAAATCAGAACCGATTACATTACAGATTGGTGGGGCAAGGGGTCATAACGCTGCAGCGGGTTCAGAGGATTTAGCAGGTAGCAGCAGGACTCATAGATCGGTCGTCCCGTCGCCTGAAAATAGTGGCAATAAGTTGGAGTACGACCGATTCGGAGACTTAGACAGTAGAGCAGAAGCTATGGCGCTAACAACATCGAGACAAGGTGGATGTTGCATACCCGTGGGTAATCTTTTCAACAGAAAACAAGTTGCCGTACTGAATGCTCTTTGTCACTCGGACGCTCAACAACGTACAGCCTTTTTACGCACAGCCGACAAGAGACTCGTGCGTTGCATACGCAAGTGCAATTTGAATATCTTGCAAGATGTAATCCAAATCAAAGACTCGCCTAGACGACGGCTTGAAAAGCACAAAAAGGTGTTAAGTAAATCGACTGTGATATCTGCAACTGGCTCGAATTCTAATTAGAATAAAAAAATCCACATCTGGCAGAAAACAAAACGAGTTCTACTACAGCACGGTGGTGCTTTTTTATCAATTCTACTTGCTCCAATCATGGGAGCTGTCGTCTCAAAATTATTGAATACAAAGTCCGACTAGTCTACGACGACGATGACAAAATGGATCGCACAAGAAAAATGGTTATCAAGCCTGAAGATATGTTGACACGTATGGAATAGGTTCACCCAACAACAACAACAACAACAACAGCAGCAACAGCAGCAAAAAATTCATATGAAAACTCTGTTCAAACGTACGGTGACAATATCACGAGACTCGATTCTGAAATGCTCGCAATTCTACAATCGAATAAATTTACCGACGATTGTAAAAAATGTAAAACTTATTTACAAATGTTACGTCGATATCGGTTTTTCAAGGATTATCAACCTGCAGCGGAGCGCGATTTAGAGCATGAAATTAAAGAGATAGAGACCACATCGGCTTTCATGGCCGATGAAATTATACTCGATAGTGTGCCGAAAAGTGACGCTCAAAAAGCCCGTAAGAAAAAATCAGTGGATTCCGCGGAAATACGTATTGAACGACTGCCTTTTGCGAA
This sequence comes from Muscidifurax raptorellus, assembly GCA_020010945.3. Taxonomy (NCBI): domain Eukaryota; kingdom Metazoa; phylum Arthropoda; class Insecta; order Hymenoptera; family Pteromalidae; genus Muscidifurax; species Muscidifurax raptorellus. The sequence goes on from JAHUUD020000023.1 coordinate 1,299,736, forward strand.
ATTCATCAAAACCGTGGAGACTCCAAGCAATCCCGAAATATAAAAATCGGTACATTTTTTACTTCGTCACGGAATACTGCTAAACGCAGGCTGCCAAACAAAACGAACATTGACACTTTGATGGAGATTAACAGCAGCAGCACCAGTAACAGCAAATCAGTAGCATCGCCTGCTTTGACGAGAAATCAGGCAAAGAAAAAGTGTTCGCGTCTGGATTTATAAACTATACAACCTAGAAATATGTCGTACGAAAAACAGTACTACCATATGTCTCACGACGCAGGTTATACTGGTGCACAGAACCTTGTACGCGGGAATCAAAAAGGAAAACTATTTAGTGAGACTAACAAGAAGGAAAAGGAGCGAATATACGAGTGGCTCAGCAATCAAGATGCCTAGACTCTTTACAGACCCGTAAAGCCAAAATTTCTACGATTGAGGTACAACTTGACCAACATCGACGATGTATTGGAGTGTGATTTGCTTCAATTAACTATGACAAAACTGTCTTGCTAATAGTGGTGGTTGTGCTGAGTAAACAGGCCTGGGTTGAGCCTTTGCGTGACAAGACAGCCGCCAACGTTACCGCAGCCTTCGGACGTATATTCAAACACAGCGAGGGACGCGTTCCGGTGCTCTTACAATCCGATGAGGACAATGAATTCGTCAACTCGGCATTTCATCGATTTCTGAGAAAACGCGACATCAAGTTTCGTACCGCGAGAAATCAAAGCGGCTGTAGTCGGAAGATTGAACTGAAATGTATGCGAAAGGATGTCGCGATATTTTTCTCACAAAAGTACAAAACGTTACATCCATGTTGTGCAAAAAATATCCAAGCTTATAGTCAGACGAATCACAATGGAACAAAGATGCGACTGTGCGTCGTCGATATCTACAACGCTACAAAAGCTCGCGAAAATCTAGAAAAGAGGGCTCGCTTGCAATCGACTTACAAATATCGCGAAAAGATGGCGTCAGGAGCTATGAATAAATACAAACCGGGCTCTTACGTGCGCATTAGTCGCACAAAAAATACTTTCGAGAAGGGATACGAGAAAAACTATAGTGAAAAAGTTTTCAAGATCAAACGTATATTTAATAGACAGAATTTACCTACGTCTATTTTGGAAGATTTGCACGGTGAAGAGATCGGCGGATTCTTTTATCTCGAGAAACTTGCACTCATTGGCACGGAGCGCATGATAAACAGAGCTGAACAAATCAAAATAGAGCGCGTAATTCGTTCAAAGTGACGCGACGCAAAAAGCAGCTGTTGATCAACTGGGCTGGCTATCGGAACAAATTCAACTCCTGGGTAAAGGCGTCCGAAGTGGATAAAATATAAACATGAATACCAGTGATTTTTACCTTGTTTTACCGAGCAACAGTAGCATAATCTACTACAATGACAATGCTACCAGCTGTTTTACAACACAACTCTCGCGCGAGGTTAGACTGAGCGGCAAATGGTCAGTTGCTCTCGTTGAGATTCAAATTCCGGCTTGTTACTCACATTCAAGAATCGGATGCGTATTACAAGCTTAAAGCGAAGGAAAATGATAGGTCAGAGACGCACTTTTTCGTGTACGGAATTTACGACAAAATCGATCAGCTAGCCAACGAATTAAATAGATCCAAAGCCGTTCAAGATCACTTACGTCTCGAGAATGCACCTTTTTAAAAGAGCTATGACATACTACAACAAAATGCAGCTGCGTGGTGCCACATTTCACAATTTTCAGCACTTTTGTCACATCGGCACTGGGCAGTGTTGTCGCTTTAGGAAATAGACCAGCATCGCTCTCTCGAGCTATAGCCGACCAGCTGTACGTGTACATCGATATATGCGAACCGCACACTGTAGGTGACACTCAGGCTACTCTATTGAGGATAGTCTCATAGACAGCGCAAAGTACAAATTTGGCATCAACATTGTGAGAAATTTTGCTTCAGCTCATTCCACTTTCTTCACAGTTTTAGCTCGATCGTTATAGATATAAGGGATCAGCACGGCAATCGACTATCATTTGAATACGGAACATTGACGGTTACGCTTCACTTTAAACGTAATCGTTAGAGGCAGAGAGAGAGAGATTAGATTAGATTAGATTAGATTAGATTAGATTAGATTAGATTTATTATTGTACATTTGGTATACAAAAATACATTAACAGAAATATAATAAAAGAATACATTGAAATTTGAGCAGATGAAAGTACAAGCACTATTATGAAAAATTGTGTGGATGTTTGATGAGATTGTGAAATAAAATATGATTTGATATGTATGATATGTATGAGGTGTGGCGAGTATTATAGGTGAGTTTGATAGAGGCTGTTTATGTGTTTTCCAGACTGATGAAGTAAACAGGCAAGTATTGCTTGGCTTGACGCTTGAAAAGTGATAATGATCTATTGTCGCAAAGATGAGTAGACAATGAGTTCCAGAGGTATGAGGCGCTTACACGGAATGAATTCCTCAGCATCTCTGTGGCGAAGGTGGGGATGTCCAGAGGGCTCAACTCACCCTTCACGGGGCGGAGTACGACGTGGAAGTCAAAATAGGCCATGATGTAAGATGGAGCAGAGGTGTTAGGATGTTTTCTTAAGAAACAGGCCATAAAGTACTTCCTAAGTCTGGCGGTGGTGAGCCATTGCAGCTCACACCTGTAGGGTGTGATGTGCTCGTCCCTCTTTACACCATAGATGTAACGAATTCCCGTATGCACCAGTCACTGCAGCTTAATGTTCAGTTCTTGTGTCAAGTCACAGTAAACTAATGAGCAGTAGTCGATGATGGGAAACAATATTGCTTGCCCAAGATGTTTGCGCAGCTTGAAACCGGTGCTCTTTCTAAAAAAGTACAATCTCTAAATAAGTGAGTGTGCACGCTTGCATAGTTGTGTGACATGCTCTTTCCAAGTAAACCTACTGATATTCCACCCGGGCTTCTCCTATGTTAATGTAGGTATTAGCCGTAGAAGGTAAAGCATTTATATAATAGGAGGAACCCAGGACGATCGCCTGCGTTTTGAAAACGTTTAGTTTTAGATGATTTTGCGCAGCCCAGTCCATTATTCTTTAACACTTATCCTTACGGAACGAGAACCAAGGTCCTCAAGGTGGCATTGGTTGTAAATTTGCAAGTCATCCGCATAGATGAGGTGGGATACGTCGGTCCAGGAAGAAGCCGATATCATTGATGTACAATGCGAACAACAGTGGGCCTAGTACAGACCCCTGTGGTACTCCCATGTTTAACGGTTGAAAGGTAGGGAGTTCATTATTGTCACCAATAACAGCCTGCTTTCTACCTTTAAGGTAGGAGGCGATCCAGCGGATAACCTGCTTAAAAAAGTCGAAGGAAGTTAGCTTTCTGAGTAGCCTGACGTGATACACCGTATCAAACGCCTTGCTAAAATCAAAGAGAAGTAGAAAAGTTTCCTTCTTCTTGTTCATGCCAAGCCTGACATCATCAGTAAATTTGATCAAGCCGGACTGTGTGCTTTTGCCAGTGTGGAAACCAGTTTGTAAGTCATCAAGGAAAAGTCTTAACTCGAAATACTAAGAGGTTTGATCTGTGCACTAGCTACTCCAGCGCCTTGGACAGGAAACATAGGAAAGAGATCGGTCGATAGTCAGTTAGAGTTGTTGGGGAACTGACTTTATTCAGTGCATGCACTAGTGACTTATTCCAGTCCGAAGGGAAGCATAGAAATGGAGCGAGTAACGGCAGTGCTTTGTAAATGACAACCAGTGGGATGCCGTCACTGCCCCTGGCCTGGGAGTCAAAGTGCATCACTGCAGCTAAAACGTCCGATTCTTTTATCTCCCTGAAGTTGAAATGCTAGGAGATATTCAGACTCTCCTGGGTATGCAGATATTCATCCACGGCAGGGCCCAGCGGGTCGCTATAGATTCCGTTGAAGTGCTCGTTGAGGTCTTCAATAGAGAAGCGAGAGGGTGGTTTTTCTTTGCAGGTGGTAATTGCAAGTCTCTCAAGCTCTCTCCAGATCTCGCCGACATCAGTCAGGGAGGGTAGGCATGAATGATAATAGTTCACGTGATCTGCGAAACCATCTGTAGACTCTGTTCCGTTCTCTCAAAAGGTCACGAAGAGCCGTGGTAAACCACGGGTGACGCTTTGGTCCAGGAGTCACTGTACGTAATGGAGCGAGATGGTTAATAGCGTTAGTCAAGTTAGTGTTGAGAGTAGCGATGCAAACGTCAAGTGATGAGGTGTCTAGCAATGACAAGTCACATGCGCCTACATAAACCGTCAGTCTCTCGGCACAGATTCCGTTATAGTTTCTGTAAGTAAATGTTTTAGGTTCGTAACGTGGTATCTGTACGTCAAGAGTAGCCGTGATAAGGTCATGTCCGTTTGTGAAAGGTGTGGCAGTCTTCCAGTGCGACAGCAGGCGATTCTACTCGTCAATTAAGCAGAGGTCAAGCTATGTGTCGGATTCCGATTTATGATGTGTTGTACCAAGGAACCGACTGAAGGGAGTTCTCCTCGATGAAGGCCTTGATGAACTTGGCATCTTCAGACCGGGAGAGTTGGTCTGCGTTGAAGTTACCCATGATTATCTTTGTGGAGTAATTGTGCATGTGTGCGGAAGCTTTTCAATGAAATCCCTGCCTTGAATGAAAGGGGCATGGGGTGAACGATTCACTACCCGAATAAAGATGGGCGAAACTCCTTTTGCAGAGATCTCACAGAGACGATACTCTGGCTTTGACCACTGCCAGATGCTCCGACGGAGCTTCCGATGGAGAGCGGCGACGAGTGCGCACTCGCAGTCAGTAGTAGTGGCGTAGGTGCAAATACGCCCCTCGCGAGTGCGATGCTGAATCAGAATCAGAACCTGTCGAGCTGAGGGTATCTGAGGATGGCTCCTTAATTGCTGTGTTGTTGCTGTCGGTATCGTTGACAGCGTGTTCCTGCTTTGAGTCGCTGCTTTTAATGCTACTTTTGCTACTAGTGTTGCTGCTGTTGTTACTGCACTATTTTGGATTCGCTGCAGTCGATAGCGTTCGTGTAGTGGCAGACGTGCGAGCAGGAATCGGGAGGCGTGGAGAAACTTTAAGCGGTTGTTCATTGGAGTCGTTATTGGTGCTTGATTTATCGACCTCCAAGCTTAAATTGTTCTCGCTTTTGCATATCCTGTAGATATGAACGGTAATGGGACCGTTTCTTGTAGATTTTAGCCCTCTAATCATTGGTCTGCACACTGAATGAAAAGATTTCTTGCATTTGTAGCAGTTAATGAGGGTCGTAGCATTTTCCCTTGTCGCCCTTTTGCACTTATAGCACGATTTAGGCATCACGGACGCTTTAGGTGTCATTATGTCAGTGTGCTACAGTAGGGTCTTTATTGTAGGATGAGCAGTGCGCATAAAAAGGTAGTATGCACAAAAGATAACCGATGAATTTTCTGACATCAAAAGTTTTCACGGACTCTTACTCTGCTAGGCTTATTTCATACGGCCTCGACTCGAATCCGATCTTGTTGCACGGTTGATCATCGCTTGCTGTGGCAGGCCTAGTTACAAGCGACGCGATCTAGATGTAAACATACGTATATGAATATACACGTACAGGGTTTCTTTGGCCGTTGGGGTGCTTTGAAATGTGACGCCCAGCCCATTACGATGGTGTGCGTCGCAGCGACGATCCGGTGATGATGCAGCTGAGAGAGCGAAAACGAGGTTCAGGATCTCGAGCGCAATGCCATCTGGCGGCAGCAAAGATGAACGTCGAACTAATGCACTTGATGCACACACGCTAGCAAGTCTTAGCAGCTTTCACTGGCATTTACACTCCACCATTAACAAAAACTGTTCAAAAAGATCGCTACCCTCACCATAGGTATGAGGTCAGACAAGTTCTCGACAAAACTCCAGACAGCTGCCCAAAAACTGTCCGAAAACTCCAAAATCGCGAGAGCTGAGCCGGTCAACGTCTGCACACTTCGACGATCGACGATCGAATATTATTGTTCACCACTCTATCTAAACCTTCTTGAACAACTACAAATAAGAGATAATGATCCGTGAAAGTACTAGTGGTATTGTAATTGCAAACTACAAATGTTGGCAAAACGATTATCAATACATGTTCACTCAACTGGATTGTTAACAGCTGATCTAGTAATTTTAACAGAACTAGGTCTGTACGCTCTTTCTAAACAATTTTCTAGAAATTGTTGGCTTAAATCATTATTATTTAATATATCACTTACTAATTTTACTATTATTATAATCAAGTTTATATCCCGGCAATTTGAAGAGTTGAGAAGACTTTAACAACCGAGTTTCAGTGCAAACAATCTCACTAGTTTGTAAAACTAAGCTTTCTATCAAACATCCTAGTCTTTCTAGATTTAACATTCAAGCTCCTTATATTAACGCCAACAATAATATTGTGCCCAGACTTGAATTCATGATTAAGAGTCGTTATATTTTTAAAAATTGTTTCATTTCACCCTAAGTATTGATCCATTATGCATTTCACTCTAAGTATTGATACATTATAGATATAATGTTTTCTATTCTGGATCTTATTGGCAATATAGACTCTGTGCTGCCGCCTATGGTAGTTCTTAAGTTACTTGTAAATCTGTTCATTTTCTTTTTTCTCTTTTTACTAATTCGTGAAAAACAAGATTTTCTGTCGTGCATGTGCATTTAACTCATGATGAGATTTCGTTTAACAACTAACCAATTATAACTATGCGAGCGAGACAGAGAGCATTATACAAATTTGATGTTATGTAATTGATTTGATCTATAGAAATAGATATAGTATGATAGGAGTATTGTCTCGAACCTATAACGCCCTTCACTACAGATAACACTGGCGCTATATCTTTATAGTTTTGGGGACGCTGTTTCCGAATACGGTGTCGGTTGGTCTCTAACAGGTCAGGTTCAAGGTTATATATAGGTGTAATCATGAAAAAATGGTAAAATCGATTAAAGTTTTTATTCCTATATAGTTTGAATCCAAATCCGATGCTCGTTTGATCCGACAAGGTCAAATTCAAGGTTATTTGACGGTCAAGCGTGCTTATTCTGCGAAAAATGAATTTTTTACTGTTGATTCCGAAATATCGGGAAATTTTACATCTAGATATGTATTCAGTATTTTGATAACATAACTCCCAAGATCATTTCAAGGTCACTTTATGTTGTTGTATGGAGGGTACCTATGAAAATTGCAATGGGCCTAGCCTTGCCTTCAGCCCGGAGATCCTCTCCAAGGTGTCTTTCTGCGCCTCCACTGCTTCATCCTGCTTGGTACGGATGTCCGTCAAAGCAGCAAGGATGTTCTAAAGGGTGCACTCCATGGTGGTGGGCGGTGCTGGTGTTGCAGTGGCTGCTGGGCGCACTGGCGATTGGCTGCGCGAGGGGTTCGCGAATGGTGGTGCTAATTGGATATTCTTCTTGTTGTTGTTGGCGGTTATAGATGACATGTTGCTGCCGTTAAGAGATGACTCCAGTCTATTTCTAATGTGAACATCCACACAGGCAGAGCAAGCCAACATAGCAACGGCTCTCACCGTCACAGACCTAAAGCAGATGCATCTTGTGTGGAACTAATTATTGCAAATCTCGTACTGTTTAGGGACCTTTGTCTGAATGGCTTTGTCACAGTGGGGTACGCGGGAGGTTACCCTATGATGTTGAGTTACTGACAGAGCAAATGAGCTTATTGAGCTCGTCGCCAGATGGTTCCAGTAGTAAGTGTAGAAAGTAGCGCACCGATCTGTGAGAGACTGTGCAAAGATGATGTTCCGTCGTCTCGTGAGATGTCGCCACGTGAATGTCCAGGAGAGTAAAAGGCAGACCAAGCGAGAGAGAGAGAGAGAGAGAGAGAGAGAGAGAGAGAGAGAGAGAGAGAGAGAGAGAGAGAGAGAGAGAGAGAGAGAGCGATACCAAGAAAGTTTGTCGGTATGTTGCAGAGGAGAAGATTTAAGAGTAAAGTAAAATGCAGCTTCCAGCAGAAATATATGTCAGCTTAAAGGTTGCATTAAGGACCGTGCAACAAACGGTAAACAAAAGTGCCTGGAGGTAGAGAGCGGCAGAAAAAATAGTTCAAAGCAGAAGTGTGTAAGTAGGTTACAAATCTCGCGCAGTTCGTCGAAGGCGTCAGTCAAGAAAGATACGCGGATCGAGTAATATCGATAGCAAAAAATGTAAACAATCAGGAAGAAAGAAGAAAGTCACCACTGTTGCAGCCGCATGAAAGAAGAAGAGGCCTTAAAGGAGGAGTACTCAGACTTTGAGAAGCGTTATGGATATTTTCCGACCGAACATTTTTTTACATTCTCACTTATCCGAGTGTATGTCCAGTGAATTGGATCTGTTCAATTTACCAGCCACTCGAACGTCTATCGAGAGTAGTAGCTTTCTACATTATAAACCTGTGTCGTCTCTCAGCGAAGATGTCGATGCACCCTTGGAGTTTGTAGTACTGAGCGAACGAAAAATTGTACTCGTGAACGAATCTACCGAGGCGAGCGAAGAAGTTAAAGTCGAACAGGTCAACAATTTTTAAATTCGATGTTCAATCAAATCGACTTTTTTTCAATCAGAAAATTGTTTCACCGCCTAATAACGCATATCCTTACAGAGCGTATAGCGAGACGCTTCTCAACTATTGGCCGGCTGCTAAAGAATCACACCTTACGGCGAGTTTATGGTACGGCGATACACTGGCTGTTTTCGATGCACCGTCTATGGCTGTGAGCACTACTCAGCTACTGATTCCCGTAAGCAAAGGCCTCGAAAATCGTAGATACTTTAAACAGAATCGACGATACTTTAACTGATTGGACATATTAATCACGATCTCTTTAATCTGGATAAGATGCTGATAAACGAAGTAGAAATGTGCGTTAAACTAGTCAGAAGCAAGGACGCATTTTGTCTAATGGAGGCGACCGCCGATGAATAATTTAAAGTCAGCAACAGAGAACTCACACTCATAGTTTGCAGAGTGAAAATCAGTCCGGGAGTTTTACTAGCACACGCGCAAGTATTATCGAAAACTACGTCTAAATATCCCAGAGTTGAGGTGAAGTGGTTTACTTTTCACTCAGGAATATTACGCGATTTGATCAATAACGTTATGCTAGGTCGATTACCAAAAAGAATAATCCTCGGCTTTGTGGAAAAAAGCATTTAATGGAAATCGTTTGTTGAATCCGTTTAATTTTCAATATTTCTCGATAAATTATATCTCTCTTTACATCGATGGCGTACAAATTTCAAGCAAACCTTTACAACTGTGTTTTACGGGTAACGATAATTTCTACATAGATACCTATCAAACACTTTACACCAATACAGACATACATTTTCTCACCGAAGGTATCGGCATCAATCGCTATAACTATTACAAAGGAATCTTTTTGACAGCTTTTGATCTCACACCCGATTTATCGGCACACTGTGCTACCCGTTGGACTCTCGTGCGATCGGATATCATTGATGTACAACGAGAACAACAAGGGACCTAAAACTGACCCCTGTGGGACACCGGTATTTAGTGGTAGAAAGGTAGATTGTTGTCACCAATGACGGCCTGTTCTCTTCCCGAGAGGTAAGATGCAAGCCAGCGGATAACGTGCTTGGAGAAGCCGAAGAAGGATAGCTTTTTGAGTTCCCTGATGTGACACACCTTATTAAACGCTTTGCTAAAATAAAATAAAAGCAGAAGAGTGACCTTCTTCCTGTCTATCCCAAGCCTGACATCATCAGTCAGCTTAATTAAGCCGGACTGCGTGCTGTGGCCAGTACGAAAAAGAAGTTGGGAAATTGTCAAGATAAAGTCTTGTTTCAAGGTATTCAGAGATTTGATTGCGCACCAGCCACTCCAGCGCCTTGGATAGGAAACAAAGTAGAGAGATCGAACGGTAGTCTGTTACAGCTATTGGAGAGTTGACCTTGTTTAATGTTCTTACGAGCGATGATTTCCAGGCAGAAGGAAAGCGTGCCTCGCTCAAAGACAGGTAGAAAATTTGTCAACGTAAAGTACGAGTATTGGCAATGCTTTTGAAATTTCATCCTGTGGGATGCCATCACTTCCCCTGGCCTGGGTATTGAAGTTTGATACTGCAGTAAACACGTCCGTCTCTGTGATAGCCTTGAAGATGAAGTATTTAGGGAGGTCTCGACTCTCGAGGACTCAAAGATACTCCACAGCAGATGGAGCTTGAGGATCATTTGAGATGGAACTAAAGTGTTTGTTGAGAGCATCTGGAGAGAAAAAAATATTCCGCGTAATTAATCGCCAAAGTGCAGAGTTGCACACGTGTTGTCATTACCCTTGATAATGTTCTGAGAAAACGAGCGTTAGAGTAAAAAGAAAGAAAGAAAAAAAGACAAAAAGACAGACACAGCAAAAATAAAAATGTAAGAGATTTCGCTGTAGCTAGCGTATCAGGTTACGTGAAAAATATTTCGTCGTGTAATTGATCGCAAACACGTAGTTGCACACGCGTCGCATTGCCTTGCAAATTTTCTGAGAAGACGGGGTGTATTAGACAGAGGAAGGAAGAAACGTGGACACAGCAAAAAAGTGTGAGAAACTGCGCTGCAACTAACGCATCGCGTGGAATAAAAATCATATATAAGTAGCTGTATCTGCAAGAATCAGTACAGATACCTACGGGCCGTCACAATATTAGCATGGTTCGAGTAAGTATAGTACATTTGAACAAAGTTTTACGGCTTGAGTACAATATTGCGAAAGTGCGTGAATTTACAGTACATTAACACTATGTGTGGCAGAGTGTGGATATCGGATCTGCACAACCTACCTGTAGACATTTTATGCAGTAAGTTGCATTTTCTGCTATTACATTGTGGTAGAGAGAAGGTATACTATATGTTTACTGTATTTCTATTCCACAATGACGATATTTTATCGATTGCTCTAGACACAATTTGTCAACGTGGTGATCAAGAACACCCACTAGCACAAAGAATACTACATCGTCATTTTAATTCATATATATATATATATATATATATATATATATATATATATATATATATATTGTAACGGGGTGGTTTCTAGGCGGCTAACTGCCTATGTACCCCATACAAATGCAAAGTTCTCCTGCACTTTGCTTTTGCGTCCGGACCTTCTCCAAAGCCGCCTAGGCTTCTTTAAGAGCCCAGGTTGCGCGGCTCTGCTCCTGTTGAGCACGCCGCCGTCGAGCTTCCTCGCGCGCCAGCGCGATTGCTCCTGGATGGGGCACTACCTTTAGGCCCACTCTTTGGCCTTCAGGTCTTCGATGGCGGCGCGACTGAACGATGGCCTTGATCGCGGCCTTCTCCTCCTTCATCAGCCGTACCCAGGCTTTCGAGCGCTGTTGGAAGGCCGTCCCGTGCTGGCGTACGGCACTATCATAGCGCCTAAAGGCCTCCCGTGCCAGCTTGCGAGCCTCCAGGCTTGCCTCGATCGCCTCCTCCATCATTGGCCGTACTTCAGCCCACTCCTTCTCTACCTCGTCAGAGGCAGTATCCGGACCAGGGACTGCTGGTGCTGGAGCAATGGGGTGGCATGACTCCAACCGCGCCGAGATGGGCAAGCCTCCAAAGCGCAGGCGGTGCGGCGGAACCTCACCGTCTTCTTCCAATAGTGGGCTGACGGTGGTACTCGGGGGCGTCATCAGGAGCTCATCCTCCCGAGTCTCCTCTGCCCAATCCCTTCTTGGTGGGGCTTCCTGCTCAGACAGGTAGCCGTGGTCCATGAGGTCATCCTCATCTATGATCGAATCTTCCGGTAATAGAATAATAGAATAGAATAGAATAAAAATTTATTTTGCACAATACAAAAACATGTTGTACATATCATAGTCATATCGTAGTCAATATACATTTCGTCGATATAACTTTACAATGCGCAACCTTTATTCATCGTCAATTCGGTACATGTAACGGCGTATTGCTGTCCTAAAACTACTAAGCGACGGAAGATTTCTCGATTCGCGCGGTAGCGAATTCCAAAGTCGTGCACCCTGGGAACTGAAAGACTTCATCCCAGCCTCAGTACGCGAATTTCGGTCTACGAGTTCTTTGGGGTCCCTGCTCGAGGTCCTAGACTGGTTTCTCTCAAAAAGAACAGCAACATATGGAGGCTGCCGCATAACTATAGCCTTGTACAGCATCACCGCGGCAAAATACTCTCTCCTCTCTCGATCCGTTATCCATCCCAATTTCTTTCTGTATGGGAAAATATGCTCGTCCTTCCTAACACCACGGATATACCATATACAAGAATTCTGCAGCCTCTGAAGTCGAGACTCAAGCTCCCCTGAGATATCCATGTAAACAAGAGAGAAATAATCCAGATGAGAGATTGCAAGAGCACTAGTTAACCGCTTACGAAGTGCCTCAGTTGTGCAGGATCTGAAAGATCTGAGACTATATAAAGCCCTATTTACTTTAAGACCAACTGCATCAACCTGCGGCTTCCACGTCATTCTCGAGTCCATCACAACACCAAGGTTAGTTACAACGTCAACAAATGGAACAAAAACGCCACTTTCAACCTCAATGCCGCGCAGCTCTAGACTTTGTATTTTATTAATGTTATACTCCGAACCAAATATCACAGCTTTTGTCTTGCTAACGTTAAGGTGGAGCGCATTCTCGGTCGCCCACGCCGACACAGCTCTCGCCACCATCGACAAATGATCCACACCCTCCACAAGATTGTCTCTAGCTATCTGAGTATATGTTTGGAGGTCATCCGCATAAAGCAAGTGCCTAACACCGTCTGATAGTGAACCCTCAGGCTCCTGAACATTGGCCAAAACATCCTGAAGATCATTTATGTACAAACTGAAAAGCAGAGGTCCCAACACCGAGCCCTGTGGTACGCCAAGATTGGTAGTGAGCCAATCTGACACGTCGATTGTTTTGGTGACTACTCGATGGTTACGTCCTGTGATATATGATCTAATCCACAGAACCACCGACTTAGAGAACCCTAACCTAATCAGCTTGCTAAGGAGTTTAGAGGGAGAAATGGTGTCAAACGCCTTGCTAAAATCAAACAGCAGAAGAATAGTCAGTAGCTGCTTCTTGCTGTTAATGCCTTTTCTGATATCCTCCGTCAATCTTAGAAGCGCCGTCTGCGTGCTATGGAATGGGCGAAAGCCCGTCTAACGGGAGTCAAGAAGCTTCTTCGATTCGATGTATTCCGAGATCTGATCGTGAACGATCTTCTCGAGTGCCTTGGCGAGGAAACACAGCAGAGCAATTGGACGGAAGTCCGAGGCAGTAGATGGAATTGCTCTTTTCTTCAGAGGAACCAGATGCGCCCTCTTCTATGCTGCAGGAAAAACTCCATTTCACAGAGAAAGGTTAAAAATTGTAACCAGATGATGACCCAGAACCGGAAGAGACTTTGCAATGATATCCTGAGGAATACCGTCTACCCCTTTCGCCTGTGATGTAAAATGTGCAACAGCCAGAACAACATCAGAAAACGTTACATCACGAAACTTAAAACCATCTTCACTGGCCGTTGCAAGGACAGCATGCAAGTCCTCCTCACGCTCTGACTGGGAAATGGAAACACCCGCAAAATGAGTGTTTAATTCATCTGGTGAAAAGCCATGTAATTACTCACTAGTCCTACTTAACAGCCCAAGATTTCGGAGCTCATTCCAGATGTTTTTATCGCCATCCAAGGCCTCCGAGATTTTATTCTAAATGAAGACATGCCGCGCCTCTGCCGTGCGTAGCTCAGCCTCCGCAGCGAGCGACTGAAACTCAGTCCACAGGCGATTGTCACGCGTACGACGAAACCGACGTCTAACAGCATCACGTCGATTATACAGTTCTTGAAGCTCGACGTTGATCCATGGCGAGAGACCCTTCCTCTTTGGTTTAAACTGCTTTAAGGGCGCAAGTTCATCAATAGCAGCTGCGACATTTCGGCTGAGAGATTCAAGCTTTGTGTCTAATGTCTCAGCAGGACAGAGGATAGTTGACCAGTCAAGTGTCTCAATGAGAGAAAGAAGCTCACCCTGCCTAACAGATTTAAAATCTCTGAAATAAAAGGAGCTCAAAGTAGGAGGTGACGACCTAGGAGGAGGGATGGTTAGGTCAATGATGTTGTGCCTGCTCGGAAAGGTCGCCATCAAGTTATTCCTATCCAGAACTGTCTCACCCTCATCAACAAACATCACATCTATCTGGGGTATTCCTATCCTGTCGAAGAACCGAGTATCCATCAACCTGCGCAAACACATCATCAACATTTAGCCCGAAACGCGATTCAGCCACACCAAACAAATGATAAAAGGGACGAGCACCTTCAATGAATTGGTGAGACATTTCCATACGTTTATTCAAAGACGTTGCATTTAAGAAACCAGCCCTCAATCCCTCGAGCTCAGTCCCCTTAGCCTTTTCTCCGTCTAGTCAAACATTATTAGCCGTATCCCACGCTTTGTCACACGAAGATACTGCATCGTTTGCAGAAATACAGTTTTGTACCGCTGTCACTATATTTACAGGGTTAATGGCGCAAGTTGCGCTGTCATAAGACGCAGCAATTGCGTGCAACTCAGCAGCTGTCTTAAACGCGTGAGCAATATCCCCGTCTCGTCTTTTTACCATAAAACGACCGCCTCTATCCCAAACATATTTAAAGCCTAGTCCACGAGCCAAGCTTTTGAAGCTTCTAAATTGAAGAAAAAGTTCCTTCTGTAATAATACATTTATAAAAATTTTTTTATGAATTAGGCCATTACTAGTTTTCTGGTCCAAAGACGAAACGTTAATATGTCTAGTATTTAGGCCGGTGAAACGATGCTTCGGATGCATGATGTCTCCCATCAACAACCGATTCGATAAGCGAACTATCCAGGGCGACAAACGTTCAGCCTTCTCTGCTGTGCACACACTTTCCGACCGGTGCAGACGCGTGGAGACGATATCGGCCCTAGCGACCGATGGCAAGACGGTGCTGAGAACAGCATGGGCCACATCACCATGCTTTTCCTCCGTACCATCGAATATGCTAGAAACTATAATTTCAGCAGAGTTCTCATCACCATCCAGCCGAACCGTCGAAGGACCGCTTGAAGGATTGCGACCCTCCTTTTTTCAGTTTCTACCTCGCGATCGACGGCGACTTTTACAAATTTTGAAGTCGCCTAGAGAAATGTCATTATCCGCAAAGGTGCCTGCGACATTACTAGAATTTTTTAAAATAGTATCTCCGACGGTAGCGCTCGCACTTTAAGAAGAGGTATCCAAGCTTCTGAGTGATACGAATAATTGGGAAACATCAGTACAACGAACACCTATGTCCTCTGTAGTGCCACCATGATCCGAGCTGGATCTGTCCTCACTGCACTTTGATGCTGTGATATCAACAATCTTTTCAATTTTTTGCATTAAGTTATTTAATTGTTCCTTGAGCCCTCTATTTTCCTGAAGCAAGAGCAACCTTAGTATTTTGCTCGATTATTATTTTTTCAAGTGACGACACTTTATCTACTAGAGTGTCAATAATACACGATTTCTCAACCGCTGGGGCCGGCCCCTGAGTAGCAGTACTGTTTTCTCTCCACAAGAGATCTAAGATCACCCATTGCCGTCTCAAGTAGATCAAATGGTGATGTAAACAGATCCAGCATGGTCGGTGGCAAATTGCAAAAACGTAGCGCGCTTAATTCTATCAACGAATCTCCGGCTACCTGTTCCTTATCGCAGTTAGGTTTCTTGGATGCAACAGCTGGCGTTTTAATGTTTATACTGCTGGAGTTGCAATTGATAACAGCGTTATCATCAACTTCATTATTATTATTATTATTATTACTATTACAACTGTTCTTACTATTATTATTACTTTTAAAAGACATAGCATTATCTTTAACTTTAATTTTAGCATTATTATTATTACTACCACTGTTGCAACCAATAGGAGTATTTTTTGTTTTACTCCCATTAGCAGTCGGTGGTATTTTATTACTGCTACGATTTGTGTTATTGTTACTATTGTTATTATTAATTTTAACATTAACAGTCTTTTTCAACGCCAAGCCCTTACTTTCTGTTTTATTTATTTTATTAATATTATTATTTATACTAATACTGCCATTGCTAACCTTCTTATTATTATTGTTATTATTATTATGACTCTTATTTGCTTTGTCTGCACCGAAAATGCGTTTTTCGCAACCTAAGCTATCAGTAGCAGCACCTGATTTCACCGCGACCCCATCGCGTTGCATTCCTGGCATATGTAACTAGTATTATTGTCAGTATTATCATCCATGTTATTATCAAGTACCGACCAAACATGGCAGATATCATGATATGGTTTATCGCAGTCGTTACATCTGCGAATAACAGCATTGGGACGATTTATTTTCTTGCATTTTGTACATGACAACGGTGCCATAATTATTATTAATAATTAAATGACTCAAGAAGTACACCAGTAATTTGTTGCTATAATTGGATAATTATTACTTTATTTATCTGCTTAATTTCGCCCCGAGTTGCATCCGCAAATAATTGCTAAAATTCAAGATAAAACTCAAGATCCAAAAATCCAGAATCCAAAATCCAAAATTGAAAATTCTCAATTAAAAATTGAAAATTCGAAATTTAAATTTAAACTCAAGACGATTCCCGCGCTCAGTTCAAAGATGCGCACGCTCGAAGTCGATAGTGCAACCAACCTACGAGAAATTCGGTGCAGATTTACCCGCGCTCTAGTGACGAAAATTATTCGCACACATACAGCGCCGATGACTAGCGTTTTCGCACGACTGGAAGAGGCCAGCACTCCCCAAAAGATCTAACCTCAACGATTTTTTTGTCTTGCACCATAAGCGAACCACCACCCCGATGATCTTCTCCTTGGCTCGACGTTGATGATGACGGCGATGAGAGAGAGACCCGACGACGACGACGGCGCAGATGAGAGACAGGCGGCTGGAAAATCCCGGTGACAGCCAGAAGTTGAGGTTATGTCGACCCGCCGAATTTCAAGCAGCGAAAAAAGCCAAAGTGCACCGTTCTTCCTTCAATAAATTATTTCAACAGAACGGCCACAAAGTATATTTGCAGCCACCTGTAAAATAAATCCACGCACAGCGTGGCGGCAGTAATAATTTCTTGAGAAATTTGAGAGAGAGAATACAGGTCTACTTACTCGCGCGCAGTCCGTTCCGTTCCCCCTGGGACAGCGCTCCTGGCCGCCCTGTAACTGAACCTCCCATCTGCTGCGTAGTGTTGCGTTGCCCGCGGAACCTACGAGGGGACGGGGTCGAGTCTCCTACGTCGTCACCTTGACGCTCCGCGGTACAATGAGGGGGACTCACACTTTGAGCACCGCTGTGCTGCGATCTATCAGGACGCGATTCCGCATTATTGCTCTGTTCGTTATCAGAATCTCTGCCGCTCGCATGCAGCAGCATAACATCCATTTTTGATTGTTCTCCTCCGAGTGGATCTCTGATTTATGGACTCCTACCAGTCGACCTGCATCCACACAGCTCTGGGTGTTGTCGTCCTCGTCCTTCAGATGGTGGTATCGAAGCCTTGCGATACTGAATGGCTACTTCTTTTACCTTAGAAATAGGGTCCGTAGCTATCCTCTGTTGGTAGTTTCTTCTTTAGCGTTACGTCCCTTTCTCTCTGTCTCGCTGGGAACATTCATTCCAGATTTAGCGACTTTACTTGGCCGTGCCTTTGGGGACGGCCTTCCATTCCGGACAGTCTCTCATCCAATAAGTCACCTGACCGCATGTCCAACATTCAAGTCTTTTATGCACTCGATTAAACAGCTGTATATACTGGTTTCTCGCCTCGAAGCAACCTTGCTTCAAATGATCCTTTGATCCACATACCCAGCACTTCTTATGACGGCAATGCGCCTTTAGTTGTATCCTTGTTCGTGGACTACTCTCTGGGCTAGGCCGCTCCCTCTGCGTGCTGGGTCCTTGACACTTCCGTCTGTCGGGCAACTTTTTCACGTTTACCTGACAGGCTTGGCTTGTCTTGGACTTGGTGACCTTGCCGCTCTTTCGCTCTGGCTTCTTTGTCTGCCAAGAACGAGGCCACTCTGACAGCCATGTACCTTCCTTAGGCTTTGCTTTGCTCCGGCGTCTGGGACGTTTATTTATGCATAGGTGTCGTTCTTTGCTTGCAGATTTTATATTCTGCTGCGCGGTACCTGACACCTTTTTCCTCTTCTGCCTTCTTCTGGCCTTTGACAAGCTCTGTGTTTTAACGTCATTGCACTGCCAACTACACTGGCCTGTCTTTTGATTCTCAAGACTGCACAATTTCTGTCTGAGCTCTAGCAACTCCTGACGCATACTCTGAACTTCTTGAAGTATCTGCTAGTTTGCGAGGAGACATGTTACGTTTTCACAAGGATTATAGCTTGACTTGCTGAGCATTGAGTCTGATTGCGACTCTGCATCTTACTTGCGCACTAAGCTTTGAGCTGTTTCTGCGCCTACAGGCGTATGCGCTACCTTGGTCGTAGTCGAGGCCATAGCAGCGTTTTCATCTTCTGTTGCAGCTTTTTCATCTACTGCAAGTTGATGGGTACTCTCCTTCCTCAAATTTCTGTCTATCTTCGACGAAGGCGTTCTGCAGTCTCGTTCTGAATGGTCCGCTCCTGACATCTGGCTGTCATCTTTTGTGCCTTCCGTTATACTTGTAATACCGCAGACGCTTCTTTCATACGCCATTCTTGCTGCCACTACATCACTAAAATGCGGTAATACTGCTCGTAACAGCAACAACAGCCTTATGTCTCTCTCATCTCGAGTGACACATCTGCTCAGGTCGTTTGAGGTAACGAAATCTTCTTCCTTATAGTCACCTCCGAGCCTAGCTCTTATTCTGATAAGAATAATTATTGGTGAATCCTTGGCCTCCAATAACAGAGCGTCTGCTACCGTTATTAAGGACTCAACTGACAGCTTTCAGATAAATCCGTTGACTTCCTGAGCTATCCTTCCTGATGGAGAATTTCTTCTAAATTTGATGACAATATGCTTATTTTGAACATATAAGCTGCTGTAATACTGTCAAGTGGTCTAATGCTATTGCCTAATTGGATGGCAACGTCCATAAGTTCTATAAGTTTCTGCCTACGATATAGAATTTTTTGTTGAGTTCATACATATCTAAAGGGAGGCACTTGAATAGTTTCTCAAATTGATCTCGAGTCCACAACACAGTATTAGCAAACCAACTTATTTGCATACATTCAGAGCCTTGGGATTAACATTATCCAAACATATTTTATGCAACAAAGGTGAGAATTCTTAATAACACTGTCCAAGAGTTTTGATCCAAGAAAAATATTACACTTGTCACAATAATCATTGGCCCTGTATCGTCACTATTACAAGCACCTGTTGCTAGTGAAAATCATTTGATTCATTAAGCAGTAATACCTATATTGTTCTATAACAACGACGTTAGTAATAATGTAAATATTAAAAAATAATTTGGGGTTATGAACTTGCTAGAACACAGCGCACTGCGCACTACTATGTAAACATGAAGGCATGCACGCACAATGCGCGGGTATATGCAAAGGAATGCGGAACGCGGACCGGCCGGAACAACGCAAAGCACGTTGAAAAATTATTTAATTAATTACTCAGTAAATATTGCGAATCATGCAAAAATAAAGATATATACATCATCCGAAATTAATTTGCAAACCATTCAGATTGCTTTGGATCACAAATAATACGATTCAATCGAGTAAACCACGTATTATCAGTTTGTCGCAGCGAAAAAAGTTTTTTATTTATTGCAAAGAAACTAATGTATCCGCAGTTTTTGTAGTTGCATTTGCAAACTTTGCTAACAAATCCGCAATTTTGAGTGATTTTTGCAAATTGATATATTAAAGTCCCTCGCACAGTTCACGGAGCTAAATGGTGAGGGGAGGGGCAACACACTTGTGTACCTATAGTAGCATAGGTAAGTCTTATCCCCTGTCCATGGTACGAGCCGGATAAGGCGATAGAATCTTTTAGTAAAATAAGGCGTACGCAGCAATCCCCCACATTCGGGTGGTAAAGATTTTCTAATACATCAAATTCTCAGCTCGCTTTAGTAAAGACGTGATTTCGGAATTATTGTAAAAAAGAGAAACTAATTGATGGATCTAGAATATTTGTTTTTGTTCGTGGGCGGTTGCATGAAGGGCTTGATGTCTTTTGCTACATTTAAATATTATCAAAATATTGTATGTGTAGCATTCTTGTGAAATTAGAATTGGCATTATTAATACTTTGTGTTGTTTCAAAATCTAACTCATATACTGTCTTTTTACGTAAATAGAAAGGAGAGCAAACGACTTTATATTGTATACAGTATTAGTCACAGTTCCTGCAATCTATTTTGTAAATATTTTGAATATCTCTATTATCCTGTCCATCCTCGTCCAGTGTAATATATTCATTGAATTTATTAGTTGTTTTATTTACCAAAGTAATATTAAGTTTTTTCAAAGTGATCGTTACAAGTACGGACTTGGAAATTTATGGGGAAAGTTGAATGCTTCTGCAACGTCGGTTTATATAGATAATAAAAAGTTGTTACTTATTGAGATGACAAGTGGCAATTTTCTTATGAAATTAAATAATTTCATCCGTAAACATATGTTGTGTCTTTTCGAAACTACGTATGAAGAGGAGGAGGGGGGGGGGTAGTACATAAACAGCAACAATAATAGAATTCATTACGCATATTATACAAACCATTTGGAGTATGGACCTGCTTTTGGATTTGTAATTCAATTGGAACATCATCTTCAATAGTATTATTAAGTCTCTGTAAAATACCATCAACGAGATAGATTTGATTACAAGCAAATACACCCAAATGATCACCTGGTCTATAGTCAATAACTTCTTCATCGAAATTGAGTTGAAGAAGAAGAGTTGTGCCTCTGAAATAATTTATAAATTATTGATTTTGATCCTAAGAAATTAATAACATTTTATCATAACAATCGATTTAATATTGAATCATTGAATCTCAATTAGAGAGATATTCTTATTACAAACATTTTTTAATCGAGTCCCAAAATTAAAAAAGAAACGAAATATCCCTCTTTTAACCATAATATGTAATAATAATGTGTCAAAAATATTTCATGAAATATACTTATCTATATTAGTTCAATGTTAATGTTAAAATAAATACTCTCCCTCTCCCTCTCCCTCTCCCTCTCCCTCTCCCTCCCTCTCTCTCTCAATCTCTCTCAACCTCTCTCAATCTCTCTCAATCTCTCATCAACGAGCGAACCTTCATGAATGAATGGGTTGATGCATCCGGGTTTTGCGGAGCCACTTCGCGAACGTTTAGGCACACGTCGGATTTTACCTCAAGGTGCAGAATCAAACACGAGACGATATGTGTCGCTTCAAAGACATCAAAAAAGATGCGACAGATAAAGAATTCACTTACTCGAGATGCACTGCCCTATATACTGCGCAGATAAAAATACAGATCCATGCCTGCTGTTCGCCTTTCAGGTATATGGCACCGGCAAAATCGACACCCACTATCTCGAATACGGCCGCGTCTCTTATTCTATCAAGTGGCAACGGTACTGAGTGTGCGATGTATTGCTTGTCGTCATGACGGCGGCAATCTACACATTTTTTAATAACTTCCCTAATTATCTTTCTGCCCCCCATAATCCAGTATTTTTCGCTCAACGCGTTCATTGTAATTGAAACTCTGGCATACTTTAGTTATATATTTGTTTCTCTAATCAATAATGTGATGCAATAATCTTGAATTGGTAAAATGATTGGACATCGAAAATTAAAATTATCTTCCCGGTATAAGATTCTAGATTTTGTTCTGATAAGACCCTCTTCATTCATAAACGGTGAGAACTCTCTAATACGTTCCTCTGCTACGCTATTAAAATGCCTATTTTGCTCTACTTTCATCAAACTTATCTCGGCTGCATTATATTGTTTCACTGTCAAATAATTCATTAATTGCTTTTAATTACATTTATCTTTGCGTTACATTCTTTGCCATTCAACAAAAATGTGCTTTTCTAACCTCTCTTTTAAGTTTACAGTTAAAAATAAATCTCTAGATCTACGGATTTTAATATAATTTGAATTCTTTAATTGTTCAACCCACTGTGAGAAACTTTTCCTAATGTTGTCATTCACTTCCTCGTCCCACGATAATTTAGCCGCCCACGTTTCTTGTTGTGGAATTTTGGGACTTAGAGCAACCGGGCAAAGGAAACCGAGTTGATCGAAAATGCAGTGGGCCACGGATCAAATATCGATCGATCTGCCGGATGAATACTTAGTTGTACAAAGGCTTTTCGTATGTCTGAAATTACACCTATGCGCCCTTCTCTAAATCGCAGCAGTATCGCTGAAACTAATTCTATCAAATTTGGACCTTTCTCCAGGCAGATGTTGAGTGATGGCAATCCCTTGCCCTCCAACGACGCGCTGTAGATAGGCCTCGTGGTTGTTGTTGAATTCTCCTTATAGATCGGTCGATGCGGTATGTAATTGCCCTGGCGTCCTTCTTCCGAAGGGAGACGCTCAATGATCTCCTCTTTAAGCCAGCCCTCAATACCATCGTATTCTTCATACTTCCCGGATATCTGCAGTATCTTCGTCATTGGTTCTAGCTGTCGAAGAGCTAGCGTTTTATTATCCCTAAGTTCGGGATGACACTCAGTCCACGGCAATCTAACTTCATAGCGGTCTTCGGCATTCTTTGTGATAGTGTCAATAAAGTTCTCTCTACGTATGCATCGTGTTGTCTTTGGGTTTTTTGCTATGAGGGATCCTTAATCCCTAAAATGTTCAAAGACCGTAAGTCTTTTATATCGGCATTCTGTGCATACATCGTTATGGTCGACACTTCCATATTCACGCAGCCGTTTATTGCGGTCTTATTTAAGGGTACTTTATCTATAAGTGTCCTGTTAAGTCGTTTTCTAACACATATATATCTCCCGTGATTAATTTCCGGCTACATCTGCCCTAATAAGAATTACAACTGCGTTTTCTTTGCTGCACACGTCAATTAATTTCACATTCAGCTTATCTAATTCTTGCAGCCATTTTCCTTTCGATATTGACGGTACATCCGAGCAAATCACTTCTTCATTAAGTGCTTGGAAATTGCATCTATAGCTGTTGTTCAGATCGCCGATACGAATCAAGTATCTATTATGCGATGCACGGACAATCATTTCGTTTGAATTGCTACGTACTTTAACCTTTAGCGTCTGCATAAATGTCATGGGAATACCTGATGACGAAGCCAAATTACACTCTTGCATATTTACCGCAGCGACTGATTTTGTTGGTTTATCACCTTAGGCTTCCATACGTCTTTCTTCCCCGAATCACATAATAACCACATGACGACGCGCACAATTAGAGCATCTCAAGTTAACGCGACAAAATCTACTACCATGTCCAGCAATTAAAACATGCGCATTTTTTTTGACAATGTCTTATCTTTCTGAAAATGTTATACTCTTTGCTTTCGTACACTTGGCGCTGTCATTATCACTATTATCACAAAATATCTCTTCCCTTTGATATTAATAAACTGTGATATGCGTTAATATCAAATCCCTTTGATATTAACAAATTTTCAGCCAGACTGGGCCGTACATTGTCCTGGAATCGTGTGGACAGTGCTTTTCAGTGTTTGATTTTTCATTAGGGTACATTAAGACTAAATAGGCTAAAAAATTCTCAGTTAAAGATAAAGTTGTGTTATGTATGTATAAAAAATGTATATGAAGTCCTGTCACGGTCGCAAGTTGTTTTATTTGACTTGGGTAAAAATCAAGGTTAAATTACATGCCTAAATAATATCAAGAACCTCTCAATTCACATTCTTAGATATAAACTTTATTCAGCTTTTTGAAAAATAACACACACAACAATTTAAGAATAGAGAGTTACTGAGAGTACTGAGACAGCGAGCACTTCTATCTTTTCTTTTCTTACCGATCTTCCTCGCTTCGATGCTCAGTCTACACTGTCGCAGGTAAGGCTTTTCGCATACCACGATAGGTCCTATTTGCTTCCCACTACTGCGCTTTTCGGGGTTTTTACAGTCAATTGTGCCTATTGTGGGACCATTGCGCGCGTCATTAAAATGAGTGAGCATAATATACCTTTATATATATATATATATATATATATATATATATATTATAACGGGCGGTGAGACGTGCACGTCGGCGCGGATAGCCAAAACGCGGGAAGGCCGGTAGAGGACTCGCGATTTGAGGAAAACTCGGGTCAGTTAGCTTTTGACCGCATACGCAGTTAGTTACGCGCGCGAGAGCAACAGCAACAGCAACAGCAACAGAAGCCATAGCAGCAACAGCAACCACGAAAGTAGCAACGGCAGGAGAGGCAGCAACAGCAGCCACTGCAGCACAGCAGCAACCACGCAAGCAGCAACAGCAGGAGAGGCAGCAACCACAGCAACCACTGCTCCTCATCTATCACCGCAACAGCAACACGGCGAGGTCGAGAAGGAGACTCCCTAGCCCGAGGACGACGAAGATCACCGAAACGATAAAGTAGGATTCAATTTCTATTTATTTATGCGCGATCGACTGGCGAGGCATTTGGCCCCAGTCGCTGATCCGGTCGTATATTTTGTGGCCTTCTCGCGACGCGAAATCGCGAAACATGCGGCAGCACTTTTACTGAATAAACACTATTCTACATATGAATCGGTCGACTAATTATTTGATTAGCGTCCTGATTCCTTTTCCTATTCAAACCGCCGAATACCGCCGCCTCCGCGGGTACTACACAGGAGTGAAGTGCATACTGAGCACCGCAGCATCGTCGCATTGCCTGATTTCACTTTCTAGAAAGTCTTGTACTCCAGCAGCAAGTTATAACAATGTTATAATGTTAATCCAAAAAGCAGAAATCGTATTTCCCCTTACCTTGACTTTGAGGGATTTTTGGGTCAGATGCGACATCGTAATCAGAAATCGCGGTATCCTGTCCTCTTCTAAATTTTCTGACGAATACCGTGCTATTTTTTATATTTCCCGATGTCTGTTGACCTCTAGCGTGTCAGGAATAAGGTCATTTGAAGGTAGAATTGACAAAAACCAATGAAAAGATTCCAGAAAATTACATTTATAGGTTTTTGGGATCGCTGATTTCGAATCCGATATCCGTTGACCTTTACCACGTCAGCAACAAGATCATTTAAAGGTCAAATTGACGAAAATTGATTAAAAAATCCATAAAAATACATTTATAGGTTTTTGGAATCGCTGATTCCGTATCCGAGATCTGATGACCTCTAGATCCTAAGTTTTAAGGTCATTTGAATATCATTTGAAGGTCAAGTTGAGAAAACCGATGGAAAAATCCCGGAAAAATGGAATCATACGTTTTTTCGTGGTCCCTGATCCAAAACCCAGAGAGCATTAGCTTCTATCATTTTAAGCTCAAGGTCATTTGGAAGAAAATGTTTAAAAAGTTTGGAAAAATACGTATATAGATTTCTGGGACCTCTGAATTCTAATCAGTATGTTAAAAGCGCAGAGCACCTTCACGTAGTGACGGGGGGCAACGGGTCACCAGCAAAGTCTCTGGGTGAAGGCGTGAAGCCGCCATGGCAAATACAAGAAAAAGACTCGTACGATGCAGAGATTCGGAATCTCAGTATCGGCGACTGAACAGGGTGAGCGAGCGGGCCCGCAGTCGTCGTCATTCAGCGACCGCAGCTCTTCATTGGTGGAAAACATGTTCAATGTTGAGTCATATATTACAATTCAAAATATAGATGATGAACAGCATATAATTTTGCCCTTCAGCCGAACTAGTAAATCAAAGAGCCGTTGCCCTATTTGCTGTTCATCAGGTCAACTTGTTGTCGTACCATCTGAAGCAAAGTAGCGTCTATTCGATAATTGGGGCATAATCGTTCAAAGTCAATTTCGATGTTGCAAAAGACATCTAAAAGAAAAGTTCTTTAAGCTGAATAAAGAATCTCATATTCCAACAGCTTCAGATACGACCACATTGACGAGTAGAGAAGTGTGTGATTTGCTAATTATTCTTCGGCATTTCGATAGTAAAGGATCACTGAATTTCGATACTCCTGGTGCTTTAAGGGGACAAACCACCTTTAAAATCTGAAACAAAAAATTCAACATTAGATTTTAATTTTAAAATATAATTGAAAAAGAATCTTTTCATATAAAAGTATTTACAATAAACATTAAATATCTAATTAAATATCTTGTATTATATTTCAACTTGATATGCCTCCCTGGCAAAGCAGACTAGTTTCGATGATTTTTTTCACTGTCCGTAAGATTCAAAGTGTACGCATGGTTGGATTGGGCTTAAATTTTGTGGAGATACTCTTTATACGTGTACTTTAAGTATAAACGGAGGGATTTTTATTTGAGCTAATAGAAGTATATTGTTGTGTAAATAATTGCAATATTGCACCTATTTTGCAATAATTTTATCACTTTTATTGGTGTTAAATCAATTCTACTCGTTCAATTCAAAACCCCTCTGTTCATACTGAAAGTACTCCTCTAAGAAGTATCTCCACAAAATTTGAGCCCAATCCAACCATGCGTTACCTTGGAATCCTACGGACAGTGAGCTAAAATTAAGAAAAACAATATTATGAGATATTTAATAATTAAGATTCCAATTATATTAGCTATAATTAATACTTATATAATATGTTCAGGATCTTATCTCATCTTTCGAATGCATTAGACAAGCGTATCCTCCAGTTGGCACCAATATTCCACGGTTGGCTTAGGTTGATCACAAAAATTAGAAATTTAAGTACACTCTACTTATCACACTTAACTCAGTTAATAATACTTATCTTTTTTTTGTCACATAGAGAAAGCATTGTAGTTATTCATTGAGTCTGCTACACATCCATAACCTCACCTGTCTCTGTTGATAGAGATGGCTCATGCCAGCTCTGCAAAGAATAAAATAAAAAATTTACATTTTAGTTGAAACTAAATTATATTTATTTATTTATTTTATTAAATAAATTAAATAATAAATACAAGTTAGTGTCAATAAAAAAATAATCATTGGTTAAAATAAATATTTATAATAAATACATTTATAATATATACCTTAGTAGGCTCCTGCTGCATATGATTCCTCTGGGATTCCTTCTCGTGTTCTTCATCTGATAGTCCGGGCCTCTACGGTACTATTTAATGTTCTTCTTTCTGCATGAAAGAGTCTGGCATCGTTGCTCGTATTGGTCCAATCCACTGCTGCACATGCTGGACTGATGTCAACCTTCCTCATAATATTTAGAAATCCTGTGCGTCCATAATTGAAACAGGTCACAGCTATATATACACCAATCTTGAGAACCAGCAAGCCACTTTTGGTCCAACTTTTTCACTTGAATTGTTTGAAGCAATCTGTTTACACTTTACACACACACAATATCAACTTTGAACCCGAAGCCTTGTACAGCAGACTCACTAAATGTAACTTTGCCGTTGCACTGATTGCATACTAAAATGTTCTGAAGTGCAGGGAATAGAATATTGATATCAATAATTCTATTTCTTGTGTCACTAATAGAGTCTTTGACCACTGTTGCACTTTTAAGTTTTTTTGCACTGGTAGAGGGTCTTGGTCTTTTTGACTGATTTTCCTTCTTCGTCAAAAATTCTCTTGGCCTCTTCTTAGGTCTCCCTTGAGAATACTTACTGTCAGGATGTGTACTTTGAAGTCATCCCTTCTTATCCCTTGAAGACATTTTGCACAAACTGTTGCTGCACTAAACACACATACACACACAAATTGTCAAGAAAAAAAAAGATAACACACAAATGAATTTTAAAAACGAATTTGTATTAAATTGTCACCTTTGAAACAAACAAATATCGTATAATTTAAAATTTTTTTTAGCAATATCAGCATGTAACTATTAGCTGAGTTTATCAACACGTACCAATAAGCTGTATGAACATAGTCGAATTTGAGCTACGTGAAGGTAGTTCGAAAACTCGTTCGATCTCACCTGCATGCGAGTTCCAATATCCGCCGATAAAATGGTGGCGCATCAAGCGTCAACTTTCGAATCAATTCCTATTCTATTCAAACGTATTATGACCGTCATAACACGTTTACATAAAATTGTCAGTATTTGAACATTCATAATATGTTTTAAAATCGAATAAAATTATATATAAACAAATGTGTTATAAATCATTATAAACAATAATATACATCTATATAATGGTAAAAATGGCTATGTTTTATATTATTTAACAAAATTTATTTCACATTTGGTCTTAAAAAAGAAAAAATAAACAGTAATATAAAATAGGAAAAAAACAAATTTTATTGAAATTCAGTAAAAATGGTATACAAATTTTGCTTAAAACTTTACCAAAATTTTGTTTTTTTTTGGAAAATTTGATTTCAGAATTGTATTCTACGGAAAATTTCCTATAAAAATAAGAAATAAAAAAAAATTCGATTTTTTGAAGATCTAAAGGTGGTTTGTCCCCTTAAGTGATTCTGACTACATCAGACTTACTGGCATAACTGCGTTGACCTTCAATAACCTCTATGACTATGTAAACGGATTTATTCGAAATACATCTGCAAGAAGTTCACGAACTTGCTTAGCAATAATGTTGATGAAACTAAGAACTGGTCTTTCTCACTCAATACTTGCTACGCTTTTTCAGATGTCACGAAGGTCAATAGGTAAAGCTATTGATTCTGCGGGAAAAGCTATTATAGACAAGTTCGTACCCTTTCATCTGGGCCTAGACCATATCAGCAAAGAATATTGTATAGAACATCATACAACAGGCTTATTCGCAAATGGTAAAGATGTCGTTATCATCGTTGCTGATGGCACATATATATTGTAACATGGCAGTTCACTGCCAGTTACAAGCGGCCGCTCAGAGTGCGGCGAAGCATGAGTGCGGCTATAGCATGCTTCGTCGAATTAACAGCGCTGAGTCGATCGGCGTATTAAACGAACATTACGCCTCTACTGATTTACCGCATACTATAACTATTGTACACATGACTGACACGACAATTATTATACTGACGCTATCGTTTACACTATGACTACCATTATTATACTGACGCTATCGTTTACACTATGACTACAATTATTGCACTGTCGCTATCGTTTACACAATGGCTATCGTTATCACACTGACGCTATCGTTTACACTATGACTACCATTATTACACCGACGCTATCGTCTACACTATGGCTATCGTTATCACACTGACGCTATCGTTTACACTGTGACTACCATTATTACACCGACGCTATCGTTTACACTATGGCTATTTTTACCACACTGACGCTATCGTTTACACTATGACTATCATTATTACTCTGACGCTATCGTTACACTGATTATCGTTGTTACACTGACGCTACCGTTTATAACACGATTATCGTTATTACATTGACGCATTTCACGACAAAAATAAAGACCACAGTTACACTAACAAGCTATCGTCCACGCTCTCGTATGCAACACAACCATGACCTACACGACGGACACAAGGACACGACTATCGCTAGTTCTAGCCCGCGCGTTAGCTCGCATTAGATTAAGATTTAGTACTAGATTAAATTAATCACCTAATGTAATATAGGTATATGGTAGTTGGGACAGCGGCCCCATTAAGCTAAACCTAGTGGTATGAAGTGAGTGAATGTTCGCGTCGAAGTTCGGGCGAAGTCACCGGCGCGGTAACGGCGGGTACGCCTGGGGACCTGCGTACATCGGGAGAGAATGGTTATCGTCGGGGCGGGGATTCATGGTCTCGTGAGGGCAGCCTCACGGATGCTACGATCGTCGGCACCGATAGACGATCGGAAGTGCAAGGCTGTACCGACGATATTGACGAAAACGCCGCGGCTAGGAGGTTACACCGGCGGGCACGAGCGAGTTCGGCGCCGGATCAGTGAACAGAATTTTGAGACGACCGGATACGCGCTCAGAGCGTGCGTCGGTATTTCCTCGCTCGAACGTCGGCGTGGTGACATGCCAGTCACAGTGTGAGTATGTGTGCGATCTATGGGAATGTCGTAGTTTAGTAAGGCGCGCGACTGTGGATCGCCGGAATGTAAAGTAATAACGAAGAAAGATTGTAATTGAAATACAGAGATAGTCAAAGTTAACATTGATCATTCATTCCGTACTGATACCCACGACCTTGTGTGATTGTCTCATTTTCCAACGTCGTAGTTACTCCATTCATAGGGGTAGACCTCTAGTGGAACCAATGATTTTAGTAAGTACCACTGGATACATTTTAGAAATATATGGGCCTTCTTTTGCTGATGGGAAGAATAATGATGCCAGTATTCTGAACAGCCTGATACGATAACAAACATTTCCCTTCCTAGAATGGATAATGCCCGATGACGTGATGGTCGTTGATAGAGGATTTCGTGATTCGATTTCTACTTTGGAAGAATATGGACTCATACCTGTGATCCTTCAATTTTCAAAAAGCGGGTCTCAACATGATACAGCGAGTGCGAACGAGTCTCGTTTGGTTACAAAGATATGATGGGTTGATGAATCTGTTTATGTAATAAAACAATGGAAAATAATTACACAAGTTATGTCTAACTCTCAAGTACCTTTTATTGGAGATTATGTAAGGAATGTTTCTTTAATCTACAATGCTTATAGAGCACCCAGAGTTTCGGCATCCAGCAATTAATAACTAATGAAGATTTTCGTGAAAAATTAATAAATTTAACAGTAATTGAACAAATAACTTAGCATTTTATACCACCTCGAGCGCCTTACTTCGGAGGCTTGTGGGAGGATGCCGTGAAATCCGCAAAATATCATTTGAATCGCGTGATAGGGGAAACTCGCTTAACATTCGAAGAGTTATTATACACATGCTTAAATTCTTTATTTAGCTGAGAGGGGTTAGGCTGGCAATGTGTGTTCTTCTATTTATTTTCTTCTATTTCCCTTTCCCTCCCATTGCCTGATTGACAGGTTAAGTCAGTGGCGGCAACTATCTCTGGTTTCGGCTCTAGTACTTCAGAGAGAGGCTACGCCTGTCTCGCAGTATTTTCTCTTTTTCCCTTACTTTTCTCTCATTGCTTGGTTAACGGATTATGTCAATGGCGGCAAATCCCCCTGGGTTTCTCCCTACTGTACTGCTACCGTGCCCTGATGGTCTTCGACTATCACCTCTTTCTTCCAAAACATGCATAGCTCCCTGCCTAGTAGGAACGGGATGCACTCTTTAATTTACGTCCTGACATGGCCGATTTGAGACTGTGTGGGAGAGCTCGACCCCAAAATGGTCCCCGCTTGCTCTTTTCCCAACTGTGGGAAAAGAAACTTTGGCCACGATTTGGGTAGATTGACGCCTTGTGACCTTTCTGGCGGCCTTTATAGCATTCGATCGTTGGGCATTTCGATGTTCGATGTCCCACTTGTTGACAGGCATAGCACGCTCCAAAGAATTGGTCGGTACCTGTACAAACGTTTGGATTTATAGGCAAAACTGTCTGCATTCCGATTGAAGGGCTACTAGGTAGTCAAATTCTTGCAGCCTTATTAATCTGGTTGCATCCACACGTTTGTGTGGGCTCTGCTGTTGGAGCTGGAAGTGTAGCTTTGTTCCCTTGAGTCTGACCAGGCATCAATGGGACTTACTTCTTCTTATTATTATTCGCTTTGTTGCGTCCACCATTTGTCTCTGTAGTGGCCGCTACATCCATCACTTCTTCTATAGCTGCTATACGGGCCTTCGTGTCGGAGTCCATGCTGCGGCGGGAAATCTTGCCTTTTCTACAGGCGGTGTGGGAGTATATCTAACGTCTTTCTCAATTTCTGCTTCTAGTATTCGGCAGTATTTCTTTATATCTAAATAACTTTGAATTTTCTTTCGTCTAATCACCTTTCGATATTCTGGCCTCAGTCGTTCCGTCAAGAGTCTTAGCTGTTCCTTCAACTTCATCGATTTCTTCGAATGATCTATAATATAACGGAAGTACATAATGTAAGTAGCTATTTTCTCCCCCTTTCCTTGTGTTCTGCGAAGTAGTTCACACACATTGTGAAGTAGTTCACAAACACACATACGAACTCAGCCGCGCGCACACCGACACGAGGTCGAACACACAAACAGAAAGGCGGGCCCGCACGAACAGAAAAGCGAGCCCGCACGAAGCGGAGTTAGCGCGTGTGCACAGAAACTAACACGACGACACACAGACAAGAGCCCCGTATGCACTAGCTCGGAGCGGTTGGATATATAAGACCAGCCATAGGTCTAGGAAGACAGTTCAGCTCGAACTTTCGATCTGCACAGAGCCGTACGCACACGACCCTGTGGAGAAGAATATACCGTAGGACCTGCCGTCTCGTGAGCACACGAGACGGTGATTCTGCGACGACCGACCGTATTCCTGATTACCATCATGTGCACACGAGGTAACCAGAAAGCCCAGGATACAGAAGACGACCTCCTTGTGAGCACACGAGAAGGTCGTCCCTCTGTCTGAACAACTCTGTCTAAAATGAACCGATCGCTGAAATGGGCTCAAATTTTGTTTACAAGTTTTATACACCTGTTATTCGTGTTGAATCGCCGTTATTTTAATAAGATGCCTGTTACTTTTCCACATGTAACAATATCTTTACTTATTCATACAACTGATAATAATGTTAAAACCGAATTCACGGTTACAATATATCAACACGTTACTTATAAAAAGGAAATAATTAAATTTGTCTTTGTTCGAATTGTAGACCCAAAGAAAAAGAATAACATTCGATACGACATTGATCTCGTTGTCAAAGGTGACAGGGTTGCTACTTATTTATTTAATATATTTTTTTAACCAGCTGGCGCAAAATTTGTCTTCTCATGCATACTAAGCGGGCTCAAAGTCTCTCTTCCAGGCTGTATGGCGCAAAGAATAATAGCGGGCGCAAAGTAAATTACTTTACGCCCGTTACAAATTTTGCGCCCGCTGGTTAAAAAAATAGTATACTCAACATTGGCGCAAGGTGATTACCTAGTTGGCGCCCTTGATGCATAATGTACTATATTATATTTCCACTTATGAGAATTTTATAAATCGTATTTCAAATAATTTTACTTCAAGCACCGATAAAAATGAAGGTGCTTCGAACAAAATGTACTATTTTTTGAGAAATCAAAATTTTTTACCTTTACCATGGTAGACATGCGCCTCATCGACTGGGCAATAAAATTCTTGGATCGATTGGGCAAATATAAATTCTCAATTTTTGAAGTTAAAATATTACGTTTTACATATTTATTTTTGACAAGAAACAACCAAATTGAACTCTGAAAATGTATATTTTGTATACTTGAACATATAATCAGAAGTGTACATAATTTTAAATTAAATACAATCGTTGATTGTAAGTAAAAATATCCTCTTTTGACTAACACGGACCTAACAAAAACGCTAAAATTTTTACCAGGGTACACGTCAGCTACAAAAAAATTTTCGTGAAAGAACATTGAAGGAAATAAACTGTTTCTGAAAGTTATTTTGGCTTAACTGTATCAAAAGTCATATAAGAAATTGCTATGGTTGTCCGTATAGTATGTACATCTCCCGTTTGAATAGTATATTGTGCAACTAGGGTGATGTTTGAGTACGAGTGGGAGTCTAGGGCGCCGGGCACCCGAAACGGAACGAGTACTCAAAACATCACCCGAGTCTGAAAAAGCCACTCCCCCCTTATTGCACGTTGCACTTTTTTGATAAGGGCATGAATAGGCTATTTTTCATACATTTAACCGCAGCGGGGGGAACAAAATTTTCCTTCCTCGGAAGGACAATAATTTTTTCCCACCGTAGAGTGAAAAAAAGTTTTTTCTAACAATTTTTCTCTCTAGGGAGGAACAATTTTTTCTTCTAAGAGAGGGAAACTTTTTTCTCCCGCTGCTGAGAAAAACTCAATTTTCTATTCATTTTACATGCATGGATAATGGCCTTTTTCATGCACGTATCATTAAAAAAATAATTTATAGACAATAAGTTAAGTATTATTAAAGGTTTAACGCGGTAAATATAAGGCAGTCGATACTAATAAGAATGTAGATAATATGTTAGTCAATAAAAGGGATATTCATCACAATTGTTTAACTATTGAAGACGAATATACCGCTATTGATAACGTCAGCCTAGCAGACATTGTGAACGATATCTGTATAAATAAAGACGTATCGCCTGATGGCGTATTCTATGAATCAACTAGTCTGAATCGTAATGATGGATCTATAATGGAACACGAGCCTCGTACAGCGAGCCCAGTATTCTTTGAAATAAAAAAATCTATTAAAAGAAAATTGAAGTGTTTCTAGGCAGAATTTGCATACATCAAATTCGGTAGAAAAGTAAATGAGGCTATTGCAACAGAATAAGAGTGTATTTTTCATGAGAATCAGTCTGAACCGCAGCCAGTGATTCCTGAAAATGAAAAATGTACGCCAGAAGAACATGCAAGAAGGCACAAAACATTGGAAGGACGAAGAGTCGCAGATCCTTTTTATTTTTATAATCAATTGCAGGAATGTTTTCATAATCTTTATTATGAAAATTATGGATTATGTTCGAAATTAAAGTTTGTCTGCAATCATTGTAATTTCTTTAAATGGGTTAATCTTGTGGATAATAATGGTTCATTTATGGCTTAAAACGATGGTGCAGTATCTGGAACGATAACGGCAAGAAAAGAATAATCTCAGATCAAGCAAGAGTTTGCTAGTATTGGCTTAAAATTTATATCTCATGTCACGTACAGATAACATAGGTAAAAGTTAGTAGCAAGTTTTGAAAAAAACAGTTCAAAAATCTATGGACGAAGCAGCTGCAATGGAAAGAGAGCTAGCAATAATGGAAGGAGGTATGATTGATGGCATTCCATATATAATTGTACAGGTAGATGGATCGAGGTTAAAAAAGCATATAAAAGCAGGAAATTTGATTCATTATCCGGCTGCGTAGCTATAATGGGATGTAGAACGAAAAGAGTTGATAGATATTAGGGTACGCAATACAAGCACAAAAGCTATAAAAGTTGTGGTCGCGATCAAAGTTCAAGTTCAATAAAAAGACATTATTGTACAAGGATTTTTAGAAAATGTAGAAAAGCATACATTGATTTATAATACTGTTATAGGTGAGGGTGATAGCAATGTTTATAAGTCAATATTACACAGCAATCCATATCGTGAATATGGCGTACGTGTACACGGAAAAGTTTTCGGCATCTTGGAAAGTAGTTTGGAAAATATATGAATCCGAGAAATACCGCATATGTACGCGTCAAAGCTTGAATCTATTCGCTTCCAAATGTATGTGTATACACTCCAACAATGTCGGATAGATGGCGTTCTTAAAATGGAGTTGCGTACGGTCATGTTGGAATACCAGAGACTCTGAGATTTTGGGTGTCGCGGAGATTCGCCTGTTAGAGCTCTCAGGCCTCCAACTTGGCATCTCATCGCGCCGACTATCGGATGTTTATTTACGACGCTTCATATGTGTATATATATATACATAAGTAGTAGGGCCTGGGCTGATACTGCGCCAGGCGGGTCCCGCGCCACCAAATACCGACCGAAGGTAACTAATATTAGCAGATTCCTGTTTTACCGACCGGGTCCCACATGCCTCCGGCCCCATGCTCCATGCATTACCGATATAGGATTATTGAGGCCTACGCAGCCTCCTACATTACCGACAGAGGATTATTCTTCGAACATTTTTTTATCGATTGACATATTGGGACCGTCACGGAGCCTCCTACATTACCGACAGAGGATTATTCTTCGAACATTTTTTTATCGATTGATATATTGGCATCTCACGACCTGACCTCTAGCCTCTATTTTTTTTCTTTATTCAAAAAGATAAGTACATAAAACATTATTTGTAAAGACATGATAAAATATTTCAGAACTTCTTATAACCTTGATGTTCTGGCATGGACTTTGTGTTAGTGGAATATTTCTCAAAAGTATTTTTCCGCTGTTAACTTTTATTAGTAGGAGCAGAACAAGGTTCTCCACGATACGTATTACATTGTTTATCATCATGCACTCTTCTAGCGCTTTTGTCCTCCTTGAGAGGAGTGTACCAAGCGCTATATCGATTCATTTTTGAGATCTATCTTGACTGATGGTTTATAACAGCACTGACTAATTAATTGTTCACGCAAGCTTTATATAGTTTTATACGAGTTTCTTAACATAACCGCTTATAGGATTATATTTAACAATGCGATCATGTAAAATTAGACAATACGCAGTTGTATTTGCAGGCAAATTATTCTTACATTCAAATTCAAGGCGTACATCGACAGCTGTTTGTTTAAGAGACTCGTTTTGTTTTGAACAATCTGTGACTATGAGTGGTGCATGTTAAATAAATTCTTCTTTACTCAAAAGAGGATCTATTACGATTCTATCAGAATAATATACATTTTGGAAATTTGCATACATATCATAGAGTATGGCAAACTGATTGTTTGCAATATAAAGATTGAAATTACCGTATGGGTAACTCTGCGAGTTGAGAAAAAGTTTTACATTACTAATATCGCAGTGATCAAAATAACTAGCATTTTTTCTTCGTACTCCTTTCCTCGCTGTTTGAAAACCTAGAATGATAAAACGTGGCTTTTCCAGTTGATTCGATGTTTTCACTGTCCATACATGTTGTGTGGTTGTTGGAAGTACTGGATACTCATACAATTCCCATGAACGAAAACTCATAGCAATAGACACATCTTTTTGTATGTAATTAATTAGTTAGGACGAGGTAGGGCATAAGCCATTCTATACGAGTGATTTCAATTTTAAAGTCTTCGTATGTAGGTCTTCCATCTACCATTATAGGCTCTTGTAAAACAGCGTTCAAATAATTTCTCGATCTTGTGAAAATCAGTTCATGCTTAACGTTTACAACGATTTTTCGATAATCCTCAGCAAAACCGAAGATCAATGATAGAGGAACTGTCACATCAAAGTTTCCATTATTATCAGATATATTTTCCACGTTAGTAGTAGGCGTCCAGCTGGAATTTTCCAGATACTTTAGCTGACTGGGTGAGAAAGAAGTGTAGCCTTTCATCAAAGTTGTTGCAGCAACATTTTTGCATCGATCAATTTCTATAGCATTCATCTCGCATTGAATTTCCTCAAAGAGATGACTAATAGCATTGTTTACGAAATTAGTATGCTCTAAAGCAGTACCATCTTGCTTTGTAATCTTTCCACAAATGTGTAGAGAACTTTTGGATGGTAGCACACACAAATCTTGATGCTGAATAGCTATTCGAATTTCATCACTATTGTTGAATGTAAGTGCGGTGTAGGGTTAAGTTGCATGAACCTCATAATGTGAGACAGATTCATCAAAGATGACTGGAGATTGTACGTTAAGAACTGCCTCCATCTTGACAGCAGCAGCAGATAAATGTACAAGTTATTTTTTCTATATTTTTCTCACTCGTTGACCTATTTTTTCTCCACCACGCTTTAATGTGAGACCGAGACTTTGAAGAAATTGACTGTTCCAACGTGTTAATCGTTTGATCGCTCGTTGCGGACTGACTGTCTGATGACATACTGAGCTCTTATTATAGCTTTTGTCAGCATTAAAAACAATACCCATTTCAAGTGCTTTTCAGATGCAAACGAATTGTAATAATTTCACCTCGGAGATTGATCAATTCACCATCTTGGTCTACTAGACGTAGTTGTAAATGATCAATCACTTTCACAGATATCGGTAAGTATATTATTTGTTTAGGAACCTCATTTATCTTGTAACCTGGTAGAACTGCTGGAAAAATTCATGTATTGTATGAACTTTTTGTTGATTTATGTATGCTTATACTGTAATATTACACTCGACTCGTAGAGCGTTCACTTTCAGAATAGCTACTGGTAAATCAGAGTCATGACTTATATGGTACTTTCTATAAATAAGTGCCAAATTCGTTCTTTAGCTAATTTAACGCTTGAAAATATGGTAAAAAACAAAAACTAAAGCGTCATATATTTGTTATAACATAGTTCTAATATAATTTGAAGCAATATTGAAAAATATTAATTATTGTACACTAAAAAACCGCGTTAAAACAGCTCAAAGTGTAACTCCGTCGACTACTTTTAGTTAAAAATGAAAAATTAAAGTCTACCTTTATACACTACTTTACAATTTATTTTAAACTTTATAGCTGAAATAACTTTGATTTTGGTCTAAATAAATCAATTGTCCATGAAATTTAATCGAATTCAAACCTATGCCGCCGTTGCGTAACTATAAGCTTCGTTCCGCCTAGTAACAATTTTGTCGACGGAGTTATGAAAAACTTTCATTTTTCTAATAAAAAAAGCGTTTAATAATATAAAAAAAGGTTCTTGGGTGGATCAAAAGTTTTTGTTTGTTCAGTACTTTCAATTGAAAGTCTAATGTTTTAATATTATAAAGCGCGTATAGTAAAAATAATATCAAATATTAAAAAAAAAATGCGTATTTCAATTACATGTGACTCCGTCGACACGTACTTTTTACGGAAGCAATAACGTATAAGCTTACTAAAATGGTTAAAAAATATGTGGGAAGTTATGTTTATTACTGTAAAACTACGAGATAATACTTTTTTTTTTTTCAACGTAAATTTTATTAATTTATTATAAATTTTGTAACTTCGTCGACAGAAATGTTCAGTTTCGATCGGCTCTACTAAATTAAAATTTGTATACTCTCCACTAACACCTGTATACCGCACAATAACATCAACCATTTAACCATTATTTTAAATGTATTTCTGTTTCATTTCTAATAACATTATTATGTGCATTAGTACCAACAGATAGTTTGTGCTATTTTTCGAAAAAAAATGTAACTCCGTCGACAATTCGTTTTTTATGTATTAAAAAATGAAAAAAAAACTAATTTAAGCTTAGCCAAAGGTAGTATGTTCATTCTTATACAGTTCTTAATGGAATACAACTATAAAGTTTTACATTTTAAAGATTTTCTCAAAAAATATTTTCCTTTCCGTTTTGGCACTTATTTATAGAAAGTACCATATAGGGTTTCAAGACTCTTGGAGTGAATCCCAGTAGACGAGCAATCGAGTCACTAGGATGAAAATTGATTTCATGACTGCACTCAATAATGCTACGCAATGTATTACTATTTGGCTTGATACTAACTTTTATACCTCGTGTATCGAAGATGCTTTGCAAAGTTCGTTCGATATCCTCAATCTCATAACTTTCTGTAGGAAGTTCAATTATTTCTTGCCCAACGTAAAACTTATTGCAGTTTACATCGACGTTTGGTATGGAATTGAAAGTTAGCAACTCAACAAGTCCAACGCTATACTGTTTATTCGGATCCAGCTCTATGGGAGGAAAATAGTGTGTCTCAAGGTTTGAGGAGGTGCCGGAAAGGCTAAGAGTCATCGACTTAACAACCATCTTGAGTAGACTAATTCAAATCACTCGTGTAGATTTCTTTTTATACAGATAGAACTGTTCCTTGCGATTAAGTTGATTGCAGAGAAATTTGAGACAGAAATGACCACAGATAAAAGTTGAAAATTCCTGATACCTCCGATAATTGTACTTGACTTGAGATACTTTCCAGTAATTCATAAGATCTTGAGGTGGTTGTAAATCACCAAAACTATCAAAGTATGTAACTTCATTACCATTCTTTCGATAAGCTACCCAGTGCGTGCCGGATCCACTCGCATCATCCAGATTTATAATTGCCGATTCTTTAGCTCGACAACCATTTGAAAGTAGGGCATTTCGCATAAAAACTCCACGAAAATTTGTTATTTTCATCAATTTTGCATACTTGAGTAGATCATAGTCGGTGAGTGCACGTTTTGGCAATCTTATTTCATCAAAGTTTTTTTTTTCCACATTGTTTTTTTTGTTTTGTTTGACAAAGATACCGAAACCTTTATAATGAGGTTTCAGAAACAGTCCCTTACCAAGTGTCAGCATTTCCATTTTTTCATTGTGTCTTTTTTGCTCTTCCATTTGCTTCTTAGCAGTGTTTGTCCTATTTATTGCTTTTGCGATTCCTGCAGCTCCTCCTGCGAGTGAGCCGATTGCACTAAGACCAGAAAAAAGTGAATTGCGTGCTGGAAGAAAGCCAGCTACTTTGCTGGGAACAGGCAATATGCGTGGAACACTAACTTTACTTTTCCCACCAAGTTTTTTCACATGCTCACGAGCAGTTGTTAGAGCTGACCTAATCATAGAGCGAGTGTCTTTACCAGGAATAATAGATTTTTCTGCTGACTTGATCCATCTTTTTAGTGTAATTTTTTTCTTAGGTTTGAGAGATCTACCTCCTACTCAGACACCCATACCGAGCTTTGATTTTAAATTCATAGTATTTGCTATGGCAAAAGCTGTTGCTCTCTCTTTCAAACCAGCGTCTCTAGATTTTACTCTTTTCAACGCCTTCTCTGCTAAAATCTTATCAGCTGTGTTTCTATTGATCAATTTATTCACCAAACCTGAACCTCTTTTTTTCTGCATGATGCTAGCTCTTAGCGAGCTCATGCTAGACTAACTGAGAAAAACTATAAATGCTCACATTTATAGTAGCTCGGCTCAGTCGTCATATGAAATAGAAGCATGATGGATCTTAAGAAGCAGTCAACAAAATTGCCAGTGATTAATTTTGTGGCAAAACGAACGCTCTCCTATCTCTAATCATTCATCCGAATGGTCTGACATTTGAAAATATTTACGTATACTCAAAATCTCTAAATCAACCAAAATATAAATTTTTGGAGCAACTTGTTGAGCCATTGGAAGGAATCAAGTACTTACCCTTTGGTGAACACGATCTTGTCGTTTCACCCGACGAAGCTCAACCAAATTCAATTTTTGTCTTTGATGATATTGCTTGTGAAAAGCAGGATAATGTCAAAACTTTTTACTGCATGTAAATAAGATTGCTTTTATTTGTGTCAATCGTATGCACAAGTACCGAAACACTTGGTGCGTGACAACGTCAATGTATTGGTAATTTTTCGACAAGATGATATGAATTTAAAACATGTTTACAACGATCATGTAAATACAGATATGACATCAACGTTTCAAAGATATTTGTTCAATATGCTGGAATGATGGCAATCATAGTTTTCTCGTCATAGACAAAGATCGTCATATCAATGATGGGGCTTGATCAGTTTGTAATAAATATACCGAATACTGAAGCAATTCAGCATTCAGTTGTAAGACTTTCAACTATCAAGATGTCTACTGATTTTAATAAAGAAACTGTAGTCCTACGTGAAGTTGAGAAAGCTCGAAACGCTGTGAAAAGAAAGTATGATTTATTAAAATTGAATAAATTAGAAGCGGAAAGAAGATACCATTACTAAAAATGATACTGATGATTTGGAAAAAAGTGATAGTGTTGATGAAAATGTTCAATTGTTGCTAAATGGGAAAGTACAAACCTTAGATACAATATATGGAGTGCGAAAAATGCGTAACGATTCACTAATGATTGGAAATACTCCTATAAGTTTTAAAAAAGATAAAATCATCATCGGTGAGAAAGAGTACGAAAAAACTTCAGGTCTAGTGGAATTATTGTTCAAGAAATATCCTGATGATACTTTAATCACTGATGATGATATAAAAAAATATGCTACGATTGTAATGGCTACAAGTGCACACAAAAAATACTATGATCCTGTGGGGGATGTTCGTAAAAATACAAGTAAGAAATATACCGATTTCGTGAGTAAAATTCTCAAGATTCCATAAAGTAAAAGTGGTAAGGGGCTCATGTCATATAAGATTGCTCATAAAAATACTTATATAGATTACATTTATTGGGATGACCCAAACGAGCCTGTTGATCGTTTAAGATTACTTTTAGCCGAAACAACTGCTGGCAATAATAACCAAATAAACGAAATACAATCAATCGTTGAGGAGCTACGTGAAGCTAAAATTATTGTTATTGCTAAAATAATGTATTGTCTGTGAAAAATATTATTAAACAAAAAGTAGAAAAAATTGTTCAAGATTTCCAGGCAATAGAGAATGTGTTAAATAATAAAGATGTAAACATTGAGTCTGAGCTTTCTAGGATAAATAATACACTATCACATTTACAAGAGAAATTAAAAATCTTAAATTCTGCAATAAATCAGTATGAAAGCGGGACTAGTGGAAGAACTTCATAAACCTGCTAGACGAAATTATCCACGTCGTTCTTTTCTTGTCAAAGACATAGATGAAACTTGGCAGGTAGATCTTGTTGAAATGATTCCATATGCTAAGCAGAATAAAGGTTTCAAGTACCTACTCACAGTTATCGATGTATTCTCAAAGTATGCTTGGGCTGTGCCAGTGAAACAAAAAACTGGAAAATGTGTAACTCAAGCTAATGAAAAGTTATAAAATTCATTTATACTCTACCTACAGTAATCTTAAAGCATCAATTTGCGAACGTTTTAATCGCACTCTAAAAAGCAAGATATGGAAGTTATTTAGTCTACGTGGCACCTATAAATGGTTGGATATTTTGCCAGATTTAACTTTACAGTATAATAATAGTCGACATCGGATAATAGGAATGAAACCTGTTGAAGTGAATAGAGACAGAGTCAAACGTATACTTGATCGAATTAACAAAAAACCAACAGTTTGTTTAAACGTACTAAATTTAAAGTTGGTGATAAAGTACGTGTGAGCAGAAACAAGGAAATTTTCGACAAAGTATATATACCTAATTGGTCAACTGAAGTCTTCACAATAACGAGAATTTCGCCTACAAAGCCCTGCACATATCATCTCAAGGATTATCAAGACAAGCCCATAGCTGGAGGATTCTATGAGGAAGAACTTCTCAAGAGCAAATATTCAGATATCTATTTGATTGAGAAGGTTTTAAAAAAAGGTGGCAATAGAGTTTATGTAAAATGGTTAGATTTTGATAATACTCACAATAGTTGGATAAATAAAAATTATATGTAAACGAAAATAAATTGATGAAAAATATGTTGTTTATTGTGCATTCGTTTTACATTTCCTTTAATTTTTTCAAAAGTACTGGCATTATAATCTCATTTGTTTATACAATTCTTCGTCTGAAACGATGTCGATCACGTGCTGCTTGCTCCCACTGACTACATCGAGCTTGCTGATATGCGAATTTCCAGGTATACATTATGTGAATGGTTGGCTCATCCTTAAATCGTACACACTTTTTGCTGGAATTAAACGTTTCTCGATTTAATTTTGTGTAAAATAAGTGTGTATAGTTAATTTTAACTTACCCATTTTGTTTTATTTTGTAGTGGCCCCAGGCTAATGTATCTGAACTGTTATCTTGAAGGAATCTCTTATCGTCGTAAGGACTAAGTGCAACCTTTCTCTGTCTCACGGTCTCGACGTCATGAAGTTTCGATCTTATAGCGTACTGCTCTCGACTCTGAATGCATGAATTCTTGAGATAATCCAAATAGCCGTTGAATTGGATAATTTTCTTAACAATAGAAGCCTTGATACCTTTAATTTTTTCATAGAATCCTGATTATTAACACGCGTACTGTACATTTTGCTTCTTAATCCGACAAACTCTGTGAGAATTTGTCCATTACGCTCATCTTTTATGAGACCTATAATTTTTTTATTAACTCGTGGCATATTAAACGAATTGTCTTGAGGATAATCTGACGTATCAAATAGATGAATATTTTGTTTCATATCTTCATAAAAATCATCACATTTAATAGTATAGATGAGACTATCAGTATCTGTGTAGAGTAATTTACAATCATCTTTGTACATTTTTTGCATATAATTATAATGAAAATCATACATGTGTGTCTTCGAGAGATCTAGAACTGTAAGTCCAATATAAATTGGTTTATTAATCAATACATCAGTCTTATTCATTTGTATAGCAACTAGATTCTCATTAAATATTTAATTGCCTTGAAAGTACGGACTTGAAATTTGAGCCTCAACACCATATCGTCCATCATATTTACTCATAAGCTTGACTGAAACACTTTTTCTAACATTTTCCTTAGTTTTAGCAAACACTGCGTTGTTCATTAGTTTGAAAAAATTTTTTTCAAATTCATTTTTTGCAGAAGCTATTAGATTGCTATTTAAATAAATGTATGATTTAAGACATGGTGATTGTTTAAATTTCAGAACTTTATGGATTTTTAAAAGTTCTAAACCCTGTGAAAGTGCTTGTTTTACAGCAATGTAATGAATAACGTAATTTTTTTTCGAATGAAGAGTAGCCAAAAGTTTTTCTTGCTTAGATCCTGGAGGTTTTGCATGCTCAGGACAGAACGGTAAATCGTTATGACTATCATGCAACTGGCTTGGATAATCTATGTCAACTTCTAAATTGTAGCCATATGGATC
Organism: Muscidifurax raptorellus; assembly: GCA_020010945.3. NCBI lineage: Eukaryota > Metazoa > Arthropoda > Insecta > Hymenoptera > Pteromalidae > Muscidifurax > Muscidifurax raptorellus. The sequence goes on from JAHUUD020000023.1 coordinate 1,344,284, forward strand.
ATCAGGTGCTGTGGTAAATAAGTCGAAATCATTAAAATCGTCAAGCCATTCAAACTCGTCGTATGGAAGATATTGCAAAAGGCTATGTCCGTATAAATTATTTGCATCTAAATAAATCAAGTACTGATTTTCTTTATCTTTATCATATTTATCGAGCATATATTTATGATTTGCTGTTGCATAACGATTTGAACACTGGCTAAGACCACCTCGGATTCCACGCTCAATGAAAAGTACCATATCGATATCTGTTAAAAGTTTTAATTGTACACCCGTATGTTTGAGCATTGCATCCCAGGAGAAGCCTGGTGTAGAGTAATAGTAAGCAGTATCGAGACTGTAAACACTCATGCTCTGGTCTCGAAAATTTTCGAAAACGTCACCCAGTAGCAAGACATCAGTATCATGTAGAGGTCAGAATATTCACCAAGTGTTTTAACGTTAAACGTCTTCCATACATTTTGGGCATACACATAATCCTTGTCAGATATATGTGAATCATTGAGAGTACTGAAAAAGTCCTCTTTTTCAGGTGACTTACACTCTTCTAGCTTTTGCCATGAACTTATATACTCATAAGGCAAAACACCTTTTCTCGTTAACAAATCTATTTGTTCTCTGCTAAGATGACTAAATTCTTTATTTACAATTTTATAATCCTGCAGATATGATGCTAACCTATCAAGTGATGAAGGCATAATTCTAAGCGAATCTAAAAATCTAAATTTAACTTTGCTATTTTCAACATGTTTCATAAATGAAATATACTTTTCCTTTGTTAAAGGTAGTAAATCAATTTGTCCTGGAAAATGATTTGATACATCAGATATGATAAAATGTGCATCATAACCACTCAAATTATGAAACACGACTGGTACTATTTTTGAATCTTGATAGTTTAAATTACAGCTAACATGTGCAGGTCCTCAATATTTTCCAGTAAGATGATAGTGATCATGCACATTGACATCATTATTTAAAGTTTTTTTACATATATGTCAAGTATTTGAATTATAATAATGCTTTATTTCAGCTTGAGATAAAACTGGCATAGGTAGAGGATTTTCATGTACAGCAGTTATCTGTTTTTCAATATTTTTAACTGCTCAGCAAACCATCTTGAAGCTTCAAGCCCTCTATAAAATTCATATCTCGATAACGAGTCGTCAAAGCTGCATTTAAGGTAGTAACCTATGCTATAAATTTCATGACTTTGTACTGATTGAGTGTTAATTTTTTCATCATATTTCATTGGTTTAAGCAGACACTCACAGTCTGCATAGATCATAAAAGGCAACTTTTCATTATAGCGACGATTTTTAAATACTATGACATCATTATTTTCATTAGGAAGACGAATTCTACAATTATTTAATGTTTTTCAATGTTCTTTATGCCTTGTCAAATTATCTTCTGTGTAGAAAAAATTCAGACATCTGTCACACACGTGTAGTTTTCTTCTTTTTCTACTCAAATCATTATTAATTAATCGTGATAGATTCTTTATGTACACATAACGTGATTTAAACTCATCAATTTCATCATTATGACTTGTAAGTAGCAGAAGATTTATATGATTACTCTTTTTATCTGACGTCAAATAGAGAGGTGAAATACTTGTATTATCTAATCCAAAAACATTTACTGAGATTTCAGTGTTTTGTCTCTCGAATCGTGGAATATTTTTCAAGGAAACTGGTAACTTGATTCCTTGCATATCTAAATTATTCTCATATTGAATGTAATTGTTCAACCTGTTAGGATGATTTTTACGTTCTACACGGTATAATGCAGATAAAATTGCCCATACAAAGCATTTATCATCATAATTTTTAACATTGATACATGCTTTTCTTTTCTCTGTAAATGTTGGTATCGGCATATAAGAATTACCAGTACGTATTGGATTGAATTTGTTTATATTTATCTGAATATTTACAATAGAATGCAGACACCAACCGAGTCACGTTCCTGAAACTCTTTAATAGCTGCGAGTAGAGATTCAGTAACATTAGAGTTGAATCATTTGTTTAAGGATTTTGCGGATAATATTTCATGGTTTTGTGTATTGAAATATTTACTCTCAATAAATTCTTCTTCTTCTTCTTCTTATTCTTCATCATTATTCTTTACACGTGTTTTTTTAAATTTACACGATAAAACAGTGTTAATCTTGAGAGCTTTGACATTCGTGCGCAATATACTCTTTATTTTTCGTGAAAATAATATTGCTGAATCCTGTAGAAAACAGTTAAAATCGATGTGTATTAAATTTGCTATAGCAGCAGTCCTCATACGATTTTCAAAAGCGCTATCCATATCAATCCAACGTAGACGATTGATGATAGTATTTTTTTGTATTACTTGTACCCCTACCACTTTTATTTTAGCCATAACTTCAAGCCTTAATTTCATACATTCTATTTTCGCAATAGTGCATAAAATGCTTTGTTTTTGTTGAACAGAAAGTTGGCTGTTTCTTAAAATCTTTTGAAATGTCTTTATCGAAAGGAGAAACTGCTTTTTCCATCGTGTTATGATGGATAAATCAACTGCAGTAGTAGTAGAAAATAATAATTTCTCAACCTCTTCCAAGAGTTTAACTTGCTGCAAGCATTCATCCATGATATCCTTCATTTTTAATGGTTAATATCTAATCATAACAAATTTAAAAAATACGTTAATTTATACTACAATATGATGAATGTTTTATATTTTTTAAACTAACATAAATGTATGCAGCTCTAATTCAGTGATAAGAGAGCAGGGTGGTAAAACAGATTCCGTTAGTTACCGGCTGCGGTAACAACGTGAATGATGTGTGCGTGAGAAAGGTTGCAGTACGACTAGTTTGAGAGAGAGAGAGAGGGATGTTTGTGTGAGAGTTCACTTCTTTTCCTTTAAGTGTTTCTTTTTTCAAATTATATCGAATTTAAACATTTTTTTTTAATTAAAAAAAACAATGTTAATTATATCTGTCAAGCTGTATGCCACTTATTGAGACTTTTTAATAATTAGCGCGATAAACTTATAATAGTCAGACTTTATAAATGTATACAATCAAGCCAAATAATAATACATTGCGTTTTTCGAACAGGCTTATATATCATGAAAATTGAAAGTGTGTGTGGGGGGGGGGGGGGGGGGGTTTAATGTATATCAACTTGTAACCCTTTGATGTGCCGCAAGACTTTAGGGATCGAAAGGTTTGATATCCAAAGAAAAAGTCGATGCACATCATTGATGAACCGCATGTGTTTTAGCCCTGCTTAGGGCTAGGCGATGCGTGAGGAAAAGTTTCGGATAGCTAGTCCGAAAAAATATTTGATGAACCGCATGCGCTTACGAGGATCATCGATAGCGCACAGGACCGTTGCGCTTTGATGTACCGCACGCGTGTTTTAGCTCTGCTGAGGTGTCTAGGCGGTGAAAATCGGTGCACCCACGTTTGAGTGGAAGGGGTGCAAGTTTTGAGTGTATTTAAGCTGTGCTGCGTCCCGTATTGGTACACATTTTCGAGCTTCACACACAGTCGAGAAAGCAATTGTAAGTATACTCTAATAAATGTATTTTATCATTACATCCTCATCAATAATATTAAGCATTGAATTTTTTCATAGAAAAATGAATTTGATTGTTGATACTCAGGGCTTCAAGGGACAAAACGGCAACTTCATAATCAAGGAGTTGGCATACATTAATCCTAACGAGCCAGCAGCAGTAGCTCAACTAGCAACGTTTCAATCGCCGCACTCTTGGTACGACTTGCCGCATGACCTCAAGTGTGACAATCTATGGCTGAAATACTCATTTCATGGATTGAATTGGAGCGACGGTGATCTTCCATACGATAAGTTGATCGAGTTTTGCTCTAACCTTCTAGACTTATCACCTACAAGAAACATCGTTGTTTCACTCATATCATCCCTCTTTGATTGTCCTCTTCCGAGTGGATCTCTGATTTATGGACTTCTACCAGTCGACCAGAATCCACCCAGCTCTGGGTGTTGTCGTCCTCCTACTTCTTTTGCCTTGAAGTAGAGTCCGTCCCTGTCCTCTGTTGGTAGTTCCTTCTTTAGCGTTACATCCCTTTCTCTCTGTCTCGCTAGGAACATTCCTTCCAGATTTAGCAACTTGACTTGGCCGTGCTCTTGGCGACCAGCCCTTCCATTCACCTGACCGCATGTCCAACATTCGAGTCTTTTATGCACGTGATTAGGCTGCTGCACATCCTGGTTTATCGCCTCGAAGCAATCTCGCCTCAAGTGATCCTTTGAACCACATACCCAACACTTCTTATGCCGGCACCGCGCCTTTAGCAGTATCCCCTTTCTTGGACTACTCTTTGGGCTAGGCCGCTCCCTCTGCGTGTTGGGCCCTTGGCACTTCCGTCTGCCAGGCAACATTTCCGCCTTTACCTGACAGGCTTGGCTTGTCTTGGCCTTGGCGACCTTGCCGCTCTTTCGCTCTAGCTTCCTCATCTGTTGAGAACGGGGCCACTCTGACAGCCATGTACCTTCCTTAGGCTTCGCTTTACTCCGGCGTCTGGGACGTTTCTTTAGGCCCAGGTGTCGTTCTTCGCTTGCAGACTTCCTATTCTGCTGTGCGGTACCTGACACCTTTTTCCTCTTCTGCCTTCTTCTGGCCTTTGGCGAGCTCTGTGTGTTAGCGTCATTGCACTGACAACTACATTGGCCTGCCTTTTGATTCTCGAGACTGCTCAATTTCTGTCTCAGCTCTAGCAACTCCTGACGCATACTCTGAACCTCTTTGAGTATCTGCGAGTGTGCGAGGAGACATGTTACCTCCTCACAAGGATTATAGCTTGACTTGCTGAGCATTGAGTCTGATTGCGACTCTGCATCTGACTCGTGCTCTAAGCTTTGAGCTGTTTCTGCGCCTACAGGCGTATGCGTTCCCTGGGTCGTAGTCGAGGCCATAGCAGCGTTTTCATCTTCTGTTGCAACTTTTTCTTCTACAGCAAATTGATGGGTACTCTCCCTCCCCAAAACGCTGTCTATCCTCGACGGAGGCGTTCTGCAGTCTCGTTCTGATTGGTCCGCTCCTGACATCTGGCTGTCTTCTTCTGTGTCTTGCGTTATACTTGTAATACCGTAGACACTTCTTTCATCCGCCATTCGTGCTGCCAATACGTCGCTAAAATGCGGTAATACTGATCGTAACAGCAACAACAGCCTTATGTCCCTCTCCTCTCGAGTGACATATCTACCTTGATCGTTTGACGTAGCGAAATCTTCTTCATTATAGTCACCCCCGAGCCTAGCTCTGATTTTGATAAGAGTAACCATTGTTGAATCCTTGGCATCCAATAACAGAGTGTCTGCTACAGTTATTAAGGATTCAACCGAAGGCTTCCAGATAAATCCATTGACTTCCTGAGCTATCCTTCGTTGAGCTTCCTCACTGTAGGTTATCGCAGTTGTGCTTTTCGATATCAATTCTGCCAAAAATACTGCTTCATCTGGCAATTGATATAAGCTACAACTCTTCTCCTTTAAATCTTCGGCAGTTTTAGCCAACGCATCAGCTAACAACTTCTGTTGACTCGGCAGTTCTTCTGCCCTATTTGCTTGCGTCAACATTTTTACTCGCGTCTCTACGTCACGGTATTAACAATAGATTCGCACAGCAGCAGCGGCTAACTAATCTGACAATTTATTTGCGTGTTTCTGTGTATTTCCAATACACGAAAACCTCCGCTTGTCTACCTAGATTTAGCTAGTCTATCAAAAAAAAAATAAAAATCTAACGCACCGTTACAATATATAACGTGGCATTAAAAAGGACATCCTGACACTGTTCTTGCTGCAGAGTTCTCGATTTTCAAAGACAATGAAGAAATTGTGGAAGTAAAATATTTCAATACAAAGTGTGCTTCAATCTATACGACTAGTGACTTCAAAGAGTGGTTTGCAGTCAACGTCAAGTAGCCGATTGATCGTGACATGGAAGAGTTCCAGGAACGAGACTCAGGATGGACTCTAAGGAGCATTTCTAACTTAACTGTGAATATGAAAAAATTTAGCCCAATGAAAGCTACTTTATACATTGAGCTAACAATGTCGAAACAAAAGAAAAGAGCATGTATTAACATACAAAATCAAGACAACGAATGCTTTAAATGGGTTATTCTCTCAGCTTTACATCCTGCTACAAAAGAAGCGCAGTGAGTTTCAAAGTATGAAGCTTATACAAACGAATTGAACTTCAAAGAAATCGGATTCCCAATATCTCTGAAGCAAATATTCAAGTTCGAGAAGCAGAACGGCGTCTATGTGAACCTCTTCATCCTTAAGAAGAAGGGTAGCAAATTTAATGTCTCAACGTGCCATTTGATAGCTTCAAAGAAAGAGAAACACGTGAATCTCCTGCTTGTGCAAGACACTTATATAGATGAGGATGAAGAGAAACAACAAGAAAATTTGCGAGTTCCACGTTTCCATTTTATATGGATCAAAGATCTATCTCGACTAGTCTATTCTCAAGTATCAAAACGTAAGGAGAGATAATATCTCTGCGATCGTTGCCTTCATCATTTTTACGATGAGGCTAAATTGCACGCTCACGTACTTCAATGTTCAAGTGAATAAGGACTTATACACAGCTTTAGAATTACGAAAAACGAGACCCACGAGCTCGACCATGGTAATATATAAATTCAATAATATATTGAAATCAAAGAAGCCGAAATTCGAGCTACTGTACTCCCAATTCGGTGGTGCCACATTTGGAAAGAGCGTTGATCGCTTGGAGCTCAATAATGGGAGCTTCACACGCCTTTCTATAGAGCTGCGGTAGGACCGCCCGGTATTAACACAGATCTACTGATGGGCGTCTGAGACGCCCATTATCGACATGCCGCGCTTCCACGTTGCGGAGCTCCGAGCGCTCAACACGTCATTGAACTGTCGTAGTACCGATTGGGAGTATAGCGACTCGAATTTGGGCTTGATTGATTTCAACATATTATTAAAGTCTTACAATACCATTGTGGAGTTCTTACATTTCCATTTTGAAGTTTGTACTCCTCAACTATAAATGCAGGTGTGGGATTTCAAAAAAATCGAAGTCCCCGATTACCAAATGTTTTTCAGTATACGTGCTCATAGCTGCAGACGCGCTGCAGTGTCAGAATCGTATACGGAGATACTTCCACATAAATTGACACGCCTTAATAACATTAAATTTTCTATACTAACCCATTAAGGCCCATGCCTAAACCAGCAGGGTAACAATAAAACTAACTATTGGATCACCTGCTTTTGTGAAAAAAAAGTACCCGTGTTTTTTTGTTTTTCGAAATTAACAATAATTGTTTAAACAAATAAAAATTTAATTTGCAAAATTGACAAACTAATAACGCTAATCAATTCTACAGGAAAAAATAAGAAGAAAACGTACAGTACGGTTTTTTGATTGGAGGCTTAGTTTTTTTTATGACGTAGTTATATAAAAAATTAGTTTCAGTTTTGCTTGTTATCTTTTTTACTGTCTAGATTTTTTAGATATTTTTAAATATTTTACTGTGGTAGAAGAGTATTACATACAGAGTTTCTCATCAAGGCAAACTTTGAAGCGGCGATGTACAGAGAGTACATCACAATCATTTGATACTGCCGAAGATTTACCAGCTGAAAGCCATATAATAATTGATGGTATACTGCGAAAATGCTATAAAAGTGACTGTAAAACGAGAACTTCTCGTTTGTGCCAAAAGTGCAATGTAAACGTATGCAAACTATACGAAAATGATCATAAGAATTAGTAAAATATGTAAAAATATCTAAAAAATCTAGATAGCATAAAAGATAACAAGCAAAACTGAAACTAATTTTTTATATAACTACATTATAAAAAAAAACTAAGCCTCAAATCAAAAAACGGTACTGTACGTTTTCTTCTTGTTTTTTTCTATAGAATCGATTGGCGTTATTAGTTTATCAATTTTGCAAATTAAATTTCTATTTGTTTAAACAATTATTGTTAAACAATGAATTTCGAAAAACAAAAAAACACGGGTACTTTTTTTTCACAAAAGCAGGTGATCCAATAGTTAGTTTTATTGTTACCCTGCTGGTTTAGGCATGGGCCTTAATAGGTTAAGTCAAATTTTAAGCTAGAGAATTGTTTTTTACAGCATAAAATCAATCGGGAAATGAAAATTAGAAATAAGGATTCTTATTTTTACAACATGATAATTTAAAACATATTTTTTATTCAACACTTTACAATCTATACTTAGTTATAATAAAATGTTGATTACGATTCTTTTCTACGGAGAAGGCGCAATTTTTGATATTTTACAATAAATGATAATTTTTTCTTCTGATTTACTCTGAACGATATAAGCATGATAATGGGAAAAAAATTTGATTTCTTTAAAAATTCGCATATAAAAAAAATATTCATTATTTAATTGTACAATTTTTAAAATTTCGCCAAATTCATTTTCACTTTCTTCAAGATTGGTTACTATGTAAGTTCCAGTTTTATATAAAATTCCATAAATATTGATTCTATTGTAAAATTGTGATTTTTTATCTGAATTCAAATTTCTTAAAATAAGCGGTAATTCATAGTCACTAGTGTCAGGAGGACCTAATTGTATAGGCTGTAAATATTCTGAATTATGAAATAATTGACACATTTAAAAAGTTTGCTTTGTAGCAATAGTTTTTTTTTTAATTGTTGCTGTCACTTGGTGCCAATGTATTAAATTTAATTTGCCTATGATTGGCTTCAAATCGCATAGCCCAAAAGTTAATACATGGTCCATTTTCCAATAAAATTCTCCAATAATGGACTATGTGATGAAATTTAGGAGTTAAAAAACCGTATAACTCAAGATACAATTTGTGATGCTTATGTACTAAATCTTTTAATCTGCTTTCACAATGCATGGTGATAGTAAAATTTCTAATATTCTACGTAAATATAGGAAAAGATTCCAGTGAATGTTGTTTTCTGGAATGTTATCTCTAACCATGACTCCGAAAAAAGTATGAAATAAATCATTTTTGATGCCGACATCTTTAATGTTTTATACGATGTTAATCGATTTAATGCGATACCTACTGGTTTATTATAATCTTCATTATTGCCAAAATTTAAACTAATAGACTAATAGACCAAAGTTTATCATATAATATGTTTTTTGAAATAAAAAAAGTCGAGTATGTTGGAACAATACATATTCTTTTATTCATCAAATTGAGAGATTCAACTTTTGGACCCAAATCACCAATGAAGCAAAATTTTGAGTTTTTATTATATCTTCTCACAGTGTCATTCTGCTCGCTATTCTGGGTCGTAAGCAAGTTTTCTCTTGTTAATTCTCAACTTTCAAAAGAAATATATCGAAATTTATCTTCAAAATATCTATAACCGACTAAATGTGTGCATAATAGATATACATTGTATGTTTATGCTAAATTGGCTAAATGGCCAAATTGTCGGATTGGCTCTGGTTTCTCAGACATCCTAACCTAAAAGTGCGTGAATAGCGGGTTTTAGCTATTTTTGAGGTTATGTAGTACCGTAACAAAATATTTCTTCCAAAAACTGTTAAGAGTATCTTAAAATATAGGTCATAACCTTCCAAATGAAGTTCAGCTTGTTCAGATATCTTTTTTATCGCTGGGATATTGCATTTTAAAGTTTTTGCGTACGGCTCAACTGTCTGCCCGCCTGCTCGCGGGCTTTTGTATCTACTTACCTGCCCTGAGTTGTACTAATAAGCAAATTTTTAAATTATTAGTTGACGAGATAAATAGTTTGCAATGCGATGGAATAAATATTAATATAAATGGATCAGAAATAAAGATGAAGTTTTAACTTGTCCTTATTACAGGAGATAATTTAGGAATAAATAGTATATGTGGATTCGTCGAATCTTTCAATGGTGTCATACTGCTGCCAAATCGCTGATTTAGATATTCTACAAACAATGACAGTTGAAGATGAGTCACTACTTAGAACTAAAGATAGCTATGCTTTACATGTAAAATTTTGTAAGTTTAGTGAATCCGTGATAAAGGAAGAATGTGTATTTTATCAAGTTAATAATTTTCATATTCTTGACAATGCAACTGTCGACATGATGCATTACTTGTTAGAAGGAGTGTGCATACGTAATGCACTCTATTATTAATACTTTTCTTTTGAAAAATAATATTTTACATTAAAATTTTTTAATCATAAAATATAAATTTTAGATTTTGGCAATAATGAAGATTATAATAAACCAGTAGGTATCCAGTACCATGTATCCAGTATACCAGGTATCCAGTATACCAGTAGTAATCGAACTGAAATCCCTGGATACGCAAACTTAATGTATAATTATAAGAAATGTAATAGAACAATTGCATTCTTTCTGTATGTATTCGAAAGTAAGCCAAAATCAAGTTTGCGTATCCAGGGATTTCAGTTCGATTACAAAAAAAAATTCATAGTATACTCGGATGACAATATAGGTAAACTCTTAGTTTTTGAAATAAGTGATGAACTAATAGACCAAAGTTTATCATATAATATGTTTTTTGAAATAAAAAAAATCGAGTATGTTGGAACAATACATATTCTTCTATTCATCAAATTGAGAGATTCAACTTTTGGACCCAAATCACCGATGAAGCAAAATTTTGAGTTTTTATTATATCTTCTCACAGTGTCATTCTGCTTGCTATTCTGGGTCTTAAGCAAGTTTTCTCTATGTTAATTCTCAACTTTCAAGAGAAATATATCTAAATTTATCTTCAAAAAAACATACGGGATAACATATAAATTCATTATCATAAATGTAAATAAAACTTACCTTACGTGTGTTCAGATTCAACACTTCTTCTTCTGAATCGATTGCTGTTCTCTAATTGCATTTATAATAGGACAATTTTTCTGATTATAAAGAAAAACCACTAGAGAAATGCAGTAAGCGAGAGCGCTGCTCAACCGGGCTCGTGGTTACACACTCCTCTGTGTTTGAGCGTGTGACTCGCCCAAAATAGGCGGGCGTATCACCCGTGCACCGGACGTATGGCTAGGCACGGGGTTGGTGGCGGGGCTCTCTCACTTTTCTCCCTTTGCATAGGCTTAAAAGTTTGTGGAAAGTAACGTGTGTTTTCTTCTGCCGTCTAAATGGAAGAAATTCTAAATATACAGTCACCCGCGACATTCGATGAATCAATAGCTCATTATGAGATTCATGCTCATCAGCCTTGCAACGCTTCATCTTACAATAACAGCGATTGAATTCGTATCTCTGTACAGCATCAAGACTTGTGTCTTTAACCATTAGCTAGTTCGCTTCACATATGTGGTAGACTAACAAAAGCTGATAGTGCTCTCGTGACAAATTCTAAATTAGTAAACAATGCCGTCTCTCATATGTTTGGAGAAGTAAGATATGAGATAAATGCTATAGAGATCGATAAATGTAAAAATGTTGGATTAACTACTCTGATATATGATCGTATAGTTTAGTATAATTCCGCAAATGGCGTTGTTAACAACTCGTTTAAACTGTTACAAATTAGTGGTGGGGATGGTGATATAAAGAAGAGTTTAGCATCAGTCGATCGTCATTCGAGATGGGGTACTTGGTGGATATGCAAGGATTAAAGTAGCAGGGTATCGACTTCATCCTGAAGGAGTTGTTTATAGTTCCTCTGAGAGAAAATACTGAGCCTGTTGTGATGCTATTTAAAGTACCTTTTTCCTGGCGTCGACTCACAGATAAAAATAAACGAGAGAACACCTGGTTGGAGCATCATCATCACGGCATACCCTGGTCATCTGGAGAAATTAAACACAGAAATTAGGAAGATACTTCAAGAATCATTACACGATTCTACTGTGGTACTAGTGATGGGATCTCTGAAGAAGAAGTGGCTTGAACGTTTCAAGTTCAACATTCTAGATATCGCTGAGATGGGATCTCCACCTCTGGACAAGATCAAACTTGTTACGATTTGTCTTCACTATAATGGAGCCTATAGAGCCAAGTGTACTCTTCACAATGTAAGACTCATGAAGAAATACATGAAGGAGCGATGTATTTCTCTTTGAGAAAGAAATGGAGTGGGAATAAGATCCTATAAATACTACTAATCATTGTTTAATGAATCATTCATACTTTGTATGTAGACCATAGATATTCTAAAATGGGACATACTCAAAGTACTACAAAATCTAAAAAGAATAATTCTAAACCGCATATATTCATTCGTAAATACTGTAACATGACAGTCTACTGCCAGTTACAAGCGGCCGCGCGGAGCACGGCACGAGTCGGCGAGCGCGCGTTCGGCCGTATTCGTGGAGCCTCGGCCGGCATTGGCTAGGCCCGAGCGCGCGAGAGCGAGCGTAGGTAGGCGAGCGACCCAACCTAACGTCGACGGCGAGAGGGGTCGACGCGAGCGCTGGTCATCACCTCTTCCCTTTTTCGTTCTGGCTGCCGTAGCGACTGGTCCTTTCGACACGAGCCCATCACCGATCACTATCGAGTACCGAACCACGTGGCGACGTTGGCGTAGATAAAGGCGTATTGTGCGACGGACTGCTGCTAATTGTGAGTAGAGTGTAAATTATATTAAGTGATGCTCGCGGGATTGAGTGTGCCGATTGCGGAGTAGCGCGAACTCGCGATAATTATCTCGCCACGTGGCCAACATTGCAGCGGGAGTGCGGCGGAGCATGAGTGCGGTTATAGCATGCTTCGTCGACTTAACAGCGCTAAGTCGTTCGGCGTATTTAGCGGACATTTCGCCTCGACTGATTTACCGTACAAAATAATTACTGTACACCTGACTGACTGACGACTATTGTACTGACGATATCGTTTTATGCTGTGACTACAATCATTATATTGACGCGATCGGTTGCACCCCGACGACAATTATTATCCTGATGCTATCGTTTATACTCTGCCGACAACTATTGTACTGACGCTATCGTTTCATACTGTGACTACGATTATTGTACTGACGTTATCGTTACACTAAGACTACAATTATCGTACTGACGCTATCGCTTATACTTGGCTACAATTATTATGCTGACGCTATCGTTTACACTACGACTACAACTAATGTACTGACACTATCGTTATACTAATTACCGCTATCAGACTGACGCTATCGTTTGCATGATGACTACTACTATTACACCGACGCTATCGTTACACCATGACTATCGTTTTCACGCTGACGCTATCGTTTACACTGACTGATTATTACACTGACGCTATCATTACACCTATTATTGCTATTACACCGACGCTAACAATTATAACACGACTATCGTTATTGCACTGACCGTTTCACGATAAAGACGAAGACCATAACTCCACTGACACGCTATCGTCCACGTTTTCGTATGCGACGCAACCTTGACCTACACGACGACACAAGGTCACGATTTTCGCTAGTTCTAGGTCGCGCGTTAAACTCGCATTAGCTTAAGACTTAGTATTAAGTAAACTCAATAACCGAGCGTAATATAAGTAGGTAGTAGTTGGGGCAGCGGCCCCGTTAAGTTAGATATAATTGTATGGAATGAGTGAGTATTCGCGTCGAGGTTCGGGCGACGTCACCGGCGCGGCAAAGGCGGGTACGCCTGGGGACTTGCGTACGTCGGGATAGATTGGTTATCATCGGGACGTGGATTCATAGTCTCTTGAGGGCAGGCTGCGACGGACGCTACGGTCGCGGCACCGATAGACGATCGGAAGGGCGAAGTAGCTGCACCGTCCGCGTCGGGTAAACCGTCCGGCGGCGTGCTGATGAACACGCCGCGGCTAGGAGGTTACACCGGCGGGCACGAGCGAGTTCGGCGCCGGAGCAGTGATTAGGAATTCGAGACGACCGGATACGCGCCCAGGGCGTGCGTCGGTAATCCCTCGCTCGAACATCGGCGTGGTGGCATGCGAGCCACAGAGCGTGTATGTGTGTGGATCGACGGGAATGTCGTAGTAGTAAGCGCGCGGTCGGAGATCGCCTGTATGTAAATGAATTACGTAGGAGATTGCTGAGTAAAATACAGAACGAATCTAAGTTAATATTGTTCATTCATTTCGTACCGAAACCAACGACCTTGTGTGATTGTCTCATTCCCTCTGTGTATAATTTCGTATACTGGCTAGCCGAGCAGGTGCACGAAGATGATGTTTCGACACGAGGCGTCGTCTCAGGGTAAGGGGATCGCGGGATCCCTAGCACTCCGGTGCCTGGCGCCCAGGGCCGAGGCGGCCCGCCGCCTTGTATGTATCGAAGCGGTAGTAGGAGACGGAGAATTCATTGGTAACGCAGTGGAACAAAACCCAGTGTTACCGTACGCTGGGTCTACCGTTACAATACATCTTTTTTAAATCAACGAGGCAAACTTATACATGGCAAACATACACGAGAACTTGAATAGGTTGAAAAGATTTTTTTTTTTCATGGAGAGGTTAAGTTACATGGTTAAACCTGTAACGGTGGCATTTCCCCTGTGCCGAATGTCTCAGTTGGAACCAGGATTCGGAATGGCGAAATGGAAAATAATAAGGCTTATCAGTATTAACGATCGTATATTTATAGAACTTATTCTACGTATGGAGTTTAGATGTTCTCTCCGATCTGAAACAGATAAACCAACGCGAGTGGTTTAGAAAGATTTCGTTTACAATATGGTTACAGAGTCTCGGCACGGAATAGTGTTACAATATTGTCGGTACTGTACGGTGCGGTGCGAGTGTGGGAGTGTGTGACGGTTTAGCGTTTCATCTGTCAGCGGCGTAGGCGTGTGCGCACGGCTACGCAGCTTCTAGATGCCTTCGGTGCTATGGTTTCTGACCACCCTGTGTGCGCACAGTGGTGGCTGGTACTGTAGGCGGTGGTTGTGTGTTTATCGGTTGGTGTGGAGACGTGTGCTCACGACTACACACCCCTCATTTCCGGTGGGCTCCGTATTCCCTTTGTCCTGTGTGCACACAGTGAGAAAGAGACTACGGGGCTTACGATGTAGTGTGAGTGGCGGTGTCTCACCAAGACGTGTACGCACGACTTGGTGCGACTCCTAGCTTCCTTGGCACGTAGTCTTCCTTACCCTGTGTACTCACAGAGGCAAGGTAAACTACGGTCCGGTATAGTGCTATGTACGGTCGGTCAGATCTAGAGACGGCGTTCACTCTGTCTCCTGGGTTTCCTGGTTACTCCGTGTGCACGCGGTAGTAATCAGGAGCACGGGCGGTCGCCATAGGATCACCGTCACGTGTGCTCAAGAGACGGTAGGACTACGGTTTGTTCTTGCTGGGTTCTTCTCTGCAGTGTCGTGTGCGTACGGCTCTGCCCAGATTGAACGCTCGAGCTGCACTGTCTTCCTAGTCCGGTGGCTGGTCTTATATAGCCAGCCACAGTGCATTAATGTATACGGGGCTGTTCTCTGTGTATGGCTGTGTAAGTCTCTGTACCGCGAGCTCGCTCCGCTTCTTGCGGGCTCGCCTTTCCGTTCGTGCGGGTCCGCCTTTCTGTTTGTTGTGTTGGGCCCTGTAACGGTGTGCGCGCGGCTAAGCTCCTATGTGTATTTGCACGAGACGGCTGTCTCGTTGCAAACCTTACAGGTGGGAGCAATGGTTGAGGCTCCTATCACCTATAAATACGAGACAAATATCACCTCTTGCTCATTTTTACTTTGTAAATCATGGATTCACCACCTAGTAGTGCAGGATATAAGCCTCTTCCAAATTCGAAAAATAAGAAAAAATCTATTCTATGCCTGAAAAAGATGGTTATAAGAGGTTTGAAACTTTCGGTATGCTGTACATGTCTATACTTGTACTACTGCTCGCAAGTAGTGGGGAAGAGCTCTGATTGGTTCGGCAATAAGCGGGAGAAATGCTATAAAGATATGCATCACACTGTGTAAATCAAACATTTATCATCATGAAACCGAACAGGAAGATGTTGATGCGCAACCAACAAGGAAAGCTTCCCTCTATAGACGTGTTCAATGCCTTTCAAATAGTCAAGGCAAATGACATTATGCCTTCGACGAAAGAAATGTCTGCTTCCGTTGATGATGCACTTATTGCCTCTTATCGTGATAGGTATATCGTCCCCATCGTTAAGAGTGCAAAAAAGAAGAGCGGTCGCTGGATGAGATCAATTCTACCATCATCATCATCATCATCAACATATGAGAAGAAAGAACAAAAAGTTGAGGAAGAGCAGAAGAATTGCCTTTGGATACGAAAACACACTCGTCCTTGCAAGATTGTAACTGGTACACCAAGATGTGCAGTTTACGCATCTTGTAAGAAAGTACAAGAAGAATAATTCTTTCAATAAGCTCTTTTCAGAGCTAAAAACAATCGGTCCTTTTTAGGACCAACACATTTTTTTATAACGTAAAACATTCTATGTATATCTTCAATATATTGAAAGTTTACATAAAGTGGTTATGTTAGCTAGATGGAGCTCTAGAATAATGCTCTGATTGGTTCGGTATAGCTCGCGTTCTGATTGGATGAACACAGCTCGCATTCTCATTGGTTCGGTGCTGCTCTCGCAAGTGGTATAAAGAAAAGAACGCTACGTTTTAGATATCATTCGATCATTGAGCAACTCGTGATCACCAAAAAAACGCTGCCAATCATCGACGTGACTGCTGCTGCAAAGGCGAAGGATTCAACGAATGCTGAGGAGATGGCTGCTGCTGTGGACGAAGTTCTTACGCAAGCTTGTAAGGATGGCTACATTGTACCTATCCTTAAGAGCACAAGAAGTCGCAATGCTCGTTGGCTGAGGACACAGCAGAAATAACAGGTCTTTTCAGAGCTCAAAACAATCGGCTTTTTTCAGGGCCATCACATTTTTTAACGTTGAGCAAATTCTGTTTGTTTCTATTAAATATATATTTACCTATACTTAATCGAATACATAAATGTTAAATGTAATCTTGTCCCATCTATCATTGCTAAGTTTTTTGCTAATGAAACCTAACTCCCACATATAAATTTTTTAAATCTTATTGAATTACAAGTACAAATGCTTTTTCCTTTACTGAATGTATCACAAAGCTACATATCAAGTTTGAGATCTACAGCATTAGATACTGAGATATAATGCTATAATAAAAAAAATGTTATTAATCAATGTTATCGATCGACATTGTAATGTGCCATGTTATATCCAATATACTAGCCCATGTATGTATACGCGAGATATTATACGTATGCGTGCGTAAACAATAAAAACATTGCAGTCGTGCGTTCACATGAAAAACGGAGCAGTAACTACCTGCGAGTCAGCACTGCCAGCGCGCGATCGATTGCAACACCCGCGTACAAGCATCCTTCTTGTGGCGAATGTTGATTGGTCTACAGCTATCTTCACCATCTAAATTTTACAACTGCTTGCATCGGCACCGAGTCTTTAAAAACCGCGGAGCCGATCCACGCAGCGCCTTTTTAGTAACGACACAGCGGTAGTACGACAGTGCCTTGTGTATCTTGGTGAAGCAACAGTATAGGCAGTGTAAGTGTGGAGTACAGGTTCATTCCGCTCCATTACGTTGAGTACAGCTTAATTCCGCTCATACACTGTAGGGTACAAGTTAATACCGCCCGACTATAACGATAGACCCTCGCATACCAAGTTGACAGATCGTAGAGCACGTCTAAGATTTGAGGACCGCCAAATAGCAACCCGGCGTTAGTGGAAATCCACAGCTGCACTAGAGTTAGTTTTCAACAGCCACGAGTCATCGTGTAATTCTAAGACCAATCAGCATCATCCGTGTCGACGAAGGAGTTGTACAACATTCAGTGTGCGGTCGATACGATTGTAAGTGTAAGATTATCAATATTTGTAACCAACTAGAATAATAAATAAAATATGCAGAAGTAGCTCTAAACCAGCGTAAATAAGATAAAACCAAACTAATCAAAAGCGAAGTGATCTGTAACAACAGTGTATGAAGTACTCGTGTGTGACTCTAATAAATAATCCATAACAAGTGAAACCCGCCTATAACTTATTTATATAAAAGTACTACCCAAACCCTTCTAAAATTACATCAATCGTCAACATAAGGAAGGTAAGGGCTGCAGACAGATCAACGACACACAGCAAGAGTCACGACTTCGCAATCGTCAAGTAAAGTAAATAGCGAACACAAAAGTTGTCCGCCGCTAAGCCTGTCATTGGCAACCAAAGACTGCCGACGGAGTCCACACTTCCAGCTGGCGCAACTGCGAGATAGTCCGCACATACATACAGCGTGACTACGGTGACAATTCCAATGAGTCCGCGTAAATCTAACGTGACGCGACTAGATTACCTTGTACGCGACGCTTAGATACACTATTATAAATCATCTGAACTCGCTAAACTCCAATCACTAATATTCTCAGAACATAAGGCTCACGAGCCGACGGCTAGTTTCACTTAATTAAATAATTATTTGTATCGAACTGCGCAGCTCACATTTAATCCTAAATACGGTCTTTACATTATACATGAGTACTTTGATTCTTTGCTGGATGCATAACAAATTTATATCTTTATATGAATGATTCTAGTCAATAAATGCAATATTATTAAGGCTAGGATTAAGGTTAGGATAAAAATATAATTAAAAAAAAGCAATTCTATGTATTTAATATATGGTGGCCCTGAAAAGGACCGATTGTTTTTAGCTCTAATAAGAGCTGATTCAAACATTTTTCTTTCCGGTGATGATGCACGATCATACGGTCGTGGAAGTTCCCGGTGTTTCTCTCTCTCTCTCTTTCTCTCTCTCTCTCTCTCTCTCAAGCGGTATATTGGAGTAGTCCAATATTTGGCCGTGTTTGCACCGGGCGTCTAACTCGATGTAGTAGAGATACGAGCGGGATCAAAGTCGCGTCGGGATGGCGCCACCAACGTCTCGCGGCTGATAGCGTCCAGGCACTACGGCGACGTTTGGTGACTACGTGAAACATAACCTCTTGGGTTAGTGCGCCAGAAACGGCCTGCGCCAGAACCCCTCTGCGCTCATACCCCTCTTGTTTACTTACTAATGTCAACAAACTTAGATAAAAATATTATCATATCAGGTTTTTTCTTATTAAACCACAGTCCACATGTGACTAACTTATTTATTCGCTCTTGTTGAGGTAACTAATTAAGGGGACAAACCACCTTTGAATCTTCAAATAATCGAATTTTTTTTTATTTCTTATTTTCATAGGAAATTTTCCATAGAATACGATTCTGAAGTCAAATTTTTCAAAAAGAAATTTGTTGGTAAAGTTTTAAGCAAAATTTGTATACCTTTTTACTGAATTTCAATAAAATTTGGTTTTTCTCGATTTTATATTTCTGTTATATTTTTTCTTCTTTAAGACCAAGTGTGAAATAGATTTTGTTAAATAATATAAAAAGTAGCCATTTTTACCATTATATAGATATATGTTACTGTTTATAATGATTTATAACACAGTTGTTTATATATAATTTTATTCGATTTTAAAACATATTATGAATGTTCAAACACTGACAATTTTATGTAAACGTGTTATGACGGTCATAATACGTTTGAATGGAATAGGAATTGATTCGAAACTTGACGCTGGACGCGCCACCACATTATCGGCAAATATTGGAACTCGCTTGCAGGTGAGATCGAAAGAGTTTTCGAACTACCTTCACGTAGCTCAAATTCGACTATATTCACACAGCTTATTGGTATGTGTAGATAAACACAGCTGATATTTACATGCTGATTATTGGTATATAAACACAGCTGATATTTACATACTAATATTCAACACCTATAAAAGTGATAAAATTATTGCAAAATAGGTGTAGTATTGCAATTATTTAAACAAAAATATACTTCTACTAGCTCAAATAAAAATTCCTCCGCTCATACTGAAAGTACACGTATAAATAGTATCTCCATAAAATTTTAGCCCAATCCAACCATGCGTACACTTTGAATCTTACGGACAGTGAAAAACGTCATTGAAACTAGTCTGCTTTGCCAGGGAGGCATTTCAAGTTGAAATATAATAAAAATTTAGATATTTAATGTTTATTGTAAGTACTTTTATAGACAAAGACTTCTTTTTCAATTATATTTTAAAATTAAAATCTAATATTGAATTTTTTGTTTCAAATTTTAAAGGTGGTTTGTCCCCTTAAGCTTAATGTATAAAGGCCAAATTGATTATTGCGAGCTTCGAAATTTCGGAGATCCATCAGCGTTAAAAACCTTACCTACGTAGCTACACTTATCTTCTTTTGGTAGTGAATCAACAAATTTCACAGTGTGAATCACATTGTCTAATTATTGGTTCTATGTTCAATTGTAACACAAATTAAGTTTCATTATTTCAAGTTGAATGATTCAACAATAAAATCGTTGTGAAAATGATATTGCAGTGTTTTTGAATTAGTCCCAAGATATGAAATTCCAAAAACCAAACCGGGTCATAAAGGACACTTTAATAGGAAGGCTAGAAAAGCAGTTCCGAAAAGAAGAAAAGAAGTCACCCTTTTTGTATTTACCACCTACGACAAGGTTCAAGGAATTATCTTTCATGTGAGAGTGTGAGCGAGAGCAATTAATATTGGCAATTAGGAGAGATTGATTGAGTCTAATCTCTCTCTTAGCTGTATAGCTGTGTACATGTGTATGAACTCACAGAATTATTTGATGTAAGTGACAAAACGTCACTTAACACAAATTGGAGGTCCCACCGAGATACACGCGTGATTGTCAAGTTGTAACTGTTTTTCTCTCGACTTACTGCATGCCTGTAGAAATTGTAGCCATATAAAAAGGAAAAAAATATATGTTAAAATTAAATAAAATCGGGAGTGAGATAATAAAGAGTGCACGAATAAATAACGACGCGAAAAAAAGTTAATAAATATTCAAGGGAATTATAAACACAAACGATATAGAAAAAGGATCATATTACTTAGGTGCTTGCTATCGGCAATAGCAGACGTGTGTAGAAGCATAGCGTGGCATCGAGCGGTGACGTCAACACCACTCTTTGAGCACAAAGGCGCAGGACTAAGTATCTGAATAAAATACAAAGAGAGTTTAAATAGTTTAGAAAAAGTTTAAAATTAGATGATTGGTCATCATATTAATTTTATAGTCATAATAATTAATTATGAATCTAAATTAAATTTTGCTACACGGTTCAGTGCAAGTCACATTATTTAAAGAAAAAAAAAATAAATGAGAATTTAAACTCTTTTGATGCACAAAACAAGGTCCAGATTTTTCCAAATATTGTTTGATTCAAAATAATAAGTCGAACAATACATTTTGCAAAGGTTATCCCCGTAACATTTTGATATACGTTCAACAATCATAATATAAGTACTATTCACCCAGGTCAAAAAAATTTTAAAAGAAATTGTGAATAATTGTGAAATAAAATTAAAAGGGAAGGGCCCATTCAAAATAAGCATATCCAATATTTTTCACATATGCGAAGTGTGAACATTAAAATTTATACCTACTCAAAAGAATTCACCAAAATCTGGTCGACGAGCGGACGTAAGCTGTGTTGGCACATTCCTGCCACAGTCAAACCAGGTCTTAGCTGACGCAGGTGCTCAATAGATGTGAGGAGAACGTACTTGATCCTCTGGGCCTATACGTAAATATACCAATAGACATTTTTACAAATATATGATACAATTTTATTGAATGGCCGACAACAAAAAGGTAAAGCCATTCACAATCGTCGACACCCATACTAGGATAAAAATTTAATGGTTTACATACCAATAAAGTGGTGTTCGCGAACAAAAGAAAGTCCTCGGGTACACTCGCCTAGCGTATGAAAATTACTGGCGCCTATAACAAAGACACACAATTTACACAAAGCAACTTGCTCTTGTGCTGAATTGATGAAATTTCAATTAGAATATTATAAATAGAATACTTATCTGACAAGCAGCAACAGGTTGCATTGCTTGCAATACATAGGCTTAGGTCCTTAAACATTTTCATTTACAACTTTGGTCTTAGTTAATTAAACAATATGAAACACACACACGGATAGAGAAGGCACTCGCGAATCTGCAGATTATGTGTTTTGCCTACAAATAACGCGTTTTACACAAAATACGCCAATAAAAAAATACATGACGCGCGACCAGGTTAAACACGCATTATATAGCATGTAGCAGCCGACGCTTCGTGTTTGTTCAGAGCAAACACCAGCGCAGGCGTGGAACTAGAGGCGATACTAGGGACACTATAGTAGTGTAGGCCTAGTTACTTAGCACCACTACAGCGGCCATTTTTGAAGAACATAGAGCGCGCGCGAAATTCAAATCACAATTCATGCGACATGTAGATGATTTTTGACAATAAAAATTAACTAATTATTATAAATAAATTATCAGAGGACCAATATAGACAAGTAAACAATTTTTTTTGAGAATCAAATTTTTCTTGAGGAATTAAAAGTTAAGAATAAAAATCCACTGGTTTCATTTTCTTATAAATAAGATTTATTACATTGAAACGGACCGGGTTGATCCGCAGAAGAATCGCGAGATCGCGTTCGTATCGAGACTCGGAGCGTGGAATAGATTAGGATAGGATGCACTTGAGGTAACCTCGGATACGCGATCACCCGCACTGATGGAGGGTGAGCACGGATCGTCAACACGGAGGTAGGGGGTATCTTAGCGTAGTGTGGAGATGCAATAGCTCGACGCCACGTAGAATGCCCCGGGATATGACTCAGTTCAATGAAAGAATTAGTGTATATAGAAATATAATATATTGCAGATTTATTAGAATAACGTGAAGTACAATGGGTGGGGTGTCTCGTCACACGTAGATACACGTATGTGAGAGCCCCTGATAATGATAGTCTGTTCAGTCCGGAGAGCTGAACAGAAAAGCATTCGCGACAAATCTGAGTCCTCTGGTGCTGTGCGTGCTGGCCTTATATAGTCGGCGCCGTCCCATATGTTGTTGTTTATGTTGGTTCTCCAGCGTCGGTTGTTTGGGTGCGCCGCTCCTTGTTGCCGCTCCAGCGTCGGTTGTTTGGGTGCGCGCGAGGTCTCTTTGTTGTGCTGCCGTTTCAGTGCCCCCCAAAATAAAATTTGCAGCTGGCATGGAATTTTATTTTCCCCCGCGACAGCCGGCGAAGAGAGGACTGCGCGCGCAAAGACAACAACAAAATTTTTGTTTTAATGTAACAATAGGAAAGAGAGAGAGAAAAAAAAAAATTTTTTTACGTAAATATGTTGAAAGCAGTTAAAGGAGAAAAAGATAGAGAAAAGAAGAATTACTTTACGAGAGAGTTTGTTTTTATGGCTTCTTCGCAAAATCCTCGAACTCGTCTAGCTGCCATTGCGTCTGTTCGGGTATTTGTCCGAGCTCCGTTACTACCTCTTGTAGTAATCGATGTGCTCGGACTTTTCCCTCCCAGACAGCTTTAGCAGCTAGCGATTCTTCGAGGGTTAGCGGGATGTACTCCTCCTCTGCTGCTGGAGCTGTGCGCTGGCGTTTTGGTGGGCCTAGCGGTGGTGGTAGTGTCCTTCTTCTGCCCGCTGGTGCCGTTGTTGGTGGCAGGCGTACCAGGATGTCCGGCTGCCTTTGGATGGTAGGGGGGGGGTCGGGTTGGTCGGCCAGATGGTATGGGCGGCGGTGGCTGGTGATGGTGCTTGTCTTGCCGTTTGTATCATCTTGTTGGCCTTTCCGGTCCCCCTCTTAGTTTGCGTGGCCAAACCCCTGTCGTACAGGCCGGTTTCCCCATGGAAGCGGTCTGCTTTTGCCTTGATGACTCGTTGGCACTGCACTTGTATCGGCGTTGTCCAGCATCGCGCTGCACATTTCGCGATTAGCAGATCGCTCACCTGGGTAGCCTGGTGGCAGACGGCTACCGGCTCTGTTTGGGTGCTGGTCTCCCTCGGGGATTTGGCACTTTTCGGCTTGACTTGTCCGTTCATCCTGGTGCTTAGATTTATACTGATTCCCAATTTGCCCTGTATTCTTGTTGGTAGCCTGGCTTTAGGGCCTCGTAGTGTGTGATGCTTATGTTTATTGTCTTCTCTCTCTTGTTTGTTTATATATCCCTTCCCTTCTTACTTCTCCTCATTTGCTTCTATATATTTCATTAATGATATTCCCGCTTCTTCAAAATAAGGCTTTAAATTGTTTATATGAAACTTGCCTCTCTCTTTTCCGTTTGTTTCATTAATTAATAAATAGGTATCTATTCCGACATTTTTTCGAATTTCATATGGGCCTTCGTATATGTCGAAAAATTTCGCGATTTTTCCGGCTTCCGTATCTGATGTATTTAACGCTTTTATTAATACTTTATCGCCACTTTTGAATACATAATGTTCCGCTTTCGCATTTTTCTTAGCCGCTCGTTCTGTTGCGATTTTACATAGTCGTTCGTAAGCTAGTGAGATTCGCTTTCCTTGCGTTATTTTCGCATTTTCACGTGGGATATTTAAATATTTTTCCCAGATACGCGTCGGTTTTCTTCCGAAATGTAATTCTGTCGGCGTGAAGTTTGTTGATTCGTGGTGTGTTTCATTTATGATATTTTGAATAATTTTTACAAATCTAGACCACCCTTTGTGCTTTTCACTTATAAATGTTCGGAAGAATCGGCCTAGTTCTCTGTGTACGCGTTCAACTATATTACTTTGCGGATGCCTAATGGAAGAGTATATAACTTTAATATTTTCGTTTTCTATAGCTTTTATATATTTTTGATTTGTAAATTGTGTACCATGATCACTTATTATTGCCTTTGGCTTACCGTAAGTTGGTATATAGTCTTCCATTAGCTTTTTAATAACTGCCTTGGTGGTGGCTCTACGGAGAGGATAAAATACTACGTATTTACTAAATGCATCGATTGTAGTTAAAATATATTTTACGCCTCCCGCTGAGGTCGGTAATGGCCCATAGAAATCTATAGATAATAATTCTCCAGGCTTTCGCGTTAAGATTGGTTGTGACAATTCTCTGTATTTTCGAGTTAAGTATTTTGTTTTTTGACAATTGTCACAAGTTTTCAAAATTTCAGCAATCTTTCTGCGTAAGCCTGGCGCAAAAAAATGTTCTGATAACATTTTATTTACTTTTCGCCCCCCTATATGCCCATACTCGGTGTGGACTTCGTTTACAAAATTTTTTAAAATGTTTACCGGTATAACAATTTTAGATCTCTCTTTCGCTTTTTTATATACAATATTTTCGATTATCTCGTAGCGTGTACAAGTCTTTTTCTCCTTATTTCCTAATTTATTGATTATTTTTTGGATTTGTGGATCATTTCTCTGCTCTCTCTCAATATTTTTACAAATATTTCTTAGTTCGTGATGTGATTTTGGTTGAACAATAGCGGTTATAATTATTTCTGTTTTATTCTCTGCTTTTGTTTGACCATCTTTATTCATCCGACTTAAATAGTCCGCTACTGCGTTTAGTTTCCCAGGTATGTATTCCGGGTTCAAATTATAGTCCTGGATGGCGAGGTTCCATCTTTGCAATCGTTGATTGTTAAATTTACATGTGCGTAGAAATGTAAGGGCCTCGTGGTCCGTTCGGACTATAATTTCAACTGCCCCCCTTAAGAAGGTATCCAACTTGTTGAGCGACCACACAAGGGCAAGCATTTCTTTTTCTGTAGTGAAGTATGAGCATTCGCTCCCCTTGAGTGTTCTACTCACAAAACAGATAATTTCCTCATCTCCTTCCTCATTTAATTGAGAGAGAGCCGCTGCGCATGCATAGTCTGAGCTATCCGTTGTTAAAATGTAGGCTTTCTTTGGATCTGCGTATTTTAAAAACATATTTTCGTCGAACAATGATTTGATTTTCTCAAACGCTGCTTGATGTACGTCAGTCCATAGAAATACGACATTTTTTCTCATTAAATTCAACAATGGGACTAAAGATTCCGCGAATTTCTTAGTGAATTTTGAATAAAAATTCACGAAGCCAATGAAACTTTGTAATTGTTTCAAATTTCGCGGACGTTTGAAGTCTTTAATAGTACGGATCTTTTCCGGATCTGGCCGTATTCCTGTAGCGGAAATATAATGGCCCAAAAATTCTATTTCCTTACAAACGAATTTTGATTTTTTGAAATTTAGTCTCAGATTATGTTTTATTAATCTCTCATATAACTTATCTAGGTGCTCTAAGTGTTCATCAAAATTTTGTGATCGTATCATAAGGTCATCCACAAATAAGATAAGAAATTCGTCTAAGTCCCATGTGGCTTCCGCAAGCCCGCGTATCAGCGCCGAACCGCTTGTTTTTATGCCGAATGGGACGACGTTAAATTCGTAGACATGTGAGTCTATTTTGAAAGCTGTGTATTTACGTGAATTTTCAGCTAATTTTATTTGCCAGTAACTAGACGTGAAATCTGATATACTAGTTATTGGTTCATCTGTGCACCTTTGAAGAACCTCATCGATTCCGGGAGGTCCCTCAAAGTTGTTTTGAAGAACTTTATTAAGCATTTGTGCATCGAGGCATGGTCTCACCGATCCATCTCGTTTTCTTACGATTTTAATTGGATTTATATATACGCTGCTTGAGCGTCGTATTATGTCTAACTGTAACATGCGTTTGATTTCATCTGTTGCGTCCTTTCTGTCTGCGAGAGGTATAGGATAAGGTTTACAAAACCAAGGTGTTGTGTTAGTTAGTATTAGTTCGTGTTCGTAAGTTGTTAGTAATCCCGGTTTTTTTTCGAATACTTCTTTTCGTTTTATAAGAAGGTTTCTTAGTTTTTGTTTTTGTGTCTCGTCAAGAGTGTCACAAGTTTCTAGTTTTCCCTCGATCTCCTCTAAAGTGAGCTCGTATGGATTTTCATAATTTTCTTCATAGTCTTCGTAGAGACCATCTAGATCTGCTAGATTCCCTTTTTCGGTGAACCTACGCGAATCTGTAATTGCTAGTGACGTGAATTCATTCCGCGGCATTTTTCTGTCCACGTATGGTATTACACCGTCGACGTTATTTACGGTAAACAAGATTTCTTCCTGGACCGTGTTAATTAGCATTTTCAACGATTTTATAGTATCAAAACCGATAATGCATGATCTAATCAGTTTGGGTATTACTATGAAAATTATTTTTTCAGATATATTTTCGAACTTAGTATTGAGACGAACTTGTCTTTTTATCCGCGCAGACTTGCTACCGGTAGCGCATTTGATAATTTTTCCGCTTATTGGCAACGTAGGGCAATGCTTCAGCATGTTATGATTTTGATAATAAAATTCTTCTGATATAGCGGTGACTTCACTACCCGTGTCTACGAGTGCATCTACAGTGATGTTTTCTAGTGAGATTCTTATTTCTGGGCAATGAGAAATTTCAATTTCGCGACCATCCGGATTGATATCGTGTAATAATTCATCACGCGGATTTTCCATAAGGGACGCGATTTTAGTAGTTGTGTCTTTCTTCCGTTGAACGGGAAGTGCATCCTTAGCAGGCACAACTACTTTCCGTTTCCCGACTTGTGCTCCTCTTTTCCGTTGCAGTCGAAATAGTCAAAGTTAAGGGTCTCGTTTGTTTTAGTCCCCTTTTGGCTATTGTGTCTCCCGGTGTTTTTGTTGTCAGTTTTCTTGTTGTCTGTCTGTATGGCGTGTACTCTTTGGTCTGTCCACGTTTTTGTTTTTTGCCATGGCTGATTGCCCGTCGTTTTGGAATTTAAAGTGTTTTTTGCTGGTATATTCTCAGTGGGAGGGTGGGTGGGATTTTGTTTGGCTTCGTGACTTGGTCTTTGGGTTCTGTCTGCATTGGTATTTCTTTTGGATGCGTCGTCACTGTCAAAATCGGCAAGTGTTTCTAGGAAGGCGTTGATGGATTGGATTTTATGATTAGTGACTGTGCGTCTAATTTCCCGTTCGAAATGCTCCGCGATTTTCCTTACAAGCTCGTGCTCGTCTATGGCCATGTTTAGCTCGCGGGCTAATCCAAACATATATGTGGCGTAATTGACTCTACTTCTCTGCCCGGGCATGTATTGACCGAACTCTACTTTTCTGGCGTGAGTTCTTTGAATATTTTTATTCCAGAATCTTTCTTTAAATTGATCATAAAATTCACTATAATTTTTGACTTCGCCTTGTACAAGATACCACCAATTGTGGGCATCCCCTTCAAGTGCTTGCGACACAATGCATTTAAATTCATAATCTTCCGGCTTTACAAGAGAAAAATAGTTTTCAAAATCCCGTAAGAATTTCATTGGTCTTTCGCTAGTTAAGCCTCTAAATTTCGGAATATCAATTTTTATACGTCGAGACCTGTCGGTCGTTGAATTTCCGTTCAGATTGCGCGTTTGAATTATCTTTTCGAGTCTAGTCGATTCTATAGAGCTCGATTCGTAAATTTTAGCAATTTCCTCCCGGAGTTGTGTGATCGATACGGTTGATTCTATTGTTTCTTTAATCTTATCGAGATCTGAGCGTAAATTTTGATTTCGTGAGATGAGTGAATCGTTTTCTGTCTCGAGTAAATTAAGGCGTTCTTTTATTTTTTCCATAGATGAAGCGAGCGCTTCGATACGGGCATTTGTATCGTCCACGCCCCCTTCAAGTTTGTCCTTTCTTAATTTTATACGTGGGGAGGCAACATCTTCATCTTCGTTGCCCTCCAATTCGTCAACGCGACTCTCAAGTGCATTCTGTTTCTTATCCAATGTTATCAATTCCAAGACTACAGCTTTCTGCCATTCCAAATTTCTATCCATTACAATGTTTTCATCACTTTCAATTTCCTCCAAGAGGATCTCGGAGCGCCTTTTGCCCGTTTTATTGGCCATTTTGAAAATGTGAAATTACTGAATTGACTTTTGAATAAATTTAATGGTTAATGAAATGTTAACATTGGATACTTAGATGATGATAGGTGGGTGCTACGCGACTGGCCTTAAATTTTCAGATTTTGCATACCCCTCGTGATATCGCTTATGTGCTCTTCTAAAGCTTGCACTTTATTCTCTACCCTTCTTAAACGGGTTTTAGTTACTCTTAATAAATCTGTAGCGATCTCACGAGTTAGGTCTGCATCCTCTTTAAGATTTTTCACCTCCGTTACGGACCTCTCCAGGCTTTCGATTTTCTCATTTGAGGCTCTGTGACATATCTTCATCGAATTGTGGCACTCGATAACATTGTTATGCAGCGAATTTAATTGTTTTTTATGATTCTCTTGCCTCTTGTTGTACGCCAGGAGAAGGTCGTAAATATTAGTGATCTTTTCTGATGTTACTTCGTAATCCTTCTGCGTTGCCCCTAAATCCTTCCAACATTCGAGCACGTTCTCATGACAGCGTTGCACATTTAATTGAGCTATTTTCACTTGTTCGATAATTTTCTTTTCCTTATGTTGTAATGTCTCAATTGTTTTCTTAAGCTCTGTAATTTGCTTTCTTTGATGTGCATCGCGTTTGAGAACTTGCCGTACTAAGTTGTCCAGATAAGTCAACCGATTGTGAATTTGTTGCTCGCTGAACGAGCCATTAATTTCAGGTATCATTCAAAGATTGAGAATTTGTGAATTCTAGGGGCAAGCAGAAGAGATATGTTAACTGAATCGGGAGTGAATCCCTTCCGCGCTCCGGGTCCCTGTTCGGGCGCCAATGAAACGGACCGGGTTGATCCGCAGAAGAATCGCGAGATCGCGTTCGTATCGAGACTCGGAGCGTGGAATAGATTAGGATAGGATGCACTTGAGGTAACCTCGGATACGCGATCACCCGCACTGATGGAGGGTGAGCACGGATCGTCAACACGGAGGTAGGGGGTATCTTAGCGTAGTGTGGAGATGCAATAGCTCGACGCCACGTAGAATGCCCCGGGATATGACTCAGTTCAATGAAAGAATTAGTGTATATAGAAATATAATATATTGCAGATTTATTAGAATAACGTGAAGTACAATGGGTGGGGTGTCTCGTCACACGTAGATACACGTATGTGAGAGCCCCTGATAATAATAGTCTGTTCAGTCCGGAGAGCTGAACAGAATAGCATTCGCGACAAATCTGAGTCCTCTGGTGCTGTGCGTGCTGGCCTTATATAGTCGGCGCCGTCCCATATGTTGTTGTTTATGTTGGTTCTCCAGCGTCGGTTGTTTGGGTGCGCCGCTCCTTGTTGCCGCACCAGCGTCGGTTGTTTGGGTGCGCGCGAGGTCTCTTTGTTGTGCTGCCGTTTCAACATATTATTAAAATAAAGATCAATGATTTGAATAATTAGAGTGGTATTCAGATACCACAAAGTTCTTCTTGTTATTTAAGCGTGTGAGTATCCAAGTCTGTAGTTTAGTGACGGATGATTATTAAATTTAGATTAACAACAAACGAATTTTAATGATAATAATAATATTATTGATTTCTTCCTTTTTTTATAGACTTTGAGGATTTTTACGAATATTATTTTCGTTTGAGGCATTACTCTAACGCGTCAATAATCGAATATTATGGATTAATAATTATTCCAAAAATTTAAACAATAAATTCGCTCTCTTAATCACTTTCGTTTAATTGAATTGTTTCAATTTGAAGGTGCAAAATTTTTATTTATTTCAAAACAAGAGTGTAACAGTGATTTTTATTGAAGTTTTCTGAGCATTTATCAAAGCAATCTTAGACTGAAAGACTTCATTTTATTTTTGAGAAAATTTTCACTGGCTAAAGAATTATCTACCTTTTCCTTTAGTTTTCATACAAAAGTGACTATTCATTATAAACCTCATAAGTCTGCTTATCAGTGGCTTTCCCTGGATCTGCTCAATAGCGGTCATTCTATATCCTGAGGTTCGCTCAATAGCAACCTGATCCTTTGGTCTGCTTAGTAGCGACTACTCTTGTGTACTCTGAGTCAGCTGAGCAGCGGCTCTCCTCGGACCAGCTCAACAGCGGTCATTGCAACAAATAAAGCCATAACCCATGAAGGAGGAAAATTGCTCAGGCAGAGAAAAAGAGATCGGGAAAGAAATATTTTTTGCAGAAATAATTCGAAAAGAAAGCATTATAAGAAAGATTCAAGGAAATAAATGATCAATTGTGCAATTATCATCGGGAGGCCAATAGTATAAACGCGAATAACAGTAAACTTTCTGAAGATAATTTAAATTTTCAATCTAAAGTAAGCAAAAGATTTGAACTTTTGGAGTTAGCATTAAAGGAAACGAATAAACGCAAGGCAGATTAATTTTTTTTAGACACAAAAACCACCCTCATTCATCATTGAACGAGTTTAAAGTATTTCCTGGTAACCTTGCGCCACACGTTTTAGCGAGCTATAACCCGACTGAACGAACAACCCCAACATTTAAATCCCTTATAAATTATTTTCTTTTAAAAGAAGAAAAGGGTGCGCAAAAACAGATTTTGCCAATTTAAAATTTTAATATGAAGATACAAAAAGAGCATTCAAGATGAATCTTGTCGACGAAACAAATCCCAGAGAGAATGCATCTTCATCTGATTCCATTTTTTGCTAATGAATAGCATTGCTAATACTTTCGCACTCATGAATTGCATAAGCGGTATACATACTTTTGATGGCAAACGAAGCCTTAGAGAATATATACAAGATTTAAGAAATGCAGCGTCTTTAGTGATTGAAGATATACGAACACAATTTTTACAGAACGCCTTACACAAGATCACCGGATCAGCGAAGAAAAGCTTAATTAACAAACAAATTACAACAGGGGAAGAACTGATAGTACACCCGAAACAGAGATTTAGACCAGGGAGAATTTTCAGCTATTTCAACAATAAAATTTAAAATGTCCGAATCAGAGAACATGACACAGTAGGTGATTTTGATGATGAAATCAACGTCTTGCTCTATGTAGTGTAGTGCAAAACCAGCACTCCAAGAAGAAAAGGGAAATAGTTACAAGAAAGTATGATTGACCCATTGAAGTCGCTCGCAGTAGATATATTCATAAAAAGTCTACCTGCCAATTTAGCAGAAAGAGTGGGCTACAGAAAATCGGCAACACTGCGTGAAGCCTATGAAGAAGCTGTACGATTAGAAACGAGAATGGAAGCTAAAATAATTTCAGACTCCAGACCAAATCGTGGCAGTAATCATGGCTACAATAATCCAAGACTATATAGTGAACCACGAATTGGAGTGAGTTATAGAAATAATAGGAGATATGATGACGAAGATCAATATAGAAATAGTCAACATAGAGAACCTCACTACATAGGTTATATGGAAGAACGGTATGAATATGAGGAACCTGAATACATAGCCTACGTGCAAGATCGATCCCAAAATATACCACGCGATGGATATTCTGGCAACCGTCGCCAAATAAATGGTTACCAACAAAACCATTACCAAGAAAACAATTACAGAAATCCAAACTATGCAAATCGTTACAATAACATAAATTATGGAAATTAATTTCGCCAAAATCAACGAAACTACAACAACCGACAAGAAGGTAACAGTTGGCGTGCGAGAAACAACCATGTCTACAGAGGGAGTCAAAGAATATTCAATCCTCAGACTGGAAGGTATGAAAATATACGGAATCGACCCCACAGGTGGAACAACAGTAGCTGGCGTAATGAAGATCCCAGATACGACAATCGAAATAATAGGGATAATTTAAACTACCAACAGGCTCGTCACGAACCCAAGATGACGAGTCAAAACCAGAATTATCCGAGACAAAGCGACCAGTAGACACCAAGGAATATGGACCAAACAAGTTATCAAATACAAATGCAGGAGTCAAAACATAATTGAAATTCGAAGGAGCAAAGGAGCCTGCACGAAAATCAAGCAAAAGCCCCAGTGATACTGATACTAACAAGGCCCGAGATATCGCAAGGATGTGTTCCACGAACTGTAAAGGACTTGAAAACTATAATTGGGAAGATGGGGAAGCAACGCCTTTAAGAATAAGGATACCCGAAGGGACACAACGACCGTATTTAGATTTCATGATAGATAATGGTGCAACCGTGAATCTGATAAAAATCGGAGCTTTGCATGATGACATTCCAATAAGCATTGAAGATGCCAAAGAATTAGGAAGCATCATGGACCAAACCGTGTGGACAGCAGGATCAGTGTACCTGGACATAAGAGGAACCCCCGTAAAATTTCAGATAATACAGGACGATTTTCCCATAAAGCAAGATGACATGCCTGGAAGGAATTATCTAAAAAAGGAAGAAGCTGTAATCTCTTACCATAAGAATGCTTTCATGGTGAGTGATGATGTCATACACCCCATACTATTCATAGGACATGAAGAAAAGCATAATCCTAGGAACCTAAAGAAGGGATATAAATGTAAGTAGAAGCAAAGAATGATGACGAAATTAAGTCAACGGAACTAAACACTGAGAGCAAAGACAATGCTACATCGGACAAAGTAAAATACGCGATAAAAGACTTGAACTTGGTTCTTTCAAAATCCTGCTCTCGCAGAGCCCCGCCCCTCCTCATTTTGAAACAGAGCGCGAACGTGGAGCGGCAATGGGAGCGTAGCAGCGAAGCGCGCTACTGCGTACGCTCCGGATCCCGGTCCGAGATAGACTCACTGATACAGACATCCTTCTCAACACAAACAAGTTGTAAGAGAAAGCGTAGCCAAAAAGCTCAAAGACAAAATCATAAGAGAATCCAATTCTCCCTGTAATTCATCCATCTGGATAGTACCCGAGAAACCAGATAGCCATGGCAATCCAAGATGGCGCATGGTGATCGATTTCAGAGAACTAAACAAAAAAAACCATCAGAGACGCATATACGTTACCAAACATTGCGCATATAATGGATCAGTTGGGAGGAGCAACCTACTTTTCGATATTTGACTTGGCCAGTGGTTTCCAGCAAATACCGATGGCTCCTGAAGATTGCTATAAGACAGCACTCACAACAATAAATGGACACTATGAGTACACAAGAATGCCTGAAGGATTAGAGAACGCCACGGCCACTTTCCAGCGCCTCATGGAAAAGGTCCTCAGAGGACTCCAGAATATTGAAATGTTAGTATACCTGGATGATATCATAGTATGCAG
Organism: Muscidifurax raptorellus; assembly: GCA_020010945.3. NCBI lineage: Eukaryota > Metazoa > Arthropoda > Insecta > Hymenoptera > Pteromalidae > Muscidifurax > Muscidifurax raptorellus. Next base: position 1,378,365 of record JAHUUD020000023.1, read on the forward strand.
TAAAAACTTAAAGGACCATGAAAGAAGAATCCGAAACCTTATGGGGAGGTTGAGAGAAGCAAAGTTAGCATATAATTAGCGCAAAAGGAGTCGAACTTAACCCAGAGAAAGTTTCAGCAATAGCAACTAGCCACACCCAAGAGTACCCAGAGGTAGAGGTAGACCTATAGGAGCGAAAACAAACAAAGAGGCATACAAACTGGAACATAGTGTGGTACCGCAGAGGACAAGAGCAAAACGTGCTCAAGTAGAGAGTCCAGTAGGACAATACATCAACTTGTGACATTTCAATGACAGTCAATCCATCCAGAAGATAATGGCTGTCGCAAACGACTAATAAGGGCAACGACTCAGATAAACCATCATTACCAGATCCCAGATACAGCGGATTACGCCAACTAAACTCAGAAACCATAGAAGATGAAGCCCAAGAAGTACCAGAAGACGAAACATCTTCACAGACTAACAAGCTGATATCAATGAGTCAACAACTGAAATAGCTACACAACTAGATTTACCCTCACACTTCTCTGACGACGACAATGTACCCGACGATGTGCGTGAAGCAATATACACATCAGATCCACGGTTTGAGAAAGAAACCGTCGTATACAAAGTCTGGAGGAAAAGTGTTCAGACTCTCATAAAACGAGCACGACAGAAGCTACAAGAAGCATCTGGTCAAGAGGACACAGGAAATGATTCAGACGTCGAAAGTGTAACTGACATCATATTGCCACTAGTGAGAAAAACATTATCGGCCACACCCACAATAAAAAGTGACAGCCCTACAGCCAACAGTACGCTAAGAAACAAGTCCAAGAATCACAAGAAATTAGGAATATTGAGTGACATAGAAGCCGAAGAAGGATCCATTATAGATATAAGATTTTCCAAACCATTAGAACCCGCAATGCCTTTTCTTCTATCCACACCACCAGGTTTAGAACCCATAAATAAAGGCCATGACTTACAACAAAACGAGCGAAAATCTGAAAGCGATTTAACTCATACCACTGCAGAGACCATGCGAGTTCCCCACAACCTAATCACCGTGAGGGAATGTCTCACACACAAGCGGGACAATATTGTACAATTCTTATCAGCGGATTGTGACAATGCATGGTCCATTACAAGACTACTGGAAGAATTAGGAGCCATTGATTTAATGAAGATAATGAACAAGAAGCCAAAACCAGGACAAGTTTTAGTCACTCCTTTCAAGCACCAAATATTCACTGTAATAGTAAAAGACAAGTACTTCAATACAATCAAAATGGAGAATGTACACAAAGGACTCAAGAATCTAAAAAAATATTATTTAACAGAAATATCAAGAATTTCAGAGTAGCACGAAAAGGAGACATTCTGGACCAGATGGGCTCACCAACCATCATAGAAATACTTTATGAACATTTTCACAAAAGTGAAATGAGAGTAACAATGTGTTACGGAAAAGCAGAAGTACCCGCTGAAAAACAAGGAAAGGAAATAATTGGACACCTTCATGACAGTTTGACAGGAGGGCATAAAGGAATCAACCAGACGTATCAGAAACTAAGGAAACGATACTAGTGGCCAGGAATGAGAAACGACGTTCAAAACTACGCGAGACGATGTGCAAACTGCCAAGAACAGAAAATAGAACGGTTCAAAATGAGAGAACCAATATTCATCACAGACACACCGATTGAAGCTTTTCATAAAGTGTCAATTGACACAGTAGGAAAATTGAGGATGACTCCAAGAGGAAACTGCCATCTTTTGACGATGCATTGTAACTTAACTAAATATCTAATAGCAATACCCATTAAAAACCTCATGCAACGATGATAGCTGACGCACTGCCAAAGTACCTCGTCTGCCAATTTGGAGCCCCAAGAGCCATACTCTCAGACATAGGAACCAGCTTCTTGTCAAACATAGTTGAATCACTATTGAAACTATTCAAGATAGACCGTTTGACAACCTTACCGCGTCCATAAATTCGACTCACATGGGAATAAACCATTAAAAATCATAGAATTCTTAGGTCGGAAAAATGTAATTCTAGAATATCCCAACGGAAAGAGAGTCAGAAAGCACGTTGACAAATTAAAAGATGTCGAGGTGGATTCTGACCCGAATTCTGATTAAATCACATGAATAAAGAAAATACATAAAGGATGAGATGTCCGAACATAAACATTCTAATAATTTTAAGCATAAATATGATGACCCAAGGAGTACCCCAGTACCAATAGGACTCTTTAAATCCGAACCCTGGCATACATTTCGAGAAAATGGACCCCATAAAAGTTAAGAAAGCGGGCTAGATAATCCAAATCTACATCAATATCGACGATTTCATGCAGATACACCAACCGTTGGATTCCTATCAAGCAGTTTACAATAACTGCATAACAAGAATAGCAGAAAACAAATGTAAACATGCTCCAGGATTGGACCTGATAAAACTCAGACATCAAGTCTCACGCGATATACAAAAATAAATAAATGAAACAATCAAAATCATGGGACACTAAAATCATCCAATCACAAGAAACCCCAGAAGTATTTGCACCAAGAGGTTAGCACCGCTAGGCATAGTAGGCACTCTAAGCAAAAGCTTATTTGGTTTAGTCACAACGGATAACGTGGGTGACATTAACAAGAACATAGACAATCTATTTCAAGACCAAACCAAAATGGTACAGATTTGAAACGGCAGCACAACAAAGAGACCTCGCGAGCACCCAAACAACCGACGGCTGAGCGGCAACAAGGAGCGGCGCACCCAAACAACCGACGCTGGAGAACCAACGTAAACAACAACATATGGGACGGCGCCGACTATATAAGGCCAGCACGCACAGCACCAGAGGACTCAGATTTGTCGCGAATGCTATTCTGTTCAGCTCTCCGGACTGAACAGACTATCATTGTCAGGGGATCTCACATACGTGTGTCTACGTGTGACGAGACACCCCATCCATTGTACTTAACGTTATTCTAATAAAATCTGCAATACATATATATTTCTATATACACTAATTCTTTCATTTAACTGAGTCATATCCCGGGCATTCTACGTGGCGTCGAGCTATTGCATCTCCACACTACGCTAAGATACCCCCTACCTCCGTGTTGACGATCCGCGCTCACCTTCCATCAGTGCGGGTGATCGCGTATCCGAGGTTACCTCAAGTGCATCCTGCCCTAATCTATTCCACGCTCCGAGTCTCGATACGAACGCGATCTCGCGATTCTTCTGCGGATCTACCTGGTCCGTTTCATTGGCGCCCGAACAGGGACTCGAAGCGCGGAAAGGATTCACTCCCGATTCAGTTAACATATCTCTTCTGCTTGCTTCTAGAATTCACAAATTTTCAATCTTTGAATGATATCTGAAATTAATGGCTCGTTCAGCGAGCAACAAATTCACAATCGGTTGACTTATCTGGACAACTTAGTACGGCAAGTTCTCAAACGTGATGCACATCAAAGAAAGCAAATTACAGAGCTTAAGAAAACAATTGAGACATTACAACATAAGGAAAAGAAAATTATCGAACAAATGAAAATAGCTCAATTAAATGTGCAACGCTGTCATGAGAACGTGCTCGAATGTTGGAAGGATTTAGGGGCAACGCAGAAGGATTACGAAGTAACATCAGAAAAGATCACTAATATTTACGACCTTCTCCTGGCTTACAACAAGAGGCAAGAGAGTCATAAAAAACAAATAAATTCGCTGCATAACAATGTTATCGAGTGCCACGATTCGATGAAGATATTTCACAGAGCCTCAAATGAGAAAATAGAAAGCCTGGAGAAGTCCGTAACGGAGGTGAAAAATCTTAAAGAGGATGCAGACATAACTCGTGAGATCGCTACAGATTTATTAAGAGTAACTAAAACCCGTTTAAGAAGGGTAGAGAATAAAGTGCAAGCTTTAGAAGAGCACATAAGCGATATCACGAGGGGTATGCAAAATCTGAAAATTTAAGGCCAGTCGCGTCGCACCCACCTATCATTATCTAAGTATCCAATGTTAACATTTCATTAATCATTAAATTTATTCAAAAGTCAATTCAGTAATTTCACATCTTCAAAATGACCAATAAAACGGGCAAAAGACGCTCCGAGATCCTCTTGGAGGAAATTGAGAGTGATGAAAACATTGTAAAATTAAGAAAAGACAAACTTAAAGAGGGCGTGGACGATACAAATGCCCGTATCGAAGCGCTCGCTTCATCTATGGAAAAAATAAAAGAACGCCTTAATTTACTGGAGACAGAAAACGATTCACTCATCTCACGAAATCAAAATTTACGCTCAGATCTCGACAAGATTAAAGAAAAAATAGAATCAACCGTATCTATCACACAACTCCGGGAGGAAATTGCTAAAATTTACGAATCGAGCTCTATAGAATCGACTAGACTCGAAAAGATAATTCAAACGCGCAATCAGAACGGAAATTCAACGACCGACAGGTCTCGACGTATAAAAATTGATATTCTGAAATTTAAAGGCCTAACTAGCGAAAGACCAATGAAATTCTTACGGGAATTGGAAAACTATTTTTCTCTTGTAAAGCCGGAAGATTATGAATTTAAATGCATTGTGTCGCAAGCACTTGAAGGGGATGCCCACAATTGGTGGTATCTTGTACAAGGCGAAGTCAAAAATTATAGTGAATTTTATGATCAATTTAAAGAAAGATTCTGGAATAAAAATATTCAAAGAACCAACGCCAGAAAAGTAGAGTTCGGTCAATACATGCCCGGGCAGAGAAGTAGAGTCAATTACGCCACATATATGTTTGGATTAGCCCGCGAGCTAAACATGGCCATAGACGAGCATGAGCTTGTAAGGAAAATCGCGGAGCATTTCGAACGGGAAATTAGACGCACAGTCACTAATCATTAAATCCAATCCATCAACGCCTTCCTAGAAACACTTGCCGATTTTGACAGTGACGACGCATCCAAAAGAAATACCAATGCAGACAGAACCCAAAGACCAAGTCACGAAGCCGAACAAAATCCCACCCTCCCTCCCACTGAGAATACACCACCAAAAAATACGTTAAATTCTAAAACGACGGGCAATCAGCCATGGCAAAAAACAAAAACGTGGACAGACCAAAGAGTACACGCCATACAGACAGACAACAAGAAAACTGACAACAAAAACACCGGGAGACACAATAGCCAAAAGGGGACTAAAACAAACGAGACCCTTAACTTTGACTATTTCGACTGCAACGGAAAAGAGGAGCACAAGTCGGGAAACGGAAAGTAGTTGTGCCTGCTAAGGATGCACTTCCCGCTCAACGGAAGAAAGACACAACTACTAAAATCGCGTCCCTTATGGAAAATCCGCGTGATGAATTATTACGCGATATCAATCCGGATGGTCGCGAAATTGAAATTTCTCATTGCCCAGAAATAAGAATCTCACTAGAAAACATCACTGTAGATGCACTCGTAGACACGGGTAGTGAAGTCACCGCTATATCAGAAGAATTTTATTATCAAAATCATATGAAACGGACCAGGTAGATCCGCAGAAGAATCGCGAGATCGCGTTCGTATCGAGACTCGGAGCGTGGAATAGATTAGGGCAGGATGCACTTGAGGTAACCTCGGTCACGCGATCACCCGCACTGATGGAAGGTGAGCGCGGATCGTCAACACGGAGGTAGGGGGTATCTTAGCGTAGTGTGGAGATGCAATAGCTCGACGCCACGTAGAATGCCCCGGGATATGACTCAGTTAAATGAAAGAATTAGTGTATATAGAAATATATATGTATTGCAGATTTTATTAGAATAACGTTAAGTACAATGGATGGGATGTCTCGTCACACGTAGACACACGTATGTGAGAGCCCCTGACAATGATAGTCTGTTCAGTCCGGAGAGCCGTTTCAGATTATAGATAAGAATGCGCACGTAGTGTCAGCACAATTTGAAGAGTTACACAACATTACCCAAAACCATCAGAAAGTACTGCAAAACATTGAAGCAGTCCTAACCAAAACAGAAACAGGTCCTAACCGAAACAGAAACAATTCTCATAGACAATCCTAAAACCTCAATACCGAAAATGTCCCACAACAATTTTCAAAACCGCGCAGAAGGCGACCATTGAGCAAAATACCGCACAGACACTCGAACTCTTATATATAAGATAGAATCTTTAGCTTAGCATCCTATAAAAATAACGTTTATTTACAGATTAGAACATTATGAACACTCAAACCAACACGTCAATGTTCTGTGACATCTATATACCTCTATGGGCCATAGTTAGAGAATTTAAATACATAGGCCTACCATATGCCGTATATGTAGAAGACCACCAAACGGACACAAACGCCAGAAAGTCACACTATGCTTCGGTACTGAAAAATAGGTAACAAAGGCCAATGAACTAAATGTAACATTAATGAAGCAAAACAAACTCAGACGACGTACGAAGTTAATGGCTGGACCATCAAGGGAAAATATGCCAGCTTCAACAAAAAGAGCACCCTTCGTGAAGTCCGAAGTGCATGTCGTAACCAACATGCAGCATGAAACGGGCCAAGCTATGCCGAGGAGAGGCCATAGAGAGAGTTCTAGACTCGATATGGGAAGAGGCAGGAGTGCACTCGAGGAAGCAAAGATCAAACTTACAATCACCCCGCACTAACGGTTGAGTGAGTGTAAGTCGTCCCTACCCTCTGCAGTTGAGAATCCACCAGAAGGAAGCTGCTCGCGTGCAATGGGAGTAGTGGAGGGAGATCTACTCCACGACCTCCGCACACTTAGGATCTCCACGCAGCTTCGGATTAGTATGTGAGGATCCACCCTCTCACAACCGATCCGTACTCAAAATGTACCCACTTGAGAACAGGGAACCACCCTCCTGATCCCAAGGGATATTCGAGAGGTGAAGGGTAAACAAAATAATAATCACAATCTGGCCTTATACTAAATGGAAAGGAGGAGGATCCCCTTAGTACCGTTCGAGAGCACAATGCTCATTTGCATACTAAATACTAAGGAGACAGAGCACTTGGAAAGGACGACAATTCTCCTAATGTTCTCCGCGCTAAGGCCAGATCGTGAGTGCTCGATGCTGGCTGCGAGTCTTCTTTTATATCTGTGGCCGTCCCTCTCTCCAATGCTTTATGCGCGCACGCCCTCTACCTGCGCTGAGGTAGGCTGTTACATATACATACTATCGCTCACTTAGTCGGTAACTTATCTCTTACTTATCGGCAAGTTATCCGTTGGTAGCCTCTTACCTACCACGCGGGGCCGCCGTCTCAAGCACAATAATGAATTCAGCAAAGATAGACTATTCTGTTTACTATTCTGAGAAGGCAAAGACAAAGAAAAGGATGAAACTTTCTTCAGACACTTTGCTCAGTTCGGAATAATGGTGTACTACGAAACTGTACGAGATAAGAAAGGACGTCTATCCTACTGATATGTGCAATACTTCAAGGACCGAAACGCTGAAGAAGCGAGAAAGAAAAGCAACACTATCTATAAAGCAACCTGTGCAGAACCAAGAAAGCAAATGCGAAACAAAACCGAAATGGTGACCAAATTCCATCCATTTTGCAAAAAGGAGATGGACCTAAATCTCTATAGTTCGCATGAAATAACTTGTAAAAAACAAAACATGTGGACCACCTTTAGAGACTAAGAACAATCATCACAAACCATTCGAATACCAACTCTGGATGAACTAAAGAACACACTGGCGTATTTAGAAAGCCTAGAATAAGAAAAAGTTAGCAGACCAACGGATCCTCAGACACTATCTACATCAATAACTGAGAAAAAAAAGTTGAAATAACGCTGAGAGTGTACGTGAACAGATGAATGTGGACGAAGGAAAACCTGGACCCGGGAATAAACCACAATCAAAATACACCCTACCTTTTCTTCAATAGCCTTACTCCATCCCGAATCAAAACACATACACATCATATAATACAAAATTTGTAACCTCTTTCCCAGCAACACATACAATACACTTACACAATCACAATATAACAAACAAAAAGAAAAAGAGGGGAAAGTTGACAATCTCATATCTCATATAAAGCAACCCAAATTGCATGTATTATGGACCCAATATATGTTGCATGACCAAGCATGATATGAAATAAGGACTATAATAAGTACCCGTATTCGGACCAATATAATAAAGATTTTCTTTTTATTTCTTATTTTTAAGAAATGTACATCCAACCAGCAGAGCTACTGAAACAAGTAAGAATCCTTAAAGTGGAGAGGCGTGCACCAAAGCAGGCCCTATTGGAATTTATAGGAGATCCAAGCAAAGTGATAGAGCTGCTGAGAATTTTCGGAATGTGTGTAACGGACCTTAGATCTCATAAGTCCACCAATACTCATACCATTAAGGTCCGTTACAACAAAGAGAAAGACGCAGTAGATGCTGCACTGATGTTCAGCTCGGAGGAACGCCCAGCAAGCGCCCAAAACGACGCCAAAGCACAAAAAAACAGGACCACGACAAGGAGAACCACAACCGAGTCTCAAGCCCAGCCAGAGACCAATACCAGAACCAGCAATAGTAACAGGGCAGTTAGACGACATCCAAAATCTGCGCTTCTGCGTACTGGTCCCTTTGGGATATTCCACGGAAGAATTCCTAAAGGGATTCGCGAAATATGGCCCGATAGACCACATATATAAGGTTCTAATGAAGGACCAGGAAAACAACCACGGTATCAAGAGGAAAATGGGATTCGTCCAACACTTCACTTATGAAGACACAGTGAAGGTGATGAACCAATGCAACCAGGCATGTAAGCCCAGGTGGGCTAGACGAAGACACCTACCCAAAGGCGTATACGTCTTCAGACGCAAACATAAAGTGTGCGGACAAATGGCAGACATCCGTAAAAAAGAGGACCATGCTAGGATTTGCAGTATGCAAAATCCTGAGGTCTTACAAAAGTACTGAGTGTGTGGGGTAGACATACATATAAAAATTGGGCTAACGACATAATAAAGTGCAAGGCTGATGCAATTGGAGGATCAACAGCAGCCACTTCAACGGAGGAGGGTCAAGGAGATCAGCAGGATCTGGTGTCCTTTGACCCATTGGACCAGCTACTAATAGAATTAGGAGGAGAGTCTACAACTGAAGTAGAGGCGACCAAGACTCTGCTTAACCTAAGCCTAGAAGAGGAAAAACGGGGACCAACCTTGGTTCCACCAACAAAAAAAAAACGAAAAAAAGGGAAAAACAAATCCCTATAACATTGGAACCATAACATTGCCTTCCACATATGACCATATTCTTTCTTTTTAATGTATAATTCTTTTAGCAATAAATTATATTTTATATTTTCATAATCTACCCGGACCATTTAATTCTAGACCCCACCAACTACATTACAAAAAAAAATATATATTGTCAAATTTTAAGATAAGATATTGCATCCCTAGAAGTAAGTACTAACAAATGAAAATATTTAAAAATTTCAATGCATATGCAATTCACAAAAAAACAAAACAAGTAGTATATTGAGTAAAGAAAACTAACAATACTAACAAAATAGGAACTAAGATAGATTTAAAGGACCCTGGACCACGGACCAAATAATTCGACACAAAGTAAGTGGCAACTGCCAAAATCGATTTCAATAATTTTTCTTTATTTTCTTTTTATTCAACACCAAAAAAATAGCTCAAATTAAAGACATAAAAGAGACGACCCACCCGATAAATCCATCCCGTCGTGCAAACAAGAGAATAAAATTCACTCGAAAGGACACATGGCGCGCACATGATAAACATGACATAGATTATGTGCGAGGGACAAATGAACATAAAGCACATGTATAAACATACAAAAATGGGAAAACGCATAAACTACCAAGATAAACATATAGAGCTTGTGTAGGGTATGACGGCATATCCCGCAAACTAAACAAACGATTGGTGGAACCACCACGCTTACGTGTCATAAAAATAAACTTGTTCCATACTTACAAAACTAAAATGCACTATAACAAACCATCCCTTTAACAAAAAGTATCAGGTAGCTAAGAATCTCGCTATTCTAAACAATTTCCCCTCCGCTGCGCAAGACCGCACGTGCAAAGCCACGCTGCAGTTTAAACAGTTGCACCGTTGCCAGGTCCCGTAAAGCCTAATGAGTGCGACAAGTGTCGACGCAGTGACGTCAGCCTCGGGAAGTAGAGTTTGGAAACGCGTGGGAGGTCAGAAAATACTTCCGAGCGTCCCCAAGCCACGCTACCTCAAGGCACTGCGACTCGAGCCGAGCTCCCGAGCGGATCCATATTTTAAATTCAATTTTCCTAATTTCTTTTCTTTTCATTTTCTAATTATTGGTTATATGTTCAATTGTAACACAAATTAAGTTTCATTATTTCAAGATCCCACTCGCGACGTCACGTTTGCCGCCATGTTCGCGCAGCACCATCTATTGGTAAAAGCCCTAACCATGGCTCTTCCCCGTGAGGTTCAATCATCTAACATAACCTCTCCGTGCAAACTATTCAAGTTTAAACAAGTTTAAGCAAGAATTTAACTATACATCGAATACAATTTTTCATTATCAATAAATCCACAGTCCCCTTCATCAATACCTTCCGGTAATTCTTGCTTCTTAAGAAGCCATGTATTCAGCGCGCATGCGCCTTCAGCTGTACACACAGGTTTCTCACACAATCTACGGTTGTAGCATGATGTCTCCTTTTTTCGCAACTTTTTCAAAGATGGACATCTTATTTCACCAAGCTTAAAGACGTTAGGCACTATTTTTCGAACCATCTTTTTTGCTCTGGTTCTTTTACAAAATTGTTGCATGCTCCTCGTAGTTGATGGCGAAGAATATGCCCGATATCCTTGTAAGGAATCTTTCCGTCATCCCAAGCCGTTCCTAGATAGTTGTGCTCTAACCATATATTTTCACATCTGTTCCACCTGGGTAACTCCCTCCAAGAGTTCGGAGGTTGAAATAGCAATACTGAAGGAGAGGCGTCTTCTTCGAGTGCAATGATGGCCACCTCCTTGAAGACGAACTCGTTGCGAGCGCTCTTGAAGCTTTGAATGTCTACTACGTACTCCATGATGAAATGATTTCTGCGCTCCTCTTTCAGCGCGCTCCTCTTTATATCGCTCGCGAGAGCTACGCCGAACCAATCAGAGCCACCGCTTTCCCCTCCACGCGTCCCTGAATCAATGTGCGCTAGTTGGCTTTCGAGATTGTACGTGGACCAGCACACCCCAGTGGCCGTACCACCTCTAGAGAACTCCGTCAGAAATACATCTGACCTGGCATTAAAAAGGACATCCTAGCCTGGGCTCGCACTTGTATTTCCTGCCAAAAAGCAAAAATACACAGACACAACGGAAGTCCTCCTTCCACTGTGACAACAGCTGATGGACGAAATATTGTCTAACGATAATCGCCAGATTTTCCAGATGGCCAGTGGCCGTCCCAATACCAGACATGCAGGCTGCAACTGTAGCCTCAGACTTTTACTCCAACTGGATCGCGCAGTTCGGCACACCCCTCACGATCACCACGGGCCAAGGCCTCCAATTTGTGTCAGCGCTTTTCACCGCTTTCACCAATCTCATTGGAGCCGAACGAATCCACACGACGCCATATCATCCACAATCAAACGGCTTCATAGAGAGGTGGCATCGCATAATCAAAGCAGCCCTCGTGTATTCGTCAGAAACACCATGTTTGTATTATCAGGAAGACTAAATTATGCTTCTTTTTCGTCGGTAAGTTATACAATAATTCGAGATCATCTTCGATAACTGTCTCCTTCAGAGATAAGTTTATATACGATAAATAAGCTGAGAAAATCTCTGTCTCGTTGAGCTCTAAGTTTCCGTAAATTTTCTCGTCGACGTCTGTCAATTATGAGACTGTGTTTTTGTCGCTAGGAGCCGCTCTGTCTCCGGAAGTGGGCTTATTTCCCGTTTCCCGGGTTACAGTCCGGACAATCTTTTTGTATGTATCCTAATCTACCGCATTTAAAGCGAAAAATGTCTTCGGGTTACATTTCGCGCATAGTCTTTCGAGCGTACCGCCTTACAGTCTCTCGTGAGATGTCCGCTCTCACCGCAGTTGTGACAACGGTGCGAGCGTTCGTATTTTTGGTCTGTTCTGTTACGATAATTACCGTATGTTTGGTTTCGTTGTTTACTTGTGTCGTTGTATCGGGAATTAGCCTGTCTATCTAGTCTGTCGTTTGTCGATAAGTTTGCCAAGTCAAGCTCGTCGTCAGAATCGAGTTAGAGAGCATCGATAGCGTAGTTTGAATATTGTTCGTCTTAAATTCCGTTTAAATTTGCTAACCCAGGTCTAATGGGGCGTTGTGGTCTAGGGTAGTCATTGTCTCGGTATGCCAGATTAGGTAGCAGAGACTCGTTCGCTTTAGGTGGTGGTTTATAATCTCGAGCGATTCGAATTCCTTTTTCTATCAGCACTGCTTCTACCCGCTCTAGTTCATCCAGGTCTACAATATCGTTTATGTCAATCTTTAGTTGAATTCGCAGTGCCATGTTTCGCCACTTATTCTCGGTTTGGGTCTAGTCTCGGTTCTATTCTTAAAAATATCGTCCGTAAGCACGTCAGGTACTCTGCTACTGGTTCGTTTAAGCCTTGAGTACGCCTCTGGGCTTCCTTTAATAATGCATACTGGAAATTCGCGTCCACAGAACGTCTTCTCCAATCTACAATCAATTCGTTAAATGAACTCCATTTTTGAATGTTGTTGCGAAATCAGTTTAGTACAATTCGGTCGAGGAAGAAAGAAATGGTGCCGAATAATTCGACATCTGGTATTTCCATAAGCCGCTTCTCTTCGCGTAACCGGCCAAAAAATTCCTCTGCGTCTTCTTCGCGTCTCCCCGAAAATCGTAACCGCTATTTTCTCATAAATTCGAAAGCGTTATTTGTGGTCCATTGTCAACTTCTATTATCCGTTAGCCGTCTATTTTAACCGGAATTATTATTAACTCTGTCGCGTGGGTGTTCGTCGATATAGTCAGCGTTGTCCTAAAAATTGAAACGAAACAGGTCTTTTTGATTTTCGAAATTTCCCTTCTCGGGAAAGGTATCTAGTCCGAACCGTACCGGTCTCCTATTATTCGAATTGTAAGTTTCACCAAATTGTAATCTATCCCGTGAATCTTTATTTTGACTAAGTGTTTCGGAGTGTGTCTTTCGGCTCGTTATTGATGGGGGCACTAACGGCTCGTCCTGTTCGTGGTTGTTTTGTCCGCTCCGGTTACTTTTATTATTATTCTGACTAAAATTTGGTTGTTCCGGTAATCGATTATTCGGTATCAGTCGGATGTTGGTATTGTTTGGAAATTCTGTTAGCGTGTTGGGTTCGCTGGATAGCTGGGTCTGAAAAATATTCGTGTTTTGCGTGTTTGCGTGAGTGCTTTGTGTAGCTGGTAGTATCGTCCTTTCCGAATTTAGGTGTATGTAATCAGGGTTTGATAATGTCATGAGTGGGGTTGCTATCGCACCTGCGGTTGATACGTCAATTCCCTGATCTATGTATTGCGCGTCCGCTAATCGTGGTCTAAGTTCCTGAACTTGACCTACTATGTTTAAACCCCTTGCTTGTAATTCTTTTCTTAACTCGTCCGGTGATAATCTGAATATTTATTTGTTCTTCGCGATCTCCTAAATCAGTCATTGTGCCTGTGTGTAGTAGTCTGCTAGGTTTAGGTGGTCTTTTTTTTAAATGGCATTTGGAACTCGGAAGTTCATCACCTCATCTACGCAAGCCTTCCATGCAGCCTTATCTTGTGATAATCCAACCCATAGACCACGCTCCCGCCCGATTTCCTCCAGGTCCGCTTCTACGTTATCCACCCACCTGCGTCTAGGTCTATCTAAAGGTTTCGGTCCGTTTGGCTTACTCCTCATAACGCCGTACGTTCGTCCCCCATTCTTGCTACATGCCCTGCCCATCTCAACCTGCGCGATTTTATTATTCTTGTGATACATATAGATTATGTAGCTCGTCATTATGCAATTTTCTCCACTTCCCGGTTTTTTAATCTTTCTTTGGCCTATATATTTTCCGCAAAACCTTATTTTCGAATATTTTAAAACGATTTTCCTGTTCTGTAGTAAGTGCCCATGTTTCGAACCCGTACAAAATCACCGGCAGTATTATGGTCCTATATATCCTTATTTTAATGTTCTTGGACAGCAGCCTCGATTTTAATAATTTACTGACGGTCAAGTAGCAATGCTTACCCGAATGGAGTCTTTTGTCGATCTCGCCTTTAATCTCGTTTTTATCATTTATAGTTGTACCCAAATATCCGAATTGGCTAACCTTTTCAAAAGTGAAATTTCCAACTCTAAGATCCCCTTCCCCTATGCAGGTGCTTTCCCTACTCATTGTCATATATTTCGTTTTCGATTCACTCACTTCTAACCCTGTATCTTTAGCTGCTTCAATGAGAATTTCCTCGTTTCTTGCTACTGTTTCCCTATGATCCCCCACTATATCCAAGTCATCTGCGTAGCCCAGAATCTGTGTTGTTCCACTATTAAGTATTGCGCCTGGTTCGCTAGTTTGCTTTTTCCTAACAGCATACTCTAGCGTCAAGTTAAAGAGTACCGTGGAGAGCTCGTCACCCTGTTTCAATCCGTCGCGTATTGCAAAAGGTTCGGATATACTACCGTCTACTCTGTCCTTTACTTCCGTTCAGACATATTTGAATTAATTTTACGAGTTTTTTCGGTACATCAAGAAGCACTAGGATTTGGTACTTTTTGCTTCGCTTAATAGAATCGTACGCTTTTTTAAAGTCTGTTGCGCCGGAATCCACACTGATAATCTCCTATTATATCTTCCGCGAATGGCGTGCACCTTAATAAAAAATTAAACACCGAAAAGCACTGTCCCCACGATTTCAGGATAATGTACGACCCAATCGGGCAGAAATTTTTTTGACATACTCTTAAAAGCACTAATTTTGATATGAATGCCGCACTCATACTTCGCCGCACTCCGCCACCATATTGGCCACATGTCGGATTATATTCTCGCGAGTTCGCGCAAATACGCAATCGGCACACTATTTTTTGCAAGAATATTACACCTTACTCACAGTTACGCAGCAGTTCGTCGAGCAGCACTCCCTTACAAGCCAAAATCGTCCGGCAGTCAAGAAGCGGAAAAGTAGCGGGAGAGCCGGTAGCCAAAAAAAGCCTGTTGCACTGCTGGTGGTCCGACGCAAAAAGGGAGGAGGTGTCGAGCAGCACTCGCGTCGATCCCTCTCGCCGTTGACGTTAGGTTGGGTCGCCTACCTTCCCTACTCTCGCCCCTGCGTGCTCGGGCCTAGCCGATGTCGGCCGAGGCGCCGCGAATACGGCCGAACGCGCGCTCGCTGACTCGTGGCAGACTGGCAGTAAACTGCCATGTTACAATATATATATTATATATATACATTATATGGGTATTTTGAATGCATTTTGGCATTTTGAATGCCGCGTTCAAAAAACCGCATTCAATTTTGAATGCGGTAACCTCGCTGCACATTCAACTCGAATGCGACATACAAAATTCTGCATTCAATTTTACAATAAACAATTGATTGCATTATTATTCCGTTTTTAATGCATAATTATATAGCGTATTATGGTGAATTAATAATTAAATTGTTAAGCAAAGAAGTAGAAGTACAAAAGTGATATATTCTTAAAAAGATGTCAGTATTGCGTAAGTAATTCTGTAATTTTTTTTATGATTATTATTGGTTTATAAACATCAGTTTCCTATAACCTTTACTCACACGATAACAAGTTTCCTTTAGAATTTTTTTAGTTGATTGTATCTGTCAACTGTATATATCTATCCTGCTTGAATCGAATTTTTTTTCTTAAATAGGCAAATAATTTTTATCCTTCAGTAGATGTTTAACTTTGATATTAATAACATACTATATAGACCTTATGTTATTATGTGAGGAGATATTATACTATGTTTAAAACATGTCCTGATTTATGGAAAAAATTTTAATAAGCATTAAAACAAATTGAAGTAGTTATACCTTACACTGAGTTTAGTTCAACGTTTTCACTCTTTATTAGTAGTTATGCAGCAAATGAAGTTAAGATGAGTTTTAATAAACGAAAGGGTCTTAAGTGGGGCACTACATCATACAGAAAGTACTTGATACGTTTGAAATACGTTTAAAAGTTCTAAACTATTACATAAAATTTGATGTAAAATTTGGTGTGAATATATTTAACAGGGAAATGTAATTAGGACATTAACGAAATTGTAAGAAATATTTTTATGTTATATTTAGGTCAACAATCTTTACAAAGTTAATCTAACACGCATACTTCTTTCAACTTAAACTGAACAAAATCATCAACTTTTATTTCATAATATCATGATATAAATTGTTAAAGATGGTGATAAGCACTTGGAACTCTCCCGGATTCGGCGCATGCGCGGGCTCGCCGCGCCAGTCCGCCGTTAGCCCTCCGAGTGAGCGCAGATCAAGTCTTGAAGTTACCAATAAATCTTATTTCTACGAGACCCTTTGTGTTTTGTTCTAATTACGACACTCACCTAACCTGATCCCACAGGTTATGGGCCCAGCACGCTTCCACTGCGCAAGGAGAAAAATGGTGAGACACACGCCTAGAGACGCAGGAGAGTTTTTTAGCTCACGAGAGCAAGTGAAATGTAGTGACAAAAGGTAGCAGATAGGACTCAAGGGTGGTGAGTGTTCACTCATCATCCGCACTTTTGTGTCACGGGGTCAGGAACCAACGCATCTTTTTCGAGAGGAAGCTTGAACAAGTTGGTCATCATGCAGCAACTTGCAGCGGCAGGCTATTCGTTCAGTAAGTACTACAAAATTAATACCGATAAAAGTGTAAATTCGGGAAAAGTTCGCGTAGCTAAAATCTAGATTAACGTACAGAGAACGTAAAGCGATAAAAGTGCTATGAAGAAAAACATGACAAAAGTGTAGAGTAAGTGCTAGATCAAATCAAAAGTGCTAGATCACAGTGAAATTTTTACTAAAAAGCCGAGAGCAAAAATGCAAAAATCACAAGTATTTTGTGAAAATATGGAAAATTTAGCGACATTCCTGTAAAAGCCAGGAGCAAAAATCCAAAAAGCAAGGCGCGACAAGTTTTGTAATTCCGGGAATTCAAAACAAAACGGAGCAAGTTCCGCGTTTCCGAGAAGTCCAGCATGGGCTCACGAGAAGAAGGGAGAGTAGGGGCACGAGGCTAAGATGGCAGCCGCCGGCGCTACATAGTGATTTTCTGTCTTTCTTTATAAGACCACCAGTTTCTGGCCGCGTGACCTGAAAGGGGAGGGGGCGTATGCTGTCCCCACATGCTCGCGAGGGGAGGGAGCCAGCCAGAGTCTTCTGTCGCTAAAAGAGCGGTAGCGTCGGCGATTGCGCGCGCATAGAAGCAGTAGTGCAGGCAGTATCAAGCGACGGAACATCGCTACACCGCACGGGCTGGGAACTTCTCTCTTGCTCTCTCGGCTTCTCCTTCGGCTTCTCCAAGCAGGATATCCGCTGGCTTGCATCTTACCTCTCGGGAAGAGAACAGGCCGTGATTGGTGACAACAATGAGATCTCTACCTTTCTACAACTAAACACCGGTGTCCCATAGGGGTCAGTTTTAGGCCCCTTGTTGTTCTCGTTGTACATCAATGATATTGGTTTTTGACTAGATTCAGATGTATACCATCTAATCTACGTAAATGACCTGCGGATCTACAGCTAATTCCACCTTGAGGAGCTAGACTCCTGTTCTGTCAGGATGAGTTCTAACGCCGAGAGGATAATAGTCTGGGCTGCGCTGAATAGACTTAAACTGAATGTAACTGAAAGCAAGGCTATCGTCCTGGGCTCCCCCTACTACATAAACGCTCTACCTTCTATTGCTAACACCTACATAAATATAGGAGGAGCCCAGGTCAACTTTGAATCATCGGTGTGCAACCTGGCGCTTGTGCTTGACTCCAAGCTTACGTGGAAAGAGTACGTTGCACAAAAGAGGATGCCCATGAGTAATGTAAATCTGCTCCAAAAAGAGAACGCACAAAACCATATCCATCATTTAGAAGAGAAAAAAAAAGTTATTTTAAAAAAAAAATTCATCCCAATAGCACGCGGGAAAGTGGTTAAGAACGGCGATGAAGACTACATCAACTTTCAGCAAAATTTTACTGAAAATCGCAAAAATAGCAGGCTTTGCACGTTTTTTAATCCATTATTTAATGTTCAAAAGAAAGATAATGAGAACCACTAACAATATTAGTAGTTTTATTTTCAGAGCAACCCTTCAAACTAACTCCAGTAATGAAAACAGATTAAAAAAGATTTCATCCCTCATCTGTCTCGCTGCGATTTCGACCCCTTTGCACGTTTTCCGCGCATTCCAAACTACGTAGGATCAAAGAGGACAGAAATACACGCCGAATGACGAAAAGACTGATTCAGAGCAGCCCTTCCGATAGACGGGAAAAGGCATACATACCGAAAATCGGAAATCGCGTTTTTCAACCAGATCACTAATTATGCTAAAAAGTTAACTCGATTAGTCATGCAAAAAACGTGAAAAGGCATTCTTTTTAGCATAATTAGTGATCTGGATGAAAAACGCGATTTTGGATTTTTGGTATGTATGCCTTTTCCCGTCTATCGGAAGAGCTGCTCTGAATCAGTCTCTTCGTCAATCGACGTGTATTTCTGTCCTCTTTGATCCTACGTAGTTTTGGATGCGCGTAAAACGTGCAAATGGGTCGAAATTGGCGAGAGACAGTAAGGAGGTGAGGCCTCCCCCTAGTATTTCTCCACCACGACCGGGTTGTTTAGGGTTGCTCTGTACTGGAAATGCATGCATTCAATAAATAATTATGTTGCCTATAAACACCTTGCCGATTAGTCATGCAAAAAACGTGCAAAGGCATTCTTTTTAGCATAATTAGTGATCTGGATGAAAAACGCGATTTCGGATTTTTGGTATGCATGCATTTTCCCGTTTATCGAAAGGGCTGCTCTGAATCAGTCTCTTCGTCAATCGACGTGTATTTCTGTCCACTTTGATCCTACGTAGTTTTGGATGCGCGGAAAACGGGCTAAGGGGTCGGAATTGGTGCGAGACAGTAAGGGGGTAGGCATCCCCCTATTATTTCTCCACCACGACCGGGTGGTTTAGGTGTGCTCTGTACTGGAAGTGCATGCATTTAATAAATAATTATGTTATCTATAAACGCGTTACCGATAAGCCATGCAAAAAACGTGCAAAGGCATTCTCTTTAGCATAATTAGTGATCTGGATGAAAAACGCGATTTCGGATTTTTGGTATGTATGCATTTTCCCGTCTATCGGAAGGGCTGCTCTGAATCAGTATTTTCGTCAATGGACGTGTATTTCTGTCCTCTTTGCTCCTACGTAGTTTTGGATGCGCGGAAAACGTGCAAAGGGGTCGAAATTGGCGCGAGACAGTAAGGGGGTGAGGCCTCCCACTAGTATTTCTCCACCACGACCGGGTGGTTTAGGGTTGCTCTGTACTGGAAATGCATGCATTCAATAAATAATTATGTTGTCTATAAACACGTTGCCGATTAGTCATGCAAACAACGTGCAAAGGCATTCATTTTAGCATAATTAGTGATCTGGTTGAAAAACGCGATTTCGAATTTTTGGTATGTATGCCTTTTCCCGTCTATCGGAACGGCTGCTCTGAATCAGTCTTTTCGTCTATTGGCGTGCATTTCTATCCTCTTTGACCCTATGTAGTTTAGGATGCTCGGAAAACGTGCAAAGGGGTCGAAATTGGCGCGAGAAAGTAAGGGGGTGAGGCCTGCCCCTAGTATTTCGCCACCACGACCGGGTGGTTTAGGGTTGCTCTGTACTGGAAGTACATGCATTTAATAAATAATTATGTTATCTATAAACACGTTGCCGATTAGCCATGCAAAAAACGTGCAAAGGCATTCATTTTAGCATAATTAGTGATCTGGTTGAAAAACGCGATTTCGGATTTTTGGTATGTATGCCTTTTCCCGTCTATCGGAAGGGCTGCTCTGAATCAGTCTTTTCGTCAATCGACGTGTATTTCTGTCCACTTTGATCCTACGTAGTTTTGGATGCGCAGAAAACGTGCAAAGGGGTCGAAATCGCAGCGAGACAGTAAGGGGGTGAGGCCTCCTCCTAGCGTTTCTCCACCACGACCGGGTGGTTTAGGGTTGCTCTGTACTGGAAGTGCATGCATTTAATAAATAATTATGTTATCTATAAACACGTTGCCGATTAGCCATGCAAAAAACGTGCAAAGGCATTCATTTTAGCATAATTAGTGATCTGGATGAAAAACGCGATTTCGGATTTTTGGTATGTATGCCTTTTCCCGTCTATCGGAAGGGCTGCTCTGAATCAGTCTTTTCGCCTATTGGCGTGTATTTCTGTCCTCTTTGACCCTATGTAGTTTAGGATGCTCGGAAAACGTGCAAAGGGGTCGAAATTGGCGCGAGAATGTAAGGGGGTGAGGCCTGCCCCTAGTATTTCGCCACCACGACCGGGTTGTTTAGGGTTGCTCTGTACTGGAAATGCACGCATTGAATAAATAATTATGTTATCTATAAAAACGTTGCCGATTAGTCGTGCAAAAAACGTGCAAAGGCATTCTTTTTAGCATAAGTAGTGATCTGGATGAAAAACGCGATTTCGGATTTTTGGTATGTATGCATTTTCCCGTCTATCGTAAGGGCTGCTCTGAATCAGGCTTTTCGTCATTCGACGTGTATTTCTGTCCTCTTTGATCCTACATAGTTTTGGATGCGCGGAAAACGTGCAAAGGGGTCGAAATCGCAGCGAGACAGTAAGGGGGTGAGGCCTCCACCTAGCGTTTCCCCACCACGACCGGGATGTTTAGGGTTGCTCTGTACTGGAAATGCATGCATTTAATAAATAATTACGTTATCTATAAACACCTTGCCGATTAGTCATGCAAAAAACGTGCAAAGGCATTCTTTTTAGCATAATTAGTGATCTTGATGAAAAACGCGATTTCGGATTTTTGGTATGTATGCCTTTTCCCGTCTATCGGAAGGGCTGCTCTGAATCATTCTTTTCGCCTATTGGCGTGTATTTCTGTCCTCTTTGACCCTATGTAGTTTAGGATGCTCGGAAAACGTGCAAAGGGGTCGAAATTGGCGCGAGAAAGTAAGGGGGTGAGGCCTGCCCCTAGTATTTCTCCACCACGACCGGGTTGTTTAGGGTTGCTCTGTACTGGAAATGCATGCATTCAATAAATAATTATGTTGTCTATAAACACCTTGCCGATTAGTCATGCAAAAAACGTGCAAAGGCATTCTTTTTAGCATAATTAGTGATCTGGATGAAAAACGCGATTTCGGATTTTTGGTATGCATGCATTTTCCCGTCTATCGGAAGGGCTGCTCTGAATCAGTCTTTTCGTCTATTGGCGTGCATTTCTATCCTCTTTGACCCTATGTAGTTTAGGATGCTCGGAAAACGTGCAAAGGGGTCGAAATTGGCGCGAGAAAGTAAGGGGGTGAGGCCTGCCCCTAGTATTTCGCCACCACGACCGGGTGGTTTAGGGTTGCTCTGTACTGGAAGTACATGCATTTAATAAATAATTATGTTATCTATAAACACGTTGCCGATTAGCCATGCAAAAAACGTGCAAAGGCATTCATTTTAGCATAATTAGTGATCTGGTTGAAAAACGCGATTTCGGATTTTTGGTATGTATGCCTTTTCCCGTCTATCGGAAGGGCTGCTCTGAATCAGTCTTTTCGTCAATCGACGTGTATTTCTGTCCACTTTGATCCTACGTAGTTTTGGATGCGCAGAAAACGTGCAAAGGGGTCGAAATCGCAGCGAGACAGTAAGGGGGTGAGGCCTCCTCCTAGCGTTTCTCCACCACGACCGGGTGGTTTAGGGTTGCTCTGTACTGGAAGTGCATGCATTTAATAAATAATTATGTTATCTATAAACACGTTGCCGATTAGCCATGCAAAAAACGTGCAAAGGCATTCATTTTAGCATAATTAGTGATCTGGATGAAAAACGCGATTTCGGATTTTTGGTATGTATGCCTTTTCCCGTCTATCGGAAGGGCTGCTCTGAATCAGTCTTTTCGCCTATTGGCGTGTATTTCTGTCCTCTTTGACCCTATGTAGTTTAGGATGCTCGGAAAACGTGCAAAGGGGTCGAAATTGGCGCGAGAATGTAAGGGGGTGAGGCCTGCCCCTAGTATTTCGCCACCACGACCGGGTTGTTTAGGGTTGCTCTGTACTGGAAATGCACGCATTGAATAAATAATTATGTTATCTATAAAAACGTTGCCGATTAGTCGTGCAAAAAACGTGCAAAGGCATTCTTTTTAGCATAAGTAGTGATCTGGATGAAAAACGCGATTTCGGATTTTTGGTATGTATGCATTTTCCCGTCTATCGTAAGGGCTGCTCTGAATCAGGCTTTTCGTCATTCGACGTGTATTTCTGTCCTCTTTGATCCTACATAGTTTTGGATGCGCGGAAAACGTGCAAAGGGGTCGAAATCGCAGCGAGACAGTAAGGGGGTGAGGCCTCCACCTAGCGTTTCCCCACCACGACCGGGATGTTTAGGGTTGCTCTGTACTGGAAATGCATGCATTTAATAAATAATTACGTTATCTATAAACACCTTGCCGATTAGTCATGCAAAAAACGTGCAAAGGCATTCTTTTTAGCATAATTAGTGATCTTGATGAAAAACGCGATTTCGGATTTTTGGTATGTATGCCTTTTCCCGTCTATCGGAAGGGCTGCTCTGAATCATTCTTTTCGCCTATTGGCGTGTATTTCTGTCCTCTTTGACCCTATGTAGTTTAGGATGCTCGGAAAACGTGCAAAGGGGTCGAAATTGGCGCGAGAAAGTAAGGGGGTGAGGCCTGCCCCTAGTATTTCTCCACCACGACCGGGTTGTTTAGGGTTGCTCTGTACTGGAAATGCATGCATTCAATAAATAATTATGTTGTCTATAAACACCTTGCCGATTAGTCATGCAAAAAACGTGCAAAGGCATTCTTTTTAGCATAATTAGTGATCTGGATGAAAAACGCGATTTCGGATTTTTGGTATGCATGCATTTTCCCGTCTATCGGAAGGGCTGCTCTGAATCAGTCTCTTCGTCAATCGACGTGTATTTCTGTCCACTTTGATCCTACGTAGTTTTGGATCCGCGGAAAACGTGCTAAGGGGTCGAAATTGGCGCGAGACAGTAAGGGGGTAGGCATCCCCCTAGCGTTTCTCCACCACGACCGGGTGGTTTAGGTGTGCTCTGTACTGGAAGTGCATGCATTTAATAAATAATTATGTTATCTATAAACACGTTGCCGATAAGCCATGCAAAAAACGTGCAAAGGCATTCTCTTTAGCATAATTAGTGATCTGGATGAAAAACGCGATTTCGGATTTTTTGTATGTATGCATTTTCCCGTCTATCGGAAGGGCTGCTCTGAATCAGTATTTTCGTCAATGGACGTGTATTTCTGTCCTCTTTGATCCTACGTAGTTTTGGATGCGCGGAAAACGTGCAAAGGGGTCGAAATTGGCGCGAGACCGTAAGGGGGTGAGGCCTCCCACTAGTATTTCTCCACCACGACCGAGTGGTTTAGGGTTGCTCTGTACTGGAAATGCATGCATTCAATAAATAATTATGTTGTCTATAAACACGTTGCCGATTAGTCATGCAAACAACGTGCAAAGGCATTCATTTTAGCATAATTAGTGATCTGGTTGAAAAACGCGATTTCGGATTTTTGGTATGTATGCCTTTTCCCGTCTATCGGAAGGGCTGCTCTGAATCAGTCTTTTCGTCAATCGACGTGTATTTCTGTCCACTTTGATCCTACGTAGTTTTGGATGCGCAGAAAACGTGCAAAGGGGTCGAAATCGCAGCGAGACCGTAAGGGGGTGAGGCCTCCCCCTAGCGTTTCTCCACCACGACCGGGTTGTTTACGGTTGCTCTGTACTGGAAATGCATGCATTTAATAAATAATTATGTTATCTATAAACACGTTGCTGATTAGCCATGCAAAAAACGTGCAAAGGCATTCTTTTTAGCATAATTAGTGATCTAGATGAAAAACGCGATTTCGGATTTTTGGTATGTATGCATTTTCCCTTCTATCTGAATCAGTCTTTTCATCAATCGACGTGTATTTCTGTCCTCTTTGATCATACGTAGTTGGAGGCCTCCCCCTAGCGTTTCTCCAACACGGCCGGGTTGTTTAGGGTCGCTCTGTACTGGAAATGCATGCATTTAATAAATAATTATGTTATCTATAAGCACGTTGCCGATTAGTCATGCAGAAAACGTGCAAAGGCATTCTTTTTAGCATAATTAGTGATCCTGATGAAAAACGCGATTTCGGATTTTTGATATGTATGCATTTTCACGTCTATCGGAAGGGCTGCTCTGAATCAGTATTTTCATCAATCGACGTGTATTTCTGTCCTCTTTGATCCTACGTAGTTTTGGATGCGCGGAAAACGTGCAAAGGGGTCGAAATTGGCGTGAGAGAGTAAGGGGTGAGGCCTCCCCCTAGCGTTTCTCCACCACGACAGGGTTGTTTAGGGTCGCTCTGTACTGGAAATGCATGCATTTAATAAATAATTATGTTATCTATAAGCACGTTGCCGATTAGTCATGCAGAAAACGTGCAAATGCATTCTTTTTAGCATAATTAGTGATCTGGATGAAAAACGCGATTTCGGATTTTTGGCATGTATGCATTTTCCCTTCTATCGGAAGGGCTGCTCTGAATCAGTCTTTTCATCAATCGACGTGTATTTCTGTCATCTTTGATCCTACGTAGTTTTGGATGTGCCAAAAACTTGCAAAGGGGTCGAAATTGGCGCAAGACAGTAAGGGGGTGAGGCCTCCCCCTAGCGTTTCTCCACCACGACCGGGTTGTTTAGAGTTGCTCTGTACTGGAAATGCATGCATTTAATAAATAATTATGTTATCTATAAACACGTTGCCGATTAGTAGTGCAAAAAACGTTCAAAGGCATTCTATTTAGCATAATTAGTGATCTGGATGAAAAACGCAATTTCGGGTTTTTGGTATGTATGCATTTTCCCGTCTATCGGAAGGGCTGCTCTGAATCAGTATTTTCATCAATCGACGTGTATTTCTGTCCTCTTTGATCCTACGTAGTTTTGGATGCGCGGAAAACGTGCAAAGTTGTCGAAATCGCAGCGAGACCGTAAGGGGGTGAGGCCTCCCCCTAGCGTTTCTCCACCACGACCGGGTTGTTTACGGTTGCTCTGTACTGGAAATGCATGCATCTAATAAATAATTATGTTATCTATAAACACGTTGCTGATTAGCCATGCAAAAAACGTGCAAAGGCATTCTATTTAGCATAATTACTGATCTGGATAAAAAACGCGATGTCGGATTTTTGGTATGTATGCATATTCCCGTCTATCGGAAGGGCTGCTCTGAATCAGTATTTTCGTCAATGGACGTGTATTTCTGTCTTCTTTGATCCTACGTAGTTTTGGATGCGCGGAAAATGTGCAAATGGGTCGAAATTGGCGCGAGACAGTAAGGGGGTGAGGCCTCCCCCTAGCGTTTCTCCACCACGACTGGGTTGTTTAGGGTCGCCCTGTACTGAAATGCATGCATTTAATAAATAATTATATTATCTATAAGAACGTTGCCGATTAGTCATGCAAAAAACGTGCAAAGGCATTCTTTTTAGCATAATTAGTGATCTGGATGAAAAACGCGATTTCGGATTTTTGGGATGTATGCATTTTCCCGTCTATCGAAAGAGCTGCTCTGAAACAGTCCTTTCGTCAATCGACGTGTATTTCTGTCATCTTTGATCCTACGTAGTTTTGGATGCGCGGAAAACGTGCAAAGGGGTCGAAATTGGCGCGAGACAGTAAGGGGGTGAGGCCTCCCCCTAGCGTTTCTCCACCACGACTGGGTTGTTTAGGGTCGCCCTGTACTGAAATGCATGCATTTAATAAATAATTATATTATCTATAAGAACGTTGCCGATTAGTCATGCAAAAAACGTGCAAAGGCATTCTTTTTAGCATAATTAGTGATCTGGATGAAAAACGCGATTTCGGATTTTTGGGATGTATGCATTTTCCCGTCTATCGAAAGAGCTGCTCTGAAACAGTCCTTTCGTCAATCGACGTGTATTTCTGTCATCTTTGATCCTACGTAGTTTTGGATGCGCGGAAAACGTGCAAAGGGGTCGAAATTGGCGCGAGACAGTAAGGGGGAGAGGCCTCCCCCTAGCGTTTCTCCACCACGGCCGGGTTGTTTAGGGTTACTCTGTACTGGAAATGCATGCATTTAATAAATAATTATATTATCTATAAGCACGTTGCCGATTAGTCATGCAAAAAACGTGCAAAGGCATTCTTTTTAGCATAATTAGTGATCTGGATGAAAAACGCGATTTCGGATTTTTGGTATGTATGCATTTTCCGGTCTATCGGAAGAGCTGCTCTGAAACAGTCCTTTCGTCAATTGGCGTGTATTTCTGTTCTCTTAGACTCTATGTAGTTTAGGATAAGCGGAAAACGTGCAAGGGGGTCGAAATCGCAGAGAGACAGTAAGGGGGTGAGGCCTCCCCCTAGCGTTTTTCCACCACGACCGGGTTGTTTAGGGTTGCTCTGTACTGGAAATGCATGCATTTAATAAATAATTAAGTTATCTATTAACACGTTGCCGATTAGCCATGCAAAAAACGTGCAAAGGCATTGTTTTGAGCATAATTAGTGATCTCGATGAAAAACGCGATTTCCGATTTTTGGTATGAATGCATTTTCCCGTCTATCGGAAGGGCTGCTCTGAATCAGTCTTTTCGTCAATTGGCGTGTATTTCTGTTCTCTTAGACTCTATGTAGTTTAGGATAAGCGGAAAACGTGCAAGGGAAAGCGGAAAACGTGCAAGGGAAAGCGGAAAACGTCTAAGAACAATTTTCAACACCTCAATACCCACTTATCTATTAGTCTATTTTGATTTCCACGTCGCGCTTAGGCCTGGGAGGGGTGAGGTGACTCCACTGGACATCTCGACCTTCAAGACGAAGACGCAGCACCACCTACCTCTGGAATTGCCTTCCATCTCAACTTCGCAATACACTATCCTCATCACACTTTAAAATAGCAGCTAAAATGACTTTTTGAATCTGGAAAATATATAAACATCACTGAAACATACATATATTCACTCTCATTTCATTTCACCTCATTCCATTTGATACTCTTCACACACACTAGCACCCTTACACAAAATTTGTATCTTTATTTTCTTTATAATTATACTATAATTGTATATGCACAATATAATGTAAAGTAATAAAAACAATTAAATCTAAGGGTTGCTCTGTACTGAAATGCATGCATTTAATAAATAATTATATTATCTATAAGAACGTTGCCGATTAGTCATGCAAAAAACGTGCAAAGGCATTCTTTTTAGCATAATTAGTGATCTGGATGAAAAACGCGATTTCGGATTTTTGGGATGTATGCATTTTCCCGTCTATCGAAAGAGCTGCTCTGAAACAGTCCTTTCGTCAATCGACGTGTATTTCTGTCATCTTTGATCCTACGTAGTTTTGGATGCGCGGAAAACGTGCAAGGGGGTCGAAATCGCAGAGAGACAGTAAGGGGGTGAGGCCTCCCCCTAGCGTTTTTCCACCACGACCGGGTTGTTTAGGGTTGCTCTGTACTGGAAATGCATGCATTTAATAAATAATTAAGTTATCTATTAACACGTTGCCGATTAGCCATGCAAAAAACGTGCAAAGGCATTGTTTTGAGCATAATTAGTGATCTCGATGAAAAACGCGATTTCCGATTTTTGGTATGAATGCATTTTCCCGTCTATCGGAAGGGCTGCTCTGAATCAGTCTTTTCGTCAATTGGCGTGTATTTCTGTTCTCTTAGACTCTATGTAGTTTAGGATAAGCGGAAAACGTGCAAGGGGGTCGAAATCGCAGAGAGACAGTAAGGGGGTGAGGCCTCCCCCTAGTTTCTCCACCACGGCAGGGTGGTTTAGGGTTGCTCTGTACTGGAAATGCATGCATTTAATAAATAATTATGTTATCTATAAACACGTTGCCGATTAGCCATGCAAAAAACGTGCAAAGGCATTCTTTTTAGCATAATTATTGATCTGGATGAAATACGCGATTTCGGATTTTTGGTATGTATGCCTTTTCCCGTCTATCGGAAGAGCTGCTCTGAAACAGTCCTTTCGTCAATCGACGTGTATTTCTGTCCTCTTTGATCCTACGTAGTTTTGGATGCGCGGAAAATGTGCAAATGGGTCGAAATTGGCGCGAGACAGTAAGGGGGTGAGGCCTCCCCCTAGCGTTTCTCCACCACGACTGGGTTGTTTAGGGTCGCCCTGTACTGAAATGCATGCATTTAATAAATAATTATATTATCTATAAGAACGTTGCCGATTAGTCATGCAAAAAACGTGCAAAGGCATTCTTTTTAGCATAATTAGTGATCTTGATGAAAAACGCGATTTCGGGATTTTGGTATGTATGCATTTTCCCGTCTATCGGAAGGGCTGCTCTGAATCAGTCTTTTCGTCAATTGGCGTGTATTTCTGTCCTCTTTGACCGTATGTAGTTTAGGATGCGCGGAAAACGTGCAAAGGGGTCGAAATCGCAGCGAGACACTAAGGGGGTGAGGCCTCCCCCTAGCGTTTCTCCACCACGACCGGGTTGTTCAGGGTTGCTCTGTACTGGAAATGCATGCATATAATAAATAATTAAGTTATCTATTAACACGTTGCCGATTAGCCATGCAAAAAACGTGCAAAGGCATTGTTTTGAGCATAATTAGTGATCTCGATGAAAAACGCGATTTCCGATTTTTGGTATGAATGCATTTTCCCGTCTATCGGAAGAGCTGCTCTGAAACAGTCCTTTCGTCAATCGACGTGTATTTCTGTCCTCTTTGATCCTACGTAGTTTTGGATGCGCGGAAACGTGCAAGGGGGTCGAAATCGCAGAGAGACAGTAAGGGGGTGAGGCCTCCCCCTAGCGTTTTTCCACCACGACCGGGTTGTTTAGGGTTGCTCTGTACTGGAAATGCATGTATTTAATAAATAATTATGTTATCTATAAACACTTTGCCGATTAGCCATGCAAAAAACGTGCAAAGGCATTCTTTTTAGCATAATTAGTGATCTCGATGAAAAACGCGATTTCCGATTTTTGGTATGAATGCATTTTTCCGTCTATCGGAAGGGCTGCTCTGAATCAGTCTTTTCGTCAATTGGCGTGTATTTCTGTCCTCTTGTACCCTATGTAGTTTAGGATGCGCGGAAAACGTGCAAAGGGGTCGAAATCGCAGCGAGACAGATGAGGGATGAAATCTTTTTTAATCTGTTCTCATTACTGGAGTTAGTTTGAAGGGTTGCTCTGAAAATAAAACTACTAATATTGTTAGTGGTTCTCATTATCTTTCTTTTGAACATTAAATAATGGATTTAAAAACGTGCAAAGCCTGCTATTTTTGCGATTTTCAGTAAATATTTGCTGAAAATTATTGTAATTTTCATCGCCGTTGTTAACCACTTTCCCGCGTGCTATAGGGATGAATTTTTTTTTTAAAATAACATGTTTTTTTGTGTTCTAAATGATGGATATGGTTATGTGCGTTCCCTTTTTGGGGCAGATTTACATTACTCATGGGCATCCTCCTTTGTAAACGTGCTCATTCTTTAATGTATCGTCTCTATTTTTTTCGGAAAAGCACTAGCTTCAGATTGCACAACATTTAGTGCAGGCACTCCTGTTTACTTGCTTACTGCGACTTGATTCAAAAACTTGATTTAAAACGGTAAAGGCATGTAAAGACGGGGATACGTTATATCTACGGTGCAAGGAGTGACGAGCACATCTCGCTTTACAGGCGTGAGCTGTACCACCGCGGGACGTAGGAAATACTTCATGGCCTGTTTTCTAAGAACAATTTTCAACACCTCAATACCCACTTATCTATTAGTCTATTTTGATTTCCACGTCGCGCTTAGGCCTGGGAGGGGTGAGGTGACTCCACTGGACATCTCGACCTTCAAGACGAAGACGCAGCACCACCTACCTCTGGAATTGCCTTCCATCTCAACTTCGCAATACACTATCCTCATCACACTTTAAAATAGCAGCTAAAATGACTTTTTGAATCTGGAAAATATATAAACATCACTGAAACATACATATATTCACTCTCATTTCATTTCACCTCATTCCATTTGATACTCTTCACACACACTAGCACCCTTACACAAAATTTGTATCTTTATTTTCTTTATAATTATACTATAATTGTATATGCACAATATAATGTAAAGTAATAAAAACAATTAAATCTAAAAACATCTCTCTCTCTCTCTCTCTCTCTCTCTCTCTCTCTCTCTCTCTCTCTCTCTCTCTCTCTCTCTCTCTCTCTCTCTCTCTCTCTCTCTCTCGCACTCACGACATGAGTAGTGCGTGTATTTATGCATGTTAGAGCGCGACAGTCGGGCATTGGCGCGTTGCGCATACGCTCTTCACAACGATAATCGGAAATATAAAATACTTCAAAGAAAGAGATTTAAAATGCTCGTATC
Source organism: Muscidifurax raptorellus (assembly GCA_020010945.3). Taxonomy (NCBI): domain Eukaryota; kingdom Metazoa; phylum Arthropoda; class Insecta; order Hymenoptera; family Pteromalidae; genus Muscidifurax; species Muscidifurax raptorellus. The sequence goes on from JAHUUD020000023.1 coordinate 1,409,073, forward strand.
AGTAACGGTTGAGTAGCATGTTTAATGGTGTTCTTTAAAAACCTGTGTTGCAAATTAAATACGGACTGCAGTTCATTAAAAATCACGTTTTGTGAGGGCTCCACATAATGCGTGACCGACTTTCGCTTAAAATTCAAACAAGCTGTAATAAATAAATGTAAAAAGTCAACATGGTAACTAGAACAAGAAAAATAGATAAGAATCAGGTAATAGTAAGATTCTGAAAAGAATATCGACCAAAGAAACAGGTTAATCTTACCATATGCCAAGACCGCGCAATTAGAATCGCTCCACTTGATTGAAAGAGCAAGAACATACGACAAGAGTCGCCCCTCAAGAGAGGAAAGTCAAGAGACTTTTGTTGATAGAGACTCCGAGTCAAAGTTGTAATTGAACATTTATTATTATTGTTTTAATAACCTAATACATGGATATGTGGAATAATATACTTACATACATACAAACAAATCACTTATATTCTACTCGTAATTAACTCAACAGGTGCTGATCAAGAGGAATTCCGTCGCATCATCCTCCGGGAATGGGCGAGGTCGGAAGCCAACAAGGCGCATCATGACCAATATCAGCGAAACACTGTCACCCTGCTGAGGAAGAGGGACGGCTCATTGTATTTCTCAAGGAGCGAACTCCAACTGCGCAGGTTCGACATGGTCCTGCCGGAAACTGAAAGAGCGGTTATTGACCGTGTGTGGCCGGTTGCAGAGAAGCAGCTTGTATTCCAGCTATTCAGCAGAATTCCCTTCTTTAATCAAAGCCCGTTTGTGAAACCACTGGCAATTAAACTCCTTGGTCAGGAACCAATTAAAACAACGGTGACTGCCCAGGCAAAGAAGCCTACAGCACAGGTTGTAGAAACCGAGCCCTTGGTACCCAGAAATGTAGATTCAGTCCTCAGGGAAAAACTCCAAGTCAAGAGGGTCGAAAACTATCTAAAGGTAGCTTCGGCCCCGTTCTACCGAACGGGGTCGAAGCTACCTTTGAATATTTTTAGGTCGAACGAAGAACTGGTCGATATGAACATCGATATGAGCGAGCCCGGGAAAAGGTCGGCAGAAAGAAGGCGGCAGCCTTCGGAGGACGGAGAACTCTCCTACAACTCGGAGGATGAGGCTCAGGGTTCTTGGAAACTGAGTACGGGTGACACGCCGGTAGACATCCCCATGTTCGTCCCCTATAAGGCATCTGGGTTACAGTAGATGTAGCCACCACCTGATCGAGAACACAGGTCAAACTTTCTCCATGAATCGGTAAGACAAAATAATTATTATCTGTCTGTAGAACAACCAAATAGTGTTTCCTTAAATGTAGTTAACGAACTAGTAGAAAACAAGATAAAGGTCTTGCTTCTTGATAGAGATAAAGAGATTGAGAAATCTTTGAATGATAGAAGTTTTATGAATTTGTCGGAGCAATTAAAAAACGAATTTATAGGCAGAGAAAATTTAGGTTCTAGAACTTATAAACTCGTGTCAAAAACTAACTTTGAAATGTTCGAAGACTACTTGAAGTCTGTATTAAGAAACAAGAATTTGCACTACATCCTCGATGAGAATATAAGTATGAACTCTACCGTAAATGAGTCAAAAAGATCGGATGATGAGTTTAAAGTTAGAGAAATTATAATCAATAGAATAGATGCAATATCTTACAATAAGATTGTTAAGTTGACTGATCCTAAAATAATTTTTAAAAAACTGAAGGACGTAAAAAGATACGAAACTGTAACAACTAGATTCTTAGCCAGACAAGACTTGCTGATTATTGAATATTTACCTTTGAAAGAAACTGTATCTGATTTCTACGATAGATTCCAGGAGAAACTCAGAATATTTGAAAATATCCCAGACGCGGGAAAACTTCTGAAAAAGGAGTTAAAAGATTATTTCCTTCAAGCAGTTGCTGAAGCAGTTTAAAGAAACTACGTCTACGGAAATGACATGCAAGAAATTAAAAAACTATTTATTACAGGTTGAATCCACCAAGAGTCAGAAAATGCATTTCCAAGCGCCAGTGAGAGCGTTCCTTCATTCGAGTAATGGCGTTGACCGGCTGATCTGCAGAGGTTGTGGAATGGAAGGTCACACCAAGGACGGAAATGACATGCAAGAAATTAAAAAACTATTTATTACAGGTTGAATCCACCAAGAGTCAGAAAATGCATTTCCAAGCGCCAGTGAGAGCGTTCCTGCATTCGAGTAATGGCGTTGACCGGCTGATCTGCAGAGGTTGTGGAATGGAAGGTCACACCAAGGCCAACTGTCCCAACGAAGGCTTGAGGCACTGTTATTACTGCCTCAAACTCGGATTCCACCTTGCACATGAGTGCAACAAGTGTAAGTCGGATAAGGAGAAGGGAATGGCAACTGCAACCAGCTACGGTCCACCCTCAAGGAGAGGCAGGTGGACAGGCAAAGACAGTCGGTCTACTGCGAGTAGAGGCCGGACATCTGGGACGGCAGCGTATGGCAGAACACCAGTTGCTCCTGGCAACAGTGGAGCGAGAGACACCAGGGGCACATCGACCCGAGGCAGAGACCGTGGACGTGGGGGACCACAGAGGGGTACAGACCATCCCAGGCCTCAGCAGGGGACTTCGCTCCAAGCCATTGCTGAGGATTACCAAGGTAACAAAGCGAACTACTGTAATAAAGAACTGCTAGAATTTATAGCGGACTCAGGTGCAACCGAGCACCTGAGCAGATCATAATTGCACTTCGACAAATTTGACTCTCGAGCGATTACTAAGGTAGATTGCGCAAACAAACAGAGCACTTTTAAGACTGACGGTAGTGGGTCCACTAAAGTCGTTACAGAGGATAATGATACCTTTACCTTAAACAATATTTTGTATTAAAAAGATCTGCCATTCAATCTGTTATCTTTGAGACGTTACGTAGATCAGGGACTTGAGATTTACTTAAATAACACAATCATTGACATTTATAATCCAGAACTAAATAAAAGCATTTTGATAGAAGAGTACAAGAGACCATTTTGGACTATTAAATTAGTTTTAAGTAAATATGCAGCAACTAAAACCAATGCTAAAATCATGTATAGCACGAGAAGTAAAAAGAATTCTAACAAAATAAACGATCACGATGCAAACAAATCATTAAAGCGCAAATTTAGTGTAGACAAGACTAGGGAACTTAATGATGTGGAAACATACATTTTATAAACGTCTAGTAACAGAAAAACATACAAAGCAGAGACTAGCAAGGTCGATAAAAAAGATGCATTTAACAATCACAAGAAATCTAGAGAGGAAATTTCAGAAGCCATGCTATGGCATGTCAGAAGCCATGATATGGCATATCAGAGTACATCATGTATCTAAGAAATATTGCGACGAGGTGGCCGTCGGCGCCAAAGGAATAGATCTCTACTACCCGAATCGTCGGTAATTAATTAATAACAAACTAAAGTCTGTTGTGGTTTGTAGAAAGAGCGAGAGAAAGAGGAAGAGACGAGATTAATTCGGTGCCGACGCACCAGCACGCCGTAGATGTCAACAGACACACACACACACACACGCAGCAGTAGTAGCAGCTAACAGTCGCACACACATACGCCGTAGCAACCAGCACAGCACGAACATTCGCCGCGGCGAGAAGCGGTAGAGGGCCGCGAAGAGAGGGGCGCTGTGCTGAAGTCGACACGGCCCAACAGCGGTGATCGCGCTAAAATATTGCATGAGAGCGAGAGAGATTGAATGAGAACCGCTGCGATTGTAAGGTTGTGTGAGTGGAATAATAGCTGCCGAGTGGAGGCGCATGTAATCGTCGGGTGCGACGAAGCCTCAAGCCACCTCTAAAGTGACCCGTACTGTAAGATTTACGATTGTTGGTTGCGCCGATAAACTAAATGTGGATTTAAGAGTGAAATAGAATGATGATTACATTATAATACTGTTTGGTATGTGAATGAGAGAGAGTTATATTTTTGAATTTTGCGTCGAAATACAAATTATAGCCACGCATGCGTTAACCGTTTATATAAGTGTGATTGGTCGAATCGCGTCGCGAGTTACTGTACTAATTAGAGCCGTGAGATAGAGAGAGACGGGGCGAGCGAACAAAACCTCGCGGTAGGCATTTTCACGAGTGCTCGCGCACTTCTATTTCGACGGTTGAGCCAGCAACATAGCCAGCACCCTTCGAGATTTCGCAGCATCGTAATACAGTTTTCGCGAGCACGAGTTTTCAGAGTACGAGACAGCGCAGAATGGGAGGAAGGAAGGTTTCTACGTTGTATAGCCAGGTAGCGTACTTATTAGTTCCGAAATATTGTAATTGACGAGACGCGCGAGTTGTCGATATATATATATATATATATATATATATATATATATATATATATATATGTATGTATACATATACAGGGTGTCCCATTTTAATTTACCACCCCCTAAAACTGGTTAATAATTTGCTCTGAGAAAAAAATGTTTCAATTAAAATTTGTTGGGTTCGAAGGGCGGCATCTTTTGGCTATTTTAGCTGCGACCTTGAACATGACCTTCAAGGTCATTTGAAAGTCAAGACCAAATTTTCATATGAAATGTGCATATTTTTATGGCGGATTCGGATTCTACTAAAAAAGAGAAACACTTTTTGTCCGAATCATTTTTTGAAAAAATCCTAAATTTTTGTTGTAAACGGCTTTAAAAAAGTTGAAAAAATCACTAGATATCTCTTATTGCCCCACCCTTTAAAAGAAGTTTAAAGAAGGAATTAGAAACGTACACAATTTTACAAATTTAAGTCCAAGTATGACCTTAGCCATGAACTTGTCCTTAACCAACAAGGTCATTCGAAGGTCAGTCAATTTATTTAACGGTAATCCTCGATTTTTATTCCGGCAATTGAAGCTTGGCTATGACCTTGACCTCGAACCTTAAATTCATTTTAAGAAAGAACCATCACTTTAATGAAAAATACTCTCTTTTTCAAAGAAATGAAATTACCAAAAAATTTATCAACAGAACCAAAGTTCATTAGAACGCTAATCTGATTCATTTTTTATCACATGGGGGAAATTTGCAATCTTCGGGGTATGTTTGACATTCTCTGGGGCAAGTTTGCAATCTTCGGAGTATGTTTGACATTCTCTGGGGCAAGTTTTACGTCATCTGCGGAAAATTTGACATCATCTGGGGCAAATTTACGGTTACAACTGGGACAAGTTTGACATCATCTGGGGCAAGTTTGAGCAGTAAGGGGCATGTTTTCAACTGAGAATCAAAATCAAGCTTAGTTTTTTTAATGAAAATTGTACATATTTTAAATCATATTCTGATTCTCTGATAAAGTAAAATTGTACATATTTTAAATCATATTCAGATTCTCTGATAAAGTACGCATCTTTTTAAGAAATATTTTTCTCGTAAATGCTTTATTTCTCGCTAAAAGACATTTTTTTGCTTCGTTATCGTTTTATTGGTAAAGCTTGTAAATTCTTACAGCTCCTCAAAGCTTCTCATCATTAGGTTTTCATTGACTTTCAGAGCAGAAAAATACTTATAATAAATTATTTCTAGTAAGATTAAATATTCCCTAAAAAATCTACCTACAACAGATAATGGCTGACTACAAGCCAGTAGAGATAGTCATCATGATCAAGATTCTGGGAGAATGTTACGTCAATTACAAGGCTGCAGCGAGGCTGTACGCTGAAAGGTATCCGGACGCTCGTCATCCTAGTAGGAATATTAAACTTCTAACGATAAGAGCTCAAGGAGGTAACTTAAGAAGGAAGAGGCGACGGACGGGCCCAAGAGAGCATATTGCGCTTGGGGTTCGTGCTGTAATTGCCGAGGATCCTCATATTTCGACGCGACAAATTCAGCGAATGCATGGAGTACCCAGATCAACAGTTTCCCGTGTATTGCGTCATTTTAGATTTCATCCATATCACTTGCACCTTACACATGCCATTGAGCCTGGTGATCCTGCCAGGCGACTTAGATTCTGTCAGTGGGCGGAAATACGAATGCGCATAGATCCATTTTTCTTTGATCGGACTTGAAGGGGTCTTGCCTTGGCCGGACGTGAAGGTCTTGCCTTAAGTGGCTGGATAGGGTCTTGCCTTAAGTGGTTGGACGGGGTCTTGCCTTAAGTGGCTGGACGGGGTCTTGTCTTAAGTGGCTGGACGTGAAGGTCTTGCCTTAAGTGGCTGGATAGGGTCTTGCCTTAAGTGGTTGGACGGGGTCTTACCTTAAGTGGCTGGACGGGGTCTTGCCTTAAGTGGCTGGACGTGAAGGTCTTGCTTTAAGTGATCCAAAGGATACCTCTGTCTTTGTTTGAAGCTAGTAACATTCATCTAAAACAGCTTATTACTAGGACAAATTCTCTTTTCAGTTAAAGGGAGAGCTACCTATTGATGATCAAAAAATGGTTAAGACAAAAAGTGTTACTTTTTTAGTAGAACCCGAATCTGTGATAAATCTTATTCAAATGACCTTGAAGGTCATGTTCTAGGTCACAGCTGGAATAGCCAAAAGATGCCCCCCTTCTTACCCAACAAATTTTATTTGAAACATTTTTTCTCAGAGCAAATTTTTAACTTCTTTTAAAGGGTGGGGCAATAAGAGATATTAGTAATTTTTTCAACTTTTTTAAAGCCGTTTACAACAAAAATTTAGGATTTTTTCAAAAAATGATTCGGACAAAAAGTGTTTCTCTTTTTTAGTAGAATCCGAATCCGCCATAAAAATATGCACATTTCATATGAAAATTTGGTCTTGACTTTCAAATGACCTTGAAGGTCATGTTCAAGGTCGCAGCTAAAATAGCCAAAAGATGCCGCCCTTCGAACCCAACAAATTTTATTTGAAACATTTTTTTCTCAGAGCAAATTATTAACCAGTTTTAGGGGGTGGTAAATTAAAATGGGACACCCTGTATATTGTAACGCCACACTTTGTGTGTGTTACATAGCAGAGCAGGATGCGATGGTGCAAGCACCAGTCCTGCTCATGCTGAGATAGAAAACCTAACTAGCGAACAAAGTGCATAGATTGAGGAAAGGCCCTATGCAGCCAAGGCGTCACAACCCCCCCAACACCTAACCCCTCACATGCTAAATCCTACCTAACTAAGTTATATCTGCCTAAGCTACCCTATCCCCTCACATACTACCCTACGCTCTACCCATATCCCTTTTGTACCTTCCTTCTTCAACGCCCTGGCAGGCGTTGAGCTGTTGGGAGGCCAGTCGTACTCCAACCTAGTCCCCTGTAAATAGGAAGAGATATTAGTAAATCATCAGGAGAGAGAGAAATACTTAGCACAGTGCAACGATACAGAATGTCCTACCTCGACTCCTAGGCAGCTCCTGTAAAGAAGACAACATTAGTACAGACTCACTACGATGCACAGAAGGAATTAAACGTACCTGCTATCGCTCAAGGAGTCACCATCGAAGTATGCTGCTGCACTGAATGTCCTGACAGGAGAAGGAAACAGCAGGCACCAGACAGCCTAGAAGCAAAAGAGACTACATAGAAACTGTCAGAGGCATACAGTCAACATACATAGGTATCATAACCTATGTATGTACTTATCCTGTCACAAGTTCCACCAGCATTCTTGCACACTGTGTCCAGGATCGTCGAGGAGAAGATGGGACGGCCAACTCACGGCACTCGCAGCAGGAACAGCTGACTTGTCGTATTTCCACGGCACCAGGAGGAAGCCACACCGGTACACGCGCACCGCACTACGTGTCGTAGGTCATGCTGTAGCAGCATGTCCGCTCTCGTTCGCTCTCTCTCACTCCCATACCTACAGTCCCTTCCCCGTCACGTGACTGGCCCTCTCAGCGTCTCAACGGCTGTTATGGGAACTACGCAGTCGGACCACGCCGCTGCCGAATTCCCATAGCCTCGATCACTTTGTCCTCGGATAGCTTCGTGTTCACTTGCTAGTTCTAATATTCGCCTTCGTACTCGACCCTTCGTTCTAAATACTTGTGAGGAAGCTTGTGCTCCAGAATCGACTAGGAAGGACTACCCAAAGCGCGCGCCTAGACTCCGTTCTCGACATCCTTGTCTGAATAGTGTTTTTTAGTTATATCGAAGCCCAGTGCGACAGACAAGAGCCAACGAGCCACGCTAGGAAGGAGACAGCGTTATATCCTATATGTAAGTTGCACTTGAGTATTGTGTGATACCGCGCGCGAAGCTAAACTTATATTTACTTGATTGTATTCGTGCTACAAAGTAGCTGGCGCCCAACAAATATAATTATCATATACTGTCAAATCATTTTACCTTATATTTATTAAAGCATCTTACTTTTAATTACTTAATTGATTTCTTTCTCGCCACCTATAAAACCTATGTTAAAGTCTGCCAGAATGCAGCGCGCATATTCTGGGGCATTGACAGAATATGCGTCATAATATATACGTATGTATACGGCCAGAGTGCGCGGCTTTTATATATATATATATAAATCACTTGTAACATTAAGACCGATTTAACGCGAATTAATAAAGTTGTATAAGCGGAAATGGTGTCGATTTCTTTTGTTGTCAGCTGTATATCACAGAACTCTCTTAGTGAGATAAAGTCTCTGCTAGCCGGGGCGATTGTATAAGTATAGTTTGTTCGAGGCCTTGCGCCTAAGAAATTCGGCCTAGAACGATAACACGAAGCTTGTGCCGGTATAAAAGTAAATACCTTTATTCTTGGGTTCTTCACGAAATACCGCGTCACAAATAGCGCCCAACGTGGGGCACGAGTGATATAAAAGTTTGCAACGGGAAGTTCGACAAATTCGTAGTTCGTGAGACGCCAGCGGCCATTTTGAAGTTGTGCGAAATTCTCGGGAGAGAAAACGTGTTCAGCGAAATAGATGTGCCAACGAATAAATAGACAAACATTGTTATTAAATATTAGGCGTGTAAAACTTGTAGCGAGCCAGTGCAAAGTGTGCACGAGTGGAGATTTTCTTTTTTTACCGTAAACGTGTGGTGACAAGAATCGCGGCCTCGGTCACGTGGCAAAAACTGGGGTTCACAAATGTAACCTGGTGGTTTACCTTGGCAACTTAGTATCTCTGATCGGATTTTGAGCCGCTTTAAACATTATTGGAGGATATTAAACGTTTTAAAGCCATCCGAGAGGAGTAGGAAAGCTAACAAGATTTAAAAAAAATAATTTAGTAGTTGTCATTAAACATTAAAATCTTAATAAATCGCAGCCGAGAAAATCTTTCTACATACTACGTGATATGTAGGCACAACATCGGTCGTGAGTAGGGGAATTCATTCATTTTCGAGGAAATCGCTAGTGGACAGTAAGTTGTGAAGGCAAGTTTGACTTAAAGTTCATTAAAATCAGTGCCACGTGATTTGAGTTTTATCCGACTAGTCCGCCTTCGCTCATTTCTGCCAATCGAATCCGAGGAAAATATTTGGTATCCAGATCGAGTGCAGATAATAATCGCAGCGATATGCGGAATGTTATTCTCAGGTACTGCCAATTTAAATCGAGATTTTTGTACAATCAAATATTATCATAAAGCGAGAATTTTTGTGAATAATAGACATTTTTCGAAGAGTGTAGAATTTTTCGAAGAAGTAGGAAAAATGTATCAAATTTCCGGTTATTTAGAGAGTCTTGTTTGTTTTCGTGATTTTTTTTCTCTATTTTCTCCTCCCAGTAGGAATTTACTAAATTCCTGGGGTTTACTCGAATATTGCCAAAAAAATCCTATTTCAAAGAAGCTAAAGAGAATTTTGGAATTCACATGTAGTCACTCATGCAAGGTAGTAAAATATTCCTGGAAATTTAATTGCAGCCAAGGTTATAGCGCCAGAACATTTACAGTGTTTACAAATAATATATTTATTGGTAACATTTTTACATATATTATTAATTTATATTGATACTCTATACATATATTTATATAAATACATTGATTTATTTGTTATATATGTGTTGCATGTGTAAATACTAACAAAAATTGTTTAGCCGAACCAGGAATTTGCAGGTTTTTAGCTTGTTGGTAGTTCACCTTTATTGAAGGAAAATTCGGATCTATGAGATAAATTATTTACAAGACGGTTAACAGCCATACGTGTTATAGGGAAAATTTACAATAGAAATTTACCCGTTTGAAATTATTATTTACTGCCGGTTTAATAACAGTTTTAAAAATAAAATAAACATTGTTGATACCAGGTAGTAAATTCTATAAAATCATTATTGTTTATCCACTTTCGTAATCCGAATATTGCCACAGGAATAGTAAGGGCATGCCCAAACCCCTTATTATTGATATTCAATAAAATCTCTGAATAGTTAAAACTACTCAGCCAATTTGTTGCCTTATTGAGGAGTTGTGGCCAGGAAAATGTTCGCTGTAAATCTTTACCGTGACATCAAAGCCAAACATAGCGGCTCAGTTTGTTAATAGATTGAATAGTAAGGAAACTATATCTTTTTTTTTGGTGATTTGGAGCCCTAGGAAGGTCTACCTATTATTTAATCTATTATAAAATCTTTTGCATAACAAGAGAAACTCGGGCAATTTGTGTTTGTAGTGGCCAGATTCTCACTTTTTTTTCTTTCCGTTCTCTACCTTTTTTGCAACAACTGCCAGGTTGACGATAAATCAAAAATATTAAATTGGAAGCCAAATTTCGGAGAGGTTAGGGAAGAGTGGAGCTATAGAGAAGTTACTAATTGAAAAAGGGAGTTTGGTATCGTCGAGCTGCTACGTAAAATAATTCTGGTAGTTTCAAGGGGCGAAATGGAGTCACGCCATAAGATCATGAGTGACTTGAAGTCGGATAGAGATGTCCGAAATTTAAATCATAATATCCGCAAGCTCGATACAACAGAGCTTAAAAAAGGACTACGAGAACTAAACGTCAGCGTTGAGGGTGGAAAGAAACTATTACAAGACAGATTGATACTAGTGTTGTTGCTACAAAAAGGTTACAGCGAGAAAGTTCCCTGGTACGATTGAGATAACGGAGGGGAAATTCCTCAGCAATCTCAAGAGGCACTTTTGACAAAACGCAAGTCAAGTAAAAATAAATCTAAAACGAAGGAGTCCACAGAGGAGAAAAGCAGAATAGCGAGCATGACAGCATCAGAAGTGGGACGAACATCGCAGTCAGAAACCGAAACAGAGACTACGAATTTAGAAGGCATCATGAATGCCTCTATAAACCAAATTCGTGCGCTGACGGAGGTACAGGCAGGAAAAGAAGCAACCAGTACAGCACTGCAATTAGCAACGACAAACCAATTAAAGAAATTGGTATCTTCACATGTGCTAGAGGCTTTAAGAAGCTCTGCTGCTTTAACCCTTAATTCAGCAGTAGCCAGTACAACGCCATATTTACTGATAAGTCGATCAGCAAAGATGCAATCCTAGAATTTACCGCCAATAGATCAATTATTTAGCCCAACAATAGGTTCAACAACGAGAACACTAAACTTCGCAGGCATATCGTCATATTTAGAAACAGATAGGAACTCATCGTAGACGGCAACGGGTACTAAGAAAAAGCAGCCAAACCCACAAAGGGAGTTACTGGATCATTGGAACATGGTGGATCACAACACTGATTCAGAACTCCAGACACCCAGTAATGTGTACAAAAAGACAATGCCAAGCACTCGATTAAACTCGAAGTTTCAGGAAACAATGGGTAAAGAAGCAAAGAGTGATCGTGACACGGGAGTCCCAATGTCAAAGAATTTACTAGAAAAGAACATGGCCAATAAAAATTTACCAAAGAGTAAAATGACCAGGAAATTAGAGGATGACAATAGTAGCGAGCACTCTACAGAGTGCAGTACTGATTCTAGCAGTGATGAGAGCTGTAGAAAGAAAGAAACTAGAAAATCCACGAGTAACCAACGTAATTATTAAAAAATCATTGATTCACTGGAAGACTTATGAAAGGATAAGAGTGAGAAATCTATCGTCAATCGTCGTAGTCGGAAACATAGTAGTAGTTCAAGCAGCGATTGCAATAGAAGCCCCAGTAGTAACTGCCTGAATAGTTCAGACAGTAGGAGTAGCTCTTCCTCCAATGAAAGCAGCGAATCAGATCAGAGGCATAAGCATTCGAAGAAAAAGTCATCTCGTCGAAACCGTCAAGATAGCCGCTTATCTCGACAACTGAATCAAATGCAAATCATACAAGGATGGAACATAAAATTTGTCGGCGAAGGAAAGGACGATCTAGAAGAATATTTATCGCAGATGATAGAAGGCAAAGAAAGCCTAAGCCTTAGTAGCCAAGATATGTTAGCCGTGATTTCTCATACGTTATCAAAGCGAGCAAGCATGTGGTTCAGAACAGAAAAAGAAAGTCTAACATCCTGGAAGAAATTCAAAAAGGCGTTCAAACAGCAATTCGTCAATCTAATAAATCACAATGACGTAATGGATGAATTACTACGACGTACGCAAGGTAAAAGCGAGAAAATTGCTGCATGTATAATGAATTTTCAGCACATTGTAAATTTTAAAAGACCATTTAAATTGACCATTTGAAAAGGCCAATGAAATTGAAAGAACAATTAAGACTTCTCACCGAGCGTTTGAGGGCAGAGTACAGAAGAGTTATTCGTAGAAAAAAGATTGAGAGTTACGCGGATGTAAAAAGGTACTGCCGGATTTTAGAAGAGGAAATTGACCAAGACGCTAGGTATACTCCATCACCACCCGTTGAGAAAGCCAGAATCCCAGCATCTGCGTGGACACCAGCTCCGCAAGCAAAAATAGCAGCAACGGAAGTAGTAAAAGATGTAGCCGCAGTTTCAGTGACAGACCATGGGCAAAATAAAAATAAAAGAAACAACAAAAAGTCGGCACATAAACAATCAAGGACGCCACAAGAAGTTCAAGCCACAATTCAAACATCGATGGTACAAGCCAGCTAATCTTGTGGATGCAATAGGGTCAACAATGGTTCCAGAGGTTAGAAGCCTAACAATCGTTCTTCAGGAAGCAGGCCAGTTGCTACAAATAACACACCAGCTGTTAATGGAACAGGTCAATTCTTCGGAGCCTGTTATAATTACTAATTAGTCGGATATAGAGCGTCTGAATGCCCATAAATTGAATGTTTTACCTGTCACAAGAAAGGTCACAAATAAACAGCGTGCCCAAATCGTGGCCAGAATTTCTTGCAATGCTAAGTTTGCAGCCAGAAAGGAGCCACATTTAGCAACTGCATAAATTGTGCGCCGGTGAGGCTGATGTTGGGAAACGGCAATGCGGGGACAGTTCAGGGGTCGATGCAACCCGCACAGCTACATACAAGATCCCTGTTGCAGTAAGCAAAACAGTGCATACAGCAACTACGTTTCAGGGACGTATGCATGTTTTTGGAGGAGGGGGGGCTAGTGGTCAAGAACCACTAGAGGCATCAAAGTGGAAGATGAGAGAAACAAATCAATTGATATCGAAAGCTGACACAAACTGCCGACCTAGCCTCTCAGAAATCAAGAAAACCACTTTGTCGCCAAACTGGGCAGTCGCTGACGCAAACCGTCGGCTTTGCCAAATGAAGTCAGATAGTGTAGAACCATTGAAAGACGCTGCCATAACCGGTCAGCCGAATCAATGTATTGCAGAGCAGTTGAGTAGTGAAGAGAGTAATGAAGATGTATACCCGTGGGTGAAGCAGTCGGAGAAGAAAACCACTAAATCTACGAAAAACATGAAGTCTAAGCGAAACGAACTGTAGTCGGTTGAGCCAATGGAAAGTAGTGAAATAGGTTTGTGATTAGAGGATGAGTTAGTGGAGAGCAAACGGGGGTGACTGACACAACTTTAATTGCCAGAATCCCTCGCAGAACGACAAAGTCTTCGCTGAATGCGCTGGAATTTCGGAACTCGAGAACGACAAAGGTGATGGTAAAGTAGTTTAAAACCCCGGGTAGTTTCCCTGTCCTGTCCATTGATTGCATCATGCCCAGGTACTAAAAACGTAAACAATTTACAGATTCTACGTCATGTCAGAGGCCGGAAGCAGCGTGTCAGCCGAGAAGAGGGAGAGAGAGTCGGCCAACATGGCAGAGGACGAGGCCATGGTTTTACGCCGAGAGCTATTAGCTCAAGCCGCCATTCGACGTATGGAGAGGGAGAGATCTCGTCAGGAGCCACAGGCCATGGAGGGCATTGAGGAGTCGGAGCCAGCGCCGTCGGAGGATGAGACGATGCTATCGGAGGCCGGGGCAAGTGAGGTCCCCAACATCCCACCCAAAGAAGAGGCCTATCTGCTGGCAGGGCCACCGGATGTTTTGCTGCCAAGGGTAACCACCAGCCTCGTTGAGCCTGCTCCGAGACTGGGGATCCAGAATTTTATGCCCAGAAACCCTCAGCCGTGGTTCTCACCAGGGCAGATGGAGGCGCGACCTGCCTTAACGGGAGCCATTCCCAGGGTTCCCCTCCGACGCCCTCGCATACCACCCACGACGTCCCGGTTGCTGAATCGGCCTATGAGAAACCTGGAGGAAAGGGAGAGTCGTGAGGCGGAAGCAGAACTACATCGGCTTTTAGAGGGAGAGTTAAGCATAGACTCGTCAACGCAGACCAGACAGTTAAGCCCCCTACCTAACACCACTCGGCCCAACCGCACGCTGCCAGATGGGAGGGAGGATGGCCCTCGCATCATTGATATCCCGTTCCAGGAGGAGAATCTGCCAAGTCACCTGCAAATGCGGTATTTGCCAATATAGGGCACGCGGGATAACGCTCCCCTTGCCTGGGACCTGGGCCTGGAGGAGGACCACCTATGACCACTGCAGAGGCTAGGGAAGCCGAAAGGGTGGCACGAAACCGATCACGCCGACAACGAGGAACCCGCCAATTAATGGGTGACGACATTAAGTTGGTAGTGCCACCTCGCCGCCAGGGGGCAGCAGGGTTTGAGCAACGCTCTCCTGCTACCCCCTCACGTTCGCAGCCAGCCGCGTTGAGAACAAAATTGACGGGGTTAAGGTTCGGCAACCTCAAGCCGATCCCTACAGATGTCGACCTCGACCCACCACCGTACGCCGTTTCAATTGTTGGCAGAGGGGTCATAACATGTACGAGTGTAAGGGAGACAAGGAAAGATTATGCCACAAGTGGTGAACAGCATCGCGAATTTTTAGCGGCGTACCGAGCGTCAGACTCTGGCGCCAGGGGCCGCGACCGCTCCTCACCACCAGAGTCACATCGTCAGGAGGAACGATCATGCCAGGCCAGTCGTCCTCGTCGCCAGTCCTCGCAATCAACGAGACAACAGGAGCCAGAGCACCACCGAAACACCAGCGGTGCCCGTCGTCAGTCCTCGACATCACCGCCTCGCCAACCACGGGACCGATCAGCGCAAGGAGGAGCCGACGAAGAAACTAGAAGGTGTAAGGGATCCGCCGTTCGCTGGGCTGAACCCGTCGAACAACGTTTCCCGTCGGAATCGTCCCCGGAGAGAGGGTCACGGGCAACGGGCCAGTCGAGAGATCACTCGATGGACCAGTTGTCTCCTCAACAGAAGAGAGGCCCCTCAGGATCGGCGGATGTCCCGCCAAATGGGTCGCCGGCCGAAAGCTCAGACGAAGGGGAAGAGGAAACGGGAGCGCAGAGGGTGGCCGACGTCCTGAGAATTATGGATGAGGTGCGAGACCTAGCGCCAGACTTGAGTCTGGCGGAGACTTGATCACAATCAACCCTGGAGAGCCACTGCTCAACTTATTGGCGCATCAGGAACTTGCGAACGGAATTCTTAAAACTAGCTAGTGAGTACTCAGTAAACACTATACTGTGACTACTCAATACATTGAGTAATCTTGAGGCAGCATAATGAAAGGAGCCCTCAATTGCACCCGAGTTTGCTAGAGGGATAATGAGAGGCGCTGGTGGTCGTCGAGCTATAGCACGTCTGTCTACAGCATCAGATGTTAACCTAAACAGATTTGCCAGGTACATTGGCCGACCAGATATGAGCACCGAGCGAGCAAGGGTGGCCATGAATAATAGACGCCTATCGTCAACCGTCAACCAGCTAATCGCTAGTCTATAGGGCGTCATGGTAGCCCTCCAAGGAATGAATCCATAAACAAAACGGACACACTGATTGAGCAATCTGTGAAGCTTTAGATTTAGTTCCTTCGGCAGGTCATTGTAAACTACACACGCGTAGTCAAAATGAGGAAATATAAGGGACTCCACAAGCCGCTGCCTGAGACTACGAGACAGCGCATGCCTGTGAAACCTGATAGAATAAAGCGCCCCATTCACCCTGCTAGAGATCTGAGAGACATGACGAGTCCAGTTTAGTGTTGACGTCAATTGGACACCCAGATCCTTAACATGGCTAGAATATTCAATATCAACACCATCAATCTTTATCACTGGCAGAGAAGCCAAATCAAGTCTGGAAATGAAGGGCTGGCTACCCAAGATCATCAGCTTGGTTTTTGCTGCATTCAGACAAATCATATTCTTCCGCGCCCATTCCGAGACCCGTGATGCATCGCTCGCTAACATGCTAATGTGTGCATCTAGCTCGTTGGGCGAACAGTGCAAGTAAATGCGCGTATCGTCAGCGTAAATGCCATGTTTGGCAAAGTGAAGAGAAGACGAGAGATCATTAAAAAAGATCGAAAAGAGAAGCGGTCCAAGAACGCTACCCTGTGGAACACCTGCAAATGTCTCTATTGGGGCAGATGTTGACATATCATCTCCCCTGACAACCTGAGATCTGCCCATCAGATAGCTCGCAAACCACTTGATCACACGATCAGAGCAGTTCAGGGCTCGAAGCTTTTGAAGAATAAGCTTGTGGGAAACAGTGTCAAAAGCTTTAGAAAAATCGAATAGAATTAGCAGGGTAAGTTTCCGCTTCCCCATCGCTATCCTCACCTCCTCTGTAAACCCCAGAAGCGCGGTCTGTGTAGAGTGATACGGTCTGAAGCCAGACTGCTGCGCATCAAGAAGATCGTGCAAGTTCAAGTACTCAAATAGCTGCTCATGGACCAACCGATCGAGAAGCTTAGAAATCTCCGGGAGAAGAGCAACTGGTCTTGTATCAGAGGGAGAACTTGGCGGGTGCACTTTGGATAGAGGAGTTAATCGACGCCTGCTTCCAGCAGTCCGGAAAGATTCCCTGCTCAATCGAACGGTTGAACATCTCCACCAGGTAAGGGCGTAGGGCCGGATAAGCGATACGTAGCATATCCGTTGATATGGAGTCAGGACCTGTGTAATTCTTTGAAAACTTCGCAAAGACCCGGTCAACATCCGCTCCAGTAATAGGAAAGAACTCAAACAAGCTGGGTAGGTCACTCCGAAGTGGGCGATTGTGGTAGTCAGTAATGTCTGATGGTTGTAGGGGGGGCGTCGTGCGTGAAACATTTGCATAATGCAGATTCAGCTCATCTGGACTAAAATACTTTAATGGCGAGGGAGGTTTCGATGCTGAAATATTCATCCGCTTTAGTACCCTCCACGCCGCACTGGGGTCCGGGTTGGACTCGAGCAAAGTCGAGTAATAGCGGTTCTTTTCAGAGTCGATAGTGTTGCTCACCCGAGATCCAAAGCAACGTAGTTTACTCTATCAGCACTAATCCCAGTGGAACAAGCTCTACGGTAAGCCGCGCGTTTGGCATTCATGAGCATGTGGATGTCATGCGAGATCCACGGTTTGTTACGCGTGCGAAGAATCACTCTGTGATATGGGGCGTGAAGGTCATAGGCTGCACTAAGCCTCTGTGCGAGGGATGCAGCCTGTGATGAAAGATCCTGTGTGGATTGAGTACTTTCATTAATAAACGGCTCAACCGGAAAGACATGCTTAAACCTAGAGGCACAATCGTCAAGGAAACAACCAAGGTCGATTCGTTTGAGATTACGAATATGTATCACCTTATTTCTAGTAGCCAGCGATGGGAAATTATACTCTAATGAGATCAGATCATGACCGGCCGCAAGTGGCGTGTCGGTCTTGAAATATGAACGCACTACATCACTGGATGGAACAATAAAGAGGTCCAGCCAGGTACTACAACAGGTACCGTCATCCCTAAAAATATGATGCGTTGGTTCAGACTGGACTAGAGTTAGGTTCTGTTCCGAAAGAAGGTTGTTGAAGTACGTAGAGTCTGCATGAATACGGTGCATTGGAAAGTTAAAATCACCCGTAATAATAACATCAGTATAGCTTGTCCGCAACTCCGCCAGCAACTCAAAAAGCTCGACTGGATATCCTGCATGAGGTCGGCGGTAGATGACGACAAGAAGCATCTTAACTGAAGAGAGAGAGAGAGAGAGAGAGAGAGAGAGAGAGAGAGAGAGAGAGAGAGAGAGACCGGTCGGCGGGTTTTGTGAGAAAGCCCTGACATAATTGGGATATGTCGGACCTTGGGAGGGGGAATGCGACGGGGTGGCCGTCGGCGCCGAAGGAAAAGATCTCCCTCTCACACTCTCTACTACCCGAATTGTCGGTAATTAATTAATAACAAACTAAAGTCTGTTGTGGTTTGCAGAAAGAGCGAGAGAGAGGAAGAGATGGGATTTATTCGGTGCCGACGCACCAGCACGCCGTAGAGTTCAACAGACACACAAACACACACAGCCGTAGTAGCAGCTAACAGTCGAACACACATATGCCGTAGCAACCAGCACAGCACGAACATTCGCCTCGGCGAGAATCCAATTGTATGAGAGCAAGAGAGATTGAATGAGAACCGCTGCGATTGTAAGGTTGTGTGAGTGGAATATAATAGCTGCCGAGTGGAGGCGCCTGCAATCGTCGGGTGCGACGAGGCCTCAAGCCACCTCTACAGTGAGCCGTACTGTAAGATTTACGATTGTTGGTTGCGCCGATAAACTGAATATAGATTTAAGAGTAAAATAAAATGATGATTATATTATAATACTGTTTGGTATGCGAATGAGAAAGATTTATATTTTTGAATTTTGCGCCGAAATACAAATTGTAGCCACGCATGCATTAACCGTTTATATAAGTGTGATTGGTCGAATCGCGTCGCGAGTTACTGTACTAATTAGAGCCGTGAGATACAGAGAGACGGAGCGAGCGAACAAAACCTCGCGGTAGGCATTTTCACGAGTGCTCGCGCACTTCTATTTCGACGGTTGAGCCAGCAACATAGCCAGCACCCTTCGAGATTTCGCAGCATTGTAATACAGTTTTCGCGAGCACGAGTTTTCAGAGTACGAGACAGTGCAGAATGGGAGGAAGGTAGGTTTCTACGTTGAATAGCCAGGTAACGTACTTATTAGTTCCGAAATATTGTAATTGTCGAGAAGCGCGAGTTGTGGAGTCGCAAGAGAAGAGTGCCGGTTTGTTGTGTGCGAGTTGTCGATATATATATATATGTATACGACCAGAGTGCGCGACTTTTATATATATATATAAATCACTTATAACGTTGAGACCGATTTAACGCGAATGAATAAAGTTGTATAAGTGGAAGAGGTATCGATTTCTTTTGTTGTCAGCTGTATATCACAGAACTCCCTTAGTGAGATAAAGTCTCTGCTAGCTGGGGCGATTGTATAAGTATAGTTTGTTCGAGGCCTGACGCCTAAGAAATTCGGCCTAGAACGATAACACGAAGCTTGTGCCGGTATAAAAGTAAATACCTTTATTCTCGGGTTCTTTACGAAATACCGCGTCACAATATTTACTAGTTTTAGCCAAACAAAATGATAAGTTAATAAACATCGAGAATATAAACAAAGATAAGACAATACGAGATTGTCGAATCTGTATGCAAGCGAACAGTGTCTAACTTCCCGTTTAACACGATTAGAGATTGGGCAACGACACCGTTACAGATAGTTCATGGATATACTATGGGCCCATCAGCCCAGAATCATACCCAGGAAAATGTAATGTCCTCTAACTTATCCAATGCAAAGTAAAACTGAAGTGCCAGAGCAAATAGAGTGATTTGTTAAAAGTCTTCGTAATTAGGAGGGCGTTGACGAAAAGTTCTGTTATCTAAGATGCGACAGGGAAACGGAGTTCGTTTGTCAGGCTACTAGAGAGGTCATAGCCAAATACGGTGCAGAATTGCAACTGGCGTGTCCATATACACCTCAACACAACGCTGTTGCCGAAAGGTTTAATCGAACGTTAGAGAATAAAGTAAGAGCCATGATGTTAGAATCAGGCTTACCGCATTCGTACTGGGATCTGGCTGTAAAAACAGCTGTTTATATTTATAACAGGACATCTTACAAGTCGGTGGACACGCTGGCACGTTTGAGTAAAATCCTATCAAAGCAGTCTGAATGCGTGAGTCAGGTCAAGCGCTTTGGATGCGCAGCGTGTATTAAGATAGCTCGCAGCACAGATACCAAAATTTCACCTCAAGCAAAGCTGCGATTTTTACTTGGATATCTAAGTACAGAATACACGATACTTGTACCAAGCGAAAATAAATTATATGACTATAAACATGTTAGGTTTATAGAAAATTTAACATATAAAGGCTATAAAAGGAAAATTATAGAAATCGATCGATCAGAATTAAACTTTGAAAAAGAATCAGATTCCGTGACTACGAAAGAGTTGATTTTCGAAACAGTAGAATTAGTAGGTGAAGTCAAAGAGACAGTAAGTGAAGTAAAACAGAAAAGAGGTAGACCCAAAAAGAATCCCTCAGCAATTTTCTTTTTAACTAAAGACTCTTAGGTACAAGAATTTGACTTTGATAGAGAATTTAGCGATCTTAAATATCGTGCTCTTTTAGCACAAATCTTAGGTGACTCACGAACTTTTAAGCAAGCAGTAACCTCACCAGAATTAGTCACTGGATGGGAGCAATCAAATCAGAACTAGATCCTATTAAAGAAAAACAAGTATATACTGTAGGGCAAAGATCTAAAGTATCAATGAATAATTTAAGACCAAATATAATCGACTCCAGATGGATTTTTAAGCGAAAAACAAATGAACAGGGCGAAACTAAGTTCAAAGATCGATTAGTTATTCGGGGATTTAAAGATAAAAATGTGTATGAATTACGTGAAACATACGCTTCCGTATCCAGGATGTCACTGATAAGAGCTTTCTTCTTGATAGCGAATAAATTAAACTACACGATTAGACAACTCGATGTTGAAACTGCATTCTTGTACGGTGAATTGTTAGAGGATATTTATATGGAAATTCCAGAGGGAGTACAGGTTATCAGCGATACCAGAAAAAGATTTCTATGAAAATTAAACAAGTCACTATATGGATTAAAAATAAGACCCAAGAAGTGGAATGATAAATTCTCAAGCGTAATAATTAAGCTAGGCTTTACATTAAATGATATAGATACCTGTTTATATATCAAACACTCAGGCGTGAATTCTATCCTTGTTGTACTGTATGTTGACGACATACTGTCAGCTAGTTCAAACAACGAAGTCTTGAACAAGTTAGGCAAAAAATTAAGTACTGAATTTAAAATCAAAGATCTCAGTATCCCCAAAGAGTTTTTAGGGATCAAAATAGACAGAGATCTAACAAAGCGAGTTATTAAGTTCAGCCAGACTAAATTTATAGAAACTGAGTACACTCTGACTGAATCAGAAAAAGTGCAAATTCCCAATAGGGCTGTACAGAAAAGCTGCCGGATCTCAGCTCTATTCAGCAAATGCAACGAGGCCAGACATTTCGTATGCGGTAAATGTACTTAGCATGCATCAGGTAAACCCTACTATTCAGGAATGGAATATGGTTAAGAGAGTCTTTCAATATTTGTCAGGAGCTATGAGTTGACCTTCAATCGAACAGATGAGCGGTTGATAGCCTACTTTGGCGCCAGTTTAGCAGATTGTAAAAATTCGCTGACCACGTGTGGCTATATCATTCGACTGTTCGGTAACACTGAGGCGTGTTGAAAGCACAAACAGCAGAATGTTGCTTTGTCCACTTGTCAATGAGAGTACGTCGCCATGAGCGAAATCTGTCAGGAGAGTATGTCCCTACATAACTCAGTAGGCAATTATGCTAGAGCATAATTTATATCCGCTGACATTGTACTGCGACAATATGGCAACCATTTCTTGTGCGAAAGTAAATGGTGGTAATCGGTTAAGAGATATGGTTGAGAGAAGGAAACATTATGTAAAAGAATGTGTGAATAAGAATTACATTAAGATAGAATGGGCTAAGTCAATGAGTCAACTAGCTGACATATTTACAAAGGCTTTACCTAAACAATTACATTATGAACTGTTGAAACTCATTTTTAACATGTAACTAATGGATTTTGTATTCATTTTAGAGTTTTCTGAACAGATTGATGACGAGGCAGAAGTTGCAGAGCCAGCCATAGTAGAGAAGGCCTGGGACAGAGTGAGAGTTCCGCAAGTGAGAGGGAGTATCGAAGATGGTGATAAGCACTTGGTACTCTCCCGGGCTCTGCGCATACACGAACTCGCCGCGCCAGTCCCCGAGAGAGTGCACATCAAGTCTTGAAGTTACCAATAAATCTTATTTCCACAAGACCCTTTGTGTTTTGCTCTTTTTACGAGACTCACCCAACCTGATCCCACAATAATATTTATTTCATAATATCAGAATAAAATGCATATTACTTGGTTAAAAAAATGAAAAGGTTATTTAAACTTATTCATCAGCTCTTGGCATTTCCAAAATGAGTAAAACTCAATAACTTGTGAATTACAGTTTAGAAGCTGCGACGCTGTGCATCGCAGCCGTATCGAGTCGGGAAATTTCCGATCGATTAGGAGAGTCAAAGCATGCACGTAAACAGTGACGTGTACGTAAACGAGAGCCCGACAGCTTTTCGCGAAGCGTCGCCGGGTTGGCTTGCTGTTGTTGCCTGCCGCGCGATTTCCGAGAAATCGGCGCAGCGAGCAGAGGTTCGAGCGCGGAATAGCGCGCGTAGCCAGAACCAGCGCCTCGCGGTTTCAGCCTATAGGCTGGCTGTAACGCGAGGCTCAACGGCTCGCGCGAACCGCGAGCCAATCAGCGCCGCTCTTACATACGCGGGCCCGCCAGATATTAGTCAGTTCTCGTGCTGACCTCGTTGACATTACGTCGATGACACGAAGGTGCCCGCATACGCGTGTGAGTGTGGAGAGAGAGAAAGAGAGTGAAGTGCTACGGTATTGACACTTTGTGTCACCACCATCGTCAGGACTATTTCCCTGTTCCCGTTGGCGAGTGCGTCGCCAACGGCTTACAGTGTATCCGTGAAGAGAGAGCGAGAGGACGACCAGGGACAGCCGGGATTTATGGAAAGCGGGAGCTTCCGTGTCCTCGCCAACCCAGGCGCCAGAGAGACAGAAAGAGAGAGAGAGAGAGAGAGAGAGAGAGAGAGTTCAGCCGGCGCACAGGGGAAAAAATGGACAAAATTCTTGTGACAACTTAATTGTTATCAATGTTGATAATGTTTGCTTTTAAATACTTTTAATACCTTAGGGAATAATGTGTCAGTGCGAAAATTTTGATAACATTGCCCAAAAGAAAATAGCCACGATAATGTATTTTTATCGGAAAAATGCAAATTCTATCAATTATTTTATGTACGTTGGCAGATAAAGGCAAGCAAAAACCACTGCAACATTGAACTTTGTGATGAAGTAAACAGGGACTTGTGGGATCACCCATATAAAGTGGCCATGGCACGGCTCAAAGGCAAATTAGTAGCGCCACCGTGTAAGGCAGAATTTTTAAGCCAGATAATAGAAGTACTTTTTCCTGAAAATGACCAAGTGAGGTTCATTGGAAAACCCCATCACAAGATGGCATCCCACCATTAACCACGCAATCGCCCACGGCCCAGACGGGATCCCAAACCAGGCTATTAAACTAGCAGTAAAGGTTAATCCCAGAAAGCTTCCAAGAATGCTTTTAATTCTGCACGCTGGCCGCAAATTATTAGCAAGCTACTTAAGTAATAGAACGCTCCAATACCAGACAGACGATGATATGATCAAACACAGAGTATTTGCAGGAGTTTCACAGGGCTCTGTCATGAGACAAACGCTCTGGAATATTATGTATAACGGTGTATTGAGGATTCCGGTATCTCAAAATATTAATATTGTTGGATTTGCGAATGACAGTGCGGTAGTAGTGACCGGTAAAACAATCGAGGAAACTACCGAAGAAGTCAACGACACAATTAGCAGCATTAGAAGCTGGCTCACAACAGCTGGTCTTAAACTGGCAGAACACAAGACGGAGGCAGTCTTAGTAACTAGCCGGACAAAAATAGAGACAATCACTCTAAGGGTTGGAAGCAGTAATATAACCTCGTCGTCTTCCATACGATATTTAGGAGTAGAAATTGACACCGGACTAAAGTTCAACGAACATTTAAAAATGGTCGGTAGAAAAGTATCCTAGGTTGCAAATGCACTAACGGGACTGATGCCCAATATAGGGGGACCACGGCAAACACAGAGGAAACTACAGGCCCAAGTAGTTGATTCAATCACGCTTTACGCTGCGCCGGTATGGCACAAAGCAGCAAAGCTGACGTCCTATACAAGAGAGAAAGCGTCAGCACGCCGCCGGGCATGTTTACGAGTCACTAGCGCATACAGGACTATCTCTAGTGATGCGGTCGCGGTGCTTGCAGGAATTCCTCTTCTAGACCTTACCGCAGAAGAGAGAGCAAGACTATTTGAGAAGCTGCAAGAGAAGGAATCGTCAAGTGCATAGATGGAACGCCTCAACAAAAGGAAGATGGACACATCGGCTAGTGTCTAATATAGAGAAGTTGATTAATAGACCACACGGCGATCTGGATTTCTACCTCACCCAGCTTCTGACCGGTCATGGCTATTTTCGGTACAGTTGGATAATGAAGAGGCTTGTCCAACCTGCCTTAACTCGATTGAAGACGTCGAACATGTAATGACAGGGTGCCCACGGTTTTTACTGAAGAGGCGATACTGAAAAAAGACGTCACCACCAAAAACATTGTAGAGCTCATGCTCAAGTCCGATAACTGGAGGGTAGTGGCATCGTTTGGGCCCAGCACAATGAAGAAACTCAGAACTGAAGATACGGCAAGACGTTAGCGTATAGAATTCTAAGACGACGAAACTACCATACGTATATACGCTCCTTAGACCTATGCAGAGGAAAGTTGGTAACTAACTAAACCATGACTCCCCCACCCGATGCAGAGGAAGGTAGGGCAGGGTAAGACTGCCAGAGGACGACCAGACGATGCTGTGAGAATTAGTCGGTCGGATGATGCATAGAGAGAAGAAGACGAACTTAATATGTAACCCTTAATCACATTAGTGGAAAGGGGATGTACGGGAAAGTTAAACTAGCAGAAATGCCAACCGGCTATTACACGGCCCCACCGAAGCAATGTCTAGCGATTTTACCGGTGGGGTTAGGATGTCGCAGGGCCACTTGCGCAGAGCTTGTTCACACACACACACACACACACACACACACACACACACACACAACTCCGCTACACCGGTCCCAAGCCCGGGGCCCCACTACCCAACAGGTGGGGAAGGAGGAGGGGGAGGAGTAACAACCTCGCTTAAAAAACCAAGGTGCATCTGGCCCGGATGCTAGCACTTTGTTAAACGGCCCCTTCCTAGGGTACAGGAGCTAACGGTGCTGCCACGAAAGTCCTCGGCACCCCAGCACTGTTTAGAATTACCGAAACATCAGGTATTTAGGGTGGCAAGGACAATCAATCAAGAAGCGTTCTCAAACATATGAGTACCCAGGCAGGCATTACTAATCCTGCCGTCGATTCCGATCAGGTAACAGCCCTGGTGGTCGACGCTCGCCTCCTTGGGGATAAACCCCTTGTAATCTGGCACGGGAAGGCAATGGTAATGCTACAGGAAAGAAGGCAGAGACTATGGTGGTAGACGCAGATGGCGACAAGCGAGCAGAAAGCACGACCTCCAAAAACGTGCACCTAGATCGCCTTGGCATCAAAATCGATGAGCTGATCGATTATGTCAGGGACAGACACAATGTGTACAAGCAAATTAAGGATCTCGCCCGGAGCATAAGGGCCAGCTACAGGGCTCTCTACTCTGCAGACGATAACCTTATGCAGTGCCAACGGCCAGGGACTAAGGGCAAGGTGACCCAAAGAACCCCTGGCCTTCTGGCAATTAGCCTAGCAGAGGCGAACGAAGTGACCCCTAAGCCGGTCGGCAAATGGAAACCACAGCAGGCTAGCCGCATTAGTGGGGCGAGCTCTGCAAGAAGAGTAACCGATGACAATGTCCACCAGAGGGAGAAAGACTCGTGGCAAGAGGTGGTGACAAGGAAGGCAAAGAAGAAAAAAGAAAAAAGCGTAAACAGGAAGGATAACACTGGTGCTCGTGGCCAAGACCAAAAAGGCACCAGAAAAAGTAGGACGGCAAGAGCAAGACCCCCTAGACCTGACGCCTTAGTCATAAAGGCCGAGGGTGGAAAAAGCTACGCCGAAATCCTAAAGAAAATGAAGGCAGAGCCTAGCCTAGAAAAGTTAGGAAACAGCGTACATAGAATACGCAAAACGACAGCAGGAGTTCTGCTACTCGAACTACGACGTTCCAAGGAGGTGGAAACAGTTGAGCTCCAGGAAGCGGTGAAAGCAGTACTAGTGGAAACTCCTACAATCAGGGCGCTGCATCGTGAAGAGGCCTTCGAGATTAAAGATCTTGACATGTTGACCACTAAGGACGACATAGTGGACGCACTACGCAAAAATAACGAGGAAGGACATAATTTCGAACCTACGGCGGTTAAGTCGCTTCGTAAAGCCTATGGAGATACGCAGAAAGCAATACTACAACTACCTGCCCAGATAGCCCAGAAGTTTAAGGGTGAGAAGATAAGGATAGGGTGGGTTATCTGCCGAATAAGAGCAATAAAGCGAGACACCTGCCCGCTCAGGTGCTATAAATGCTTGGGCTTCGGCCATACTGCTGCAAGCTGCATTGAGCAGCACGACAGAAGCCGCTGCTGCTACAAATGTGGCTCAGCGGGACATGTAGCGAAAGACTGCACAAACCAGCCCAGCTGCATTCTCTGCAGAGGAAAGGACGACGCAGAGAAAAGAGACCATGCCGCAGGTAGCTATGATTGCCCAGCGTACCAAGCGGCAGTGAAAGCCACAAAACAAAGAAGATGAGAATAGTACAGTTAAACCTGAACCACTGTGAGACAGCTCAAGACCTTCTCTGTCAGTACGTCCGTGAGCAGAAGATTGATGTCGCTATAATCAGTGAGCAGTAGAGTAGTATCAGTACAGAGATCTTGAACAGTCAAGGTGGGAATCCGATGGCTCCGGTAAAGCAGCTATTTGGGCGTACAGAGACCTTACTTTTCAAAGTAGGATGAAAGTCAAAGAAGCAGGTTTTGCCAGCGCAAAGATTGAGGGTACACAGGTATACACTGTTATGCCCCACCCAGTGCGCCAATAGATCAGTTTCAGCAGTTCTTGGACCGGCTAGCACGAGATGTCAGGGCTAAAAAACCAGCTATTATAGCTGGGGACTTTAAACTCATGGGCGGTTGAATGGGGCAGCCGAAAAACCAATAGAAGAGGACAGGCCCTACTAGAGGCATTCATACTTCTGGACTTGGTGCTGGTGAACGAAGGCAACGTACCAACCTATACAAAGGTGGGCGCCGAATCAGTGATCGACTTAACATTTTTTAGTAGATGTCCGGTAAAAGAGGTGAGTAAATGGACCGTAAGCGATCACTTCACTAATAGTGATCACCACGCCATTATAATGAGGCTGGACACACAAAACATGGTACACTGTACTAACCCTATAAGTACGTAAACGGAATGGAAAGCCAAGGAGTACGACAAGGAACTATTTCTGATGATGTTAGGAAATATCCAATTGACGGGATCAGCAGAACACAAAGCTGAACAAATGACAAAATGGCTCACCCGAGCCTGTGACGCAGTTATGCCAAGAAAAGTGCCCAATCAAAGATGGGCACCAGTATATTGGTGGAACGAGAAGATTAGATCAGCGCGTTCCACCTGCCACCGAGAACGAAGGCTGGAGCAACGGGCAAGGAAAAAGTTTTACTGAACCGGTATTGCAAGCGAAGCTGTAGAAGAATGCAGCAGAAGAATGAAAGAAGCCAAGTGCACCCTCAAGAAGTGCATCAGTGAAAGCAAGCAGAGATGTCATAAGGAGCTGCTAGAAGAGGTCCATAAAGATTCATGGGGCAGGCCCTACAAAACAGTTATGAAGACACTCAAAGGAAGCTATATACCCCCACCAAAGTGCCCAGAGGTACTAAAGAGGGTAGTGACAACACTTTTTCCAAGTCAGCCGGACGCACCATATGCTATAGCAGAGGAAGTGCGGGAAGAAGATATACCTCCAATTACAGTTGAGGAGCTACTCGTAGCAAGCAAGAGGGTAGGAAACAATAAGGCTCCCGGTCCTGACGGCATACCAAATGTGGCGCTGAAGCATGCCATCGAGGCTAAACCTGAAGAATTTGTTGACCTCTACAATGCATGCCTAGCAGAAGGGACGTTTTCGACGAACTGGAAAAAGCAGCGACTTGTGTTGTTACCTAAGGGTAATAAAGCGCCCGGAGGGGAGACATCGTACAGGCCATTATGTATGATGGACACACAAGGAAAAATACTGGAGCGCATTATCAGCAGCAGGATGGAGTGCATAATCGAAGAGACCAAGGGGCTTGCCGAAGTACTGTGCAGTTATTACTTTGGATGTCAAAAACGCATTCAACTCTGCAAATTGGACGAAGATACATGAAGCGCTTGAAAAGCTTGAGGTGTCCACCTACATCAGGAGGATGATGGCCGACTATCTGAAGGACAGAACTTTACTGTACGAAACGGATTGCGGCATTGGAACCTACAAGGTCACGGCAGGTGTTCCACAGGGATCAGTACTGGGCCCGCTATTGTGGAACATTATGTATGACGGAGTGCTGAGACTACAACTCCCGCGGGAGGCTATGGTAGTAGGATTCGCAGACGACATAGCTCTTGTAGTAGTAGGGAAGGAAAAAGAAGACGTCGCTGAAATCACCAATGAAGCGATCACCACCATCCAGAGGTGGCTGAGAGAAACGGGACTTGAACTCGCTGGACACAAGACCGAGGCGATCCTGATATCTAGCAGGAAGAAAATGGAGACGATCGCCCTAATGATAGACGGCCATGAGATAACCTCTAAATCGACTATCAAGTATTTGGGCGTTACTATAGACGAAAAGTTGACGTTTAAACAGCACCTTGAATTAGCAGGTAAAAAAGCTTCAAGAACGACTGCTGCTCTTTCTCGGCTCATGCCGAATGTCGGTGGAGCTACTCAGAAGAAAAAGAAGCTGTTAGCAAGTGTCAGTACATCGATTATGCTGAACGGGGCACCAATTTGGGCAGATGCAATGGCAATAAAAGCCTATGCGCGGAACCTGTCATCCGTGTATAGACGGAGTGCGCTAAGAGTAGCGTCTGCTTACCGCACGATATCGGACGATGCAATAAGCGTCGTGGCAAGCATGCCACCCATCGACCTCTTAGCACTAGAGAGGAAGGCCATATACATGGCAAAACAGGAGAACAGCGATAGAACGAAGGCAGAAATCTGGAACGCTGCCAGAGAACAAACAGTAGCTGAGTGGCAGAGAATATGGGACAGTAGCCTGAAAGGGCGCTGGACGCACCGACTTATACCAAAGATTGAAGACTGGATCACAAGAAGACACGGGGAAGTAAACTACTACCTCACGCAATTTTTGACGGGACATGGATGCTATCGAGCATACCTGTGTAGATTCAATTTAGAAGACTGTCCAGACTGCCCAGCATGTTTGGACATGTGCGAGGACGCTGAGCACGTTTTTTGCTACTGCTCGCGTTACCAGCAGGAGCGTGAAGAGTTTGAATGCTACCTCCAGACCAGAGCAACTCCTGAGTCTATTATGGTAGCTATGTTCGCCACCGCTGAGGGCTGGCAGGTGGTTAGTAACTACGCCGCGGTCATCCTCAAGAAAGTGAGGGGCGACGAAGAGAGAAGAAGACGAGAGATGCTGCAAGAAGCTGACGACCGGACGATGCGGTAAGAAGCAGACGGCAGCCTATAATGAAGAAGGTACGATAGTAGATTTACTAGATATGGACGCATAAGGAATGACAATCACATCAAGGAGACAAGGGCAATGTCCCTATGCCCCCCCGCGAAGTAATACTTGACCGTGGTACCGCGGGGGAAAAAGGCACTGAAGACGGAGCTTGGCCCTCCTCATCGACAAATCGGTAAGGAGAGCGAAGAGGATTTGGGTTGCAATTGGATTCTATATTCGGTCGCAAAACGAAGGGTTTTAGTTGGTGAGAATCCAACACACGGTGGCTCAGGCCATGTTATGGTCTATTAAGATTTTTCCCTCCAACCTCTTTCTCCAATAAAAAAAAAAAAAAAAATACACACACACATATATATATATATATATGGGCATGTAGCAGCTCATGTAACCTATATCACATTCGATAAATAAATAAAATATCTAACCAAGTGGCACAGCAGCGCCACGAAAGCGAGTTTGAGTTGCAGACGAAACGGCGGCGCCGTGCTACTATTTACTTCTATGTTGGTGTCGATTTAGCTCTCGATTTAGTTAAGTGAACTCGACCACACGAAATTACAACTATCGCTAGTTCTAATACTCGCGTTATTTTATGTTAGAATGAGACTTAGTAATTAGATTAGATTAAGACTCAATGTAATTTAAATGTGATATTAGGGACAGCGATCCAGTTATGATAGATGTCAGGTTATGGAGTGTGTAAGTGATAGAGTCGATGGTCGGGCGAAGTCAGCGGCGCGGCAACGGCGGGCACGCCTGGGGACATGCGTACGTTGGGAGAGAATGGCTATCGTCGGGACGAGAAACCATAGACCAGCTGTTCTCCTCCGTGTCGGGTAAGCCGTCCGGCTGCGTGTTGCCGAATACGCCGCGGCTAGGAGGTTATACCGGCGGGCACGAGCGGTTTTAGCGTCGAATCAGTGGAGAAGGATCGAGAGATCACCGGATACACGCTCGGGGCGTCTGTCGGTATTCCCTCGCTCGAACCTCGGCGCGACGACATGCGAGTCACAGTGTGAGTGTGACTGAGATCGACGGCCTTTGTGATTGTCTCATATTTATGTATATTTATTCGAGTACTGGCTAGCCGAGCAGGTAGACTGACGTTTACAACGCTGGGCAGCCTCTTAAGGTATGCGGATCGTGGGATCCCTGGCACCCCGGTGCCTGGTGCCCAGGGCCGAGGTGGCCCGCCGCCTCGCATGCATTGGAACGAGCGTGCGGAGACGGAGTAATACAACGGTAACATCAGGGAGTAAAAACCCAGCGTTACAAGTTTTATACAGAATTAAAATTCTATCTTATAATATCTCAAATATTTTTGTCTATTTATGAGTTTTTTGCACAAATTAATTAATTCATAGCTATCTGGGAAGAATTTTTCGCTATAGACATTAATATATTTTTTGTGGTAAATTTTCTGATTTTTTCATTCAAAACATTTTTAAAGTGAAATATACACACACCCACACACACACACACACACACACACACATATATATATATATTGTAACGGGCGGCGAGCTGCGCACGTCGGCTTGGGGTGCCGAAGCGCGGGAAGGCCGGTAGAGATCTCGCAATTAGAGGAAAATTCGAGACAGTTAACTTTTGACCGCACTCGCGAACAGTAGTAATGACGCGCGCCAAAAGTTATAGAGATTACAGCAGCAGCAAAGACAGCAGCCCTAGCAGCCACAGCAGCATCGTGAGCAGCAAGAGCAGCAACGAGTGCAGCAACAGCAGCAACGGCAGCAACTGCAGCAACCAACGCTACCACGGCCCAGGAACACGGCAAGGTCGAGCAGGAGACTCCCTGGCCAAAGTACAACGAGGATCGTCGCGATAAGATAAAGTAGGATCTTATTTCCTTTTATTTATGCGTGATCGACTGGCGAGGCATTTGGCCCCAGTCGTTGAGCCGGTAGATTTTGTGGCCTTCTCGCGACGCGAATACGCGCAATACGGACGACGGATTGCTTACTTGAATAAACGCCTTTTTATTAGAATCGGTTGTGTATTCATTTAATTGTCGTCCCGATCCCTCTTCCTATTCCAACCGCCGAATACCGCCGCCTCCGCGGGCACTACACAGGAGTGTAGTCCATACTGAGCACCGGGGCATCGTCGCAGGTAGGCGACCACACGAGCGAGTACAGCATCTCGCAAAAGCAAAGTGCAGGAGGACTTTGCATTTGTATGGGGTACATAGGTAGATAGCTGCTTAGAAAATACCCCGTTACAACTGGCGCCCAAAACGTGTGGATACGCGGAATAGGAAAAGAAAAAGTTTTGTGCGCGAACTCGAGATAGGGAATTCCCGATTCGGCGAAAAGAAAGCGAATTTCGTAGAAAGACGGTTGAATTTCCGCGAGTTCGAAAAGGCCTAAGCGTGATATATAGCATTATACTTGCCCCGAGCCGATCAAAACAAATATCGGTTCGTTGGTCGGCTAAGCAGCAGCGCGCGAGAGTAGGAAAATCCGTGCGCGCTATAGTAGTGTGCGAGCGCCGAGTACGAAGCAGCTGGCACGTGTGAGTACGCTGCGTAGCGGGAGTATACGTGAGCGCGCGGACAGTGTGTGTGCGTATAGGATAGCACAGCTGGCTGATGATAGAGCTTACCTGTGTATACGCAGCATAACGCGCATTATACGACAGCAAAAGAGTGCGAGATCAGAAATTCGGTGTAACGCACGCCGTCTGGCACTTAGAATACACGGAATAAAATCACGCCACAGTCATTAGAATAGAGGTGTTAAATTTTTTGGATTTTTTTTTTGTTTTGCAAAGCACGCTGTTTTGCACTTAGATTCCGCGAAATAAAATCACGCCACAGCTATGATAGTAGAGGCGTTAGATTTTTATTTTTTTTAGGCTAGCTTAATACTGATAGGCAAGCGTAGGTTTTTCGTGTATTGCAAATACACAATAGCTCGCTAATAAATTATCAGATTAGGTAGCCGCTGCTGCTGCGTGAATTAGTTTCATAGAGTCAGTAAATTTTAGCGTGAATTCTACGCGTGAAAGATGGCTCAAGAAACCGAAAAGAGCGTAGGAGACTGGTGCTGTGCACTAGATGACGCCGATTTACAAGAAGCACTGACCTCGTTGAAGCTTCGAGCTGATGGCTTCAAGTTAGCCAAAGCCGCCAGACTTCACCGATGGTTAATAGGCGACTACGCTGAAGAGGATTTTATGCCAATGGGAGAAGTGTTGCCATCGAAAGCTCGCGTTGAAAGAGAGCTGCTCCAGCAAACATTTATAGATGAAACGAAGCTGGAAACGACAGGTGATACGATTACGGATGAATCGTATGACCCTACGGCAACACACCCGCTAGAAAGTTAAAGATAGGCGCACGACCAGACCGTAGCAGAACGGTTAAGGTGATCGAGTGAGACACGAATCCCATGCGGGCAAGGCGCTATAAAGAAGGTAGCGCGAGCCTCAGCCAGTACACCATGGGTAATCCCATCGTTGCAACTTTCTGATGAGGAGGAGGATGCAAGAAATGTTGCAGACACACGTAGGAAGGACGATGAGCAGCTGGATCCCAGGTCCTTTCCGACTGACGGTAGAGGAACGGCTGAAGCAGTTAGGCGACCACACGAGCGAGTACAGCATCTCGTAAAAGCAAAGTGCAGGAGGACTTTGCATTTGTACGGGGTACATAGGCAGATAGCCGCCTAGAAACCACCCCGTTACAATATATATTTATGTTTGTGTGTATTCTGGGAGCGCTGTGTGAAATCTCAACGGTCACTTGTTCATCACTTGTTTATCGTGCAAGAAGAGAGGAAGGCCCACGGTGCAAGATAGAAAGGTTGTTCGTCTCCCTTCCCCACCATTAAACTTCTGTGATCATAACTGCACGCTTCCAAAGTCTCCACGGGGGCGCTAATGCGGGCCGAGTACTATAATGTTACCTATCAAATATAACGTTTCCGGGCGTGTTTTTAGATTTTATTCACAAATTAAATAGTAAATTTTTTATTACGGAAGAAACTTAAGCAATATGTTCCAGAGCATATAAAATCTCCAAATATTTATTTATAGCAATAACATTACTTACTACATAACTTTAAGAATGCGTCAGTATGTTAAGCAAAGTAATCTTAATTTAAAAAAAGTAAGTACGGAAAAGAAGAAAACTGCTAAGTTGTACGCTCATTAAAAGAAATAGGGCATCAAAAATATTGTAAATAATAGTATTATAGGCGCCGTCGGGAGGAACACGTCCTCCTGATGGGATATCGGAAAAATTCTTTAAATGTCACCCTAAACAAAAAGTACGAATTGTGTTGTGCATTATATGTGAAAGTGTGTACCACCAAAGTGATTTTCAAAAAATTCCTGGTGGGAAATTCTTAACAAACACTCTAGTACTGTGTTCGGAGCATAACATAACCTCTAGCCAAGATGACGAAGCACTTAATGGAATTGAGAATAGAATGATTATTGCCCAAATTAAAAGTAGGAGTGAAGATGAAATTAGAAAACAAATACTATCTGAAATCCAAGAAGAAAGTAAGACAATCCTTGTTTCACCATCCCGGGGTGGAAGTCCTGATATTGACTATGAATTAGAGCTGTTAAAAAAAGAGAACGTATTGTTGAGACAGTTAAACAAAGAAATTCAGGAGAAGAACGAAGTACTAATGGAATTGAATAAGAAACAGAAAGATGAGGTATTCTATAGTTATAATCACCCAAGTAAACCAACTTTTGCTGATATAATAACAACAGCCAAACCACTGCCAAAAAGAGTACCCAAACTAATAATTAAAAAGAAAAACAATGAAGGTAAAACAAACATCAAAGAAAGAGTTGCACACTACATAATTAAGGACAAAGCAATTCAGGCTAAACAAATTTTTATGAAAAATGATAATGAATTATCCATAAGTTGCATGAGTAATGAGAGTGTGGTGGCAGCAGAAAAAATACTAAGTAGTAAGCTAGCTGATATGTGCAAAGTGGAAATTGAACAACTGTCTAAACCAAAGATAAAAATAGTTGGGATAGACAACTATGAAGAGATGGATGCTAAAAAAATTGAAACAGATATAAATAACAGGAACTTTAAGAATCTCAACACAAAGTGTCAGGTACTACATATGTACACAAATAAGAGAAACAACATGGACACAGTTATTGCTGAAGTACCAGCTGAACTATACAAGCTCATTAGAGAGAATAACAATAAAATTTTTGTGGGATATCAGAGCTACAAAGTGTTTGATCTTATTAATACAAAACCATGTTTTAACTGTGGAAGGTTTGGCCACAATGGAATAAAATGCAGAAATGAAAAGGTATGCCTAAATTGTGCTGAAAAACATGATACTCTAACGTGCTCAAATCACATATCTAAATGCATAAATTGCATATATAGCAACAACAAATTTAACACAAAGATAAATATCAATCATCGTGCAACAGATTATAACACGTGTCTGATATTAAGAAATAAGGTTAAGAAGCAAATTGATATGACCGATTATCCTATCAAACCTATAGTACCAACTTGGGATAATGTGGGTAGTTCTGAACATCGAACTAAGATAAATCGAAGGTACAAACCCACTCAGCTGACATCAAGGAACTCACAGACGAATCTACACAAGAGCCCCTCCTGCATATTGCTACATCAACAAAATAATCACGCAACATAATGGAGCAACATTTTGATTTTATTGAAGAAATACAAAAAGAACTAATTCAAGAAGAAAAATCTTTTAGTGATATTAAGGTTCTCAACAGATATATGGATAAAAATAATAGTTTAATACTTTATGTAAATATAAGAAGCCTAAATGCAAATCATAGTAAATTAAATATCTTGGTTGAGAGTCTGAGTATCAAACCTTACATAATAATATGCTCTGAAACCTGGAATATAGTCAATATACAAGCATTTGTAATACCAGGCTACAAAATATATTACAATAATAGTAAAATAAATAAATCGGATGGTGTAGTCGTATACATAAGTGAAAATGTCAATGAATCAACCAAAATAATTGAGTTTGGGAACAGTAAAATATTAAACACACAAATTCATCTAAATAATAATAGTACATTAAATATATCAGCTGTATATAGATCACATGAGCTCAGTTGTCATGAATTTATCTTTAATATGAAAAAATATCTGCAAAATATTAGGAACAACAAAAATCACCTGATCATTGGGGATTTTAATATAAATATTATGGAAGAAAATGATATCAGCCTTGAGTTTTTGAATACTTTTCTTGAAAATGGATTTTTCCCTGGATTTAAAAATACGACTAGACCATCAGATAATGGGCTCCAAGGTACATGCATTGACAACATTTTTATTAAAAATAACTCAGTTAAAATTACTACTTTCAAACTAGAAGTGCCTATAACTGATCATTATCCACTTTTTGCTGTTCTAAATAAAATACCTAAAATCATTAAAGCCAATGATAGATATTTTTATAATTACACTAAACTAGTAAGAGTAGCGAATTTAAAAGAATGGCACATTACAGAATCAATGCATGATTCTAATGATACCATTAATGTACTTATTAAGGAAATCCAAGATTGCTTGAATAAACCCAAATATTCATTAAACTCTAGAAATTCTAGTAATGTAAAAAATAAACCTAGGAAGCAATGGATTACGAAAGCAATTATGGTATCATGTGATAAAAAGGAACAATTGTATAAGAATATGAAAAGCAATCCCGACAATGATAGCTGTAGACTAATATATAAGAGATATACCAAACAACTAGACAAAATAATAAAAACATGCTATATATGCTCAACCAGAGGTCTTCATGGACTTGTTGAACTCATGTCTAGAAGAGGGTGTATTTCCTGCCGAATATAATATCTCAAAAAGCAATACTAGAAACAAAGCAATCTATCTACCTGAAATTAACAAAACAATTTATATTAAGATTTGTAAACTTGTTGCTATAAAACTGTTTAATTTTTTAAATGAAATGAAAGAAAAAAATTGTTAGCAAATAACCTATAAATGTATATTATTTTATTTCGTTTTTAAGTCATATTTTTATTAGTTAATTTATGCCGGACCTATATACAGGTAACTTAGATTACCTCTATAGGACGCTAGTTTTATCAGTTATAATGTATATAACTTAATGTAAGCTTGCGCGTAATGAACTCTGGTAAATAAATAAATAAATGGGAGAAACAATGCCTCGTACTGCTGATAAAATGAAAGAAGCCACTTGAAGATGCTTCATCATACAGACCGCTATGCATGCTGGACACCTCAGGCAAGATTTTAGAATTCATAATCTGCGTCAGAATAGATCAGGCTATAGATAGAAAAGGTAGACTAGCGGAAGATCAATACGGTTTTCGGAGAAAACGATCAACTCTGGACGCAGTGAGCTGTGTAATTAACACCGCGCGCGGACTAAGAACGGTCTTTTGCGACTGCTCAAGGTATCAACAGGAGCGAGAAGAACTTGTGGAATACCTTCAAACGAGAGTAACCCTTGAGTCAGTCATGACATATATGCTGACCTTGATAGATCGATGGCGCACAGTCAATAACTATGCAGCACACATCCTAAGGAACATTTGGAAGAATGAAGATGAGAAGAGAAGAAAAAGAGGCTAAGTGTTTGAAAGAGTGTAGGCGAATGTGGAATGATCGTGAATGAATAGTTACGTGTGAGTGGTCGAGCATGTGTGACCGGTGAGTGTTGGTGGAGGAGTGTATGTTATGCGTTAGATAGGTTGACGTCATTGAAGGCAAAGGAGCGCGTTTTGAGTTTAGGTTAATGTATCAACCTGGCCTGGGTTTAACGAATGGGTTTAACCAGTGCGAATCCGACACACGGCTGACATTGGGGATGGCGCCGTTTCGACGATCCGATAAACAAATTCATGCTATGGTCTTTTTAAGATTTTTTTTAATACCTCCTTCTCTAGGAGAAAAAACCCACGCACAAACACACACACAAAACGCACGCGCACGCGCACAATAAGCTGTTAGTTTTAAACTTCAAGAAGTCAGAGCAGCCAATATAATCAGACTTGAGCCTTGATGCAACAAAATCAGAGATGAACCGTGATGACATAAAAACATTCATACTACAGCTGAAATCAGACAGACGTAAACTAAATGTTCAATCTTTAGACCTCAGGCCAAAAGTTGCAGCCAAGCAAGCGATTATCACGGATAAATATCGATAATGTTATCGCTGTAACAATGTTGGACATAGAGCTGCATTTTGTCCTCTAAAGGAATATGATCTGTGGTACTGTTCCTACTGTGAGACCGTAGCTGCACACAAAGGAGATGAATGTCCAAATAAGGACAATCCCAAAGATGGATATGTAAAATTTCATACATACAACAACACAAACACACAAAACAAACAAAACGGTAACAACTTCAGAGGTAGGGAAAATTATAAAAAGGGGCTCTACTATGAACATACAAACACCAGGCAGAAGTCAGAAGCACGGAGCGAAAGTTAAACCGACGCTAACAGGTAGCAACACACATATAGTTAATAAAACATCTACAAAGCTAGTACTTATTGCGGACTCTGACGGAACAGAGCATACAGTAAATAAGAGCATAATTTTATATATATCAGAAGTGCAAATAAAAATAAATTTGTGAACATTTCTATAACGTAATTGCTGCCAAAAATATATATGACAATCTGATCTCTCTCAGACGCTTTGCAGAAGTAGGTTTGAGTATTTCTTTGGATAATAAAATGCTTAAAATCTACGATAAAAACACAGACAAAGAAAATTTGACTGGTACTTATGAAAAGCCAAATTGGATAATTTCATTAAACGCAGTGAAACATGATTAATCAGATGAACATCAAGAAATCTAGGACAAATATTCATGTGTGGCAAACATAGTGCTAGTAGCCGAGTTCTTGCAACAATCTCAGGTAGATATCAAAGATCTTAAGGATCAAAATGAAATAGAAGAAAATAATGCATCAGAGAACACTTCAGATGAATCCTGCTAAGATCGGGAGGGAGAAGAAGCAAGAACAAAACCGAACAAGAATCAAAGTCATCTAGTCAGAGAGAAGTTGATGATACAAACTTAGATAAACAAATTTTGAACAGGAAAATCCTAAATCTAGTCGATTTTTCAGAAGAAATACTGAAATATCTACAAAACAATGTAAACAGCAAATTACATAGACAAAAAAAGAAGCTGAATGAAGGAATGCTCTGGCATATCAAATTAGGTCACGCTTCTCTGCAATATTTATCATTGCTACAAAAGTCAGAAGAAGAGTCAGTAAGGTGAAATTCTATAAGTCTATTACAAACTGCAAAATCTGTGTTTTATCTGTGCAAAAATGGAAAACCTGCCGTTCTCAAAAGTTAGAATCAGTGCAACAAGACTATTATAAAGGATACATACAGGCACAATGGGACCAATCAAGCCAGTCTCATATCCAGGAGAAAATAAATTCATTATAGTATTTATTGATGATTACATCAGATTTGCCAAAGCATACTTCACTAATTACAACAGTGAAGCTGGAGATTGCCTAGAAAAGTTCTTGGTAACTACAAGAAATTTACTGGTCAAAGAGGAAAAAGTGTCTTTCATCCGAACGGATAATGGCAATGAATTTACTGGAGGTAAATTTTCAGAAGTTATGGAAAAAGAGAAAATTGAAGGAGAGTTCGCACCTCCTTACACACCACAACATAATGGAACTGCTGAAAGGTTTAACAAAACTATACAGTGGAAAATCAAAGCACTCATGATAGACTCCGGTCTACCTAAGAGCATCTGGATACTAGCTTTGAAAGTGGCTGGTCATATTTATAATAGAACACCACACAAAGGAATCGATTTCGAGATACCAATCAAGAAAATGATTCTGAACAGAAATATACATTTAGACAAAATCAGACGTTTCGGATGTCTAGCCTATGTCAAGATACCCAATGCCACAAACAAGGTTACAGACAGAGCAATTCGTACAATCATGGTAGGATATTCTCAAACTGGTTATGTTCTATGGTACTCGGAATCTCAAAGATTCTTCACATTTAAACATGTGAAATTCAATGAAAAACTAGTTTATAAGGATGTGTACAAAACTGACGTAAAAGAAAAATCAGAGACGCTAGAAATAACAAGAGAAGTTAAAACACAACCAGATATACCAGAAGAGCCAAAATCAGAGAAAGAGAAAAATCAGAAGAGAAAAGCAGATGACAAAAACTCAGAACATCAAACTCTAAGAAACCAGAACTAGAACAGCGACCATGTCTAGAAAGAAAAGCCAAGACAAACAAACGAACTTGGACACATCTCAGAGAAGCAGTAGTCGAAGAAAAAATACTAACCATGACTTGCTACAAGTATCTACTCCAACCAGAGATACCAGATATATACACTCATAAGAAGATGAACTTGGACATATCTTTATAGAACGAACAAACAGATGACAATCTGAAATGGTCAGGAGCTATAAAACAAGAGTTAAAATCAATGGAAGACAACAATGTATGGATAATCGGAGATAGACCCTCTCTAGACGAAGATGGCAAAAAGTTTATTGGGTTATTGGGTATTGATATAAAAAAGTTTATATCATTGATTCCAAGTGGGTATTCAAAAAGAAAACTTCAGAAGACAGTCAAATGACATTCAAAGAAAGATTAGTGATCAGAGGATTTAAGGATCGAAAAGAATATGAACTCAGAGAAACTTATGCACCAGTCTCTAGATTGCCAATAGTCAGAGCGACATTCGCAATCATCAATAAATTCAATTTAACTGCTTATCAGATGGATGTCAAGACAGCCTTCCTGAATGGAACGCTCGACGACGCTATATTCATGGGAATACCAGATGGTATAGAAATAGACCCATCCATCAGAAGAAATAAAGTGTGTAAACTTCAGAAATCTTTGTACGGTTTTAGAATAAGTCCTAAGCGATAGAACAAACGTTTCTCAGAAGTTTCTATGGAACTTGGGCTGCAAAAAGACATAAATGAACCATGTCTGTTCACGTGAACATTACAAAATCAGATGGTAGTGTTACTGCTATATGTAGACGACATCATTCTAGCAGGTAACAATCAAACGAAACTGAAACAGATATAGGAAAATCTAAGCTCTACTTTTTAGATGAAAGACTTAGGAGAACCAAAACTGTTTTTGGGCACGAAGATAACAAGACACAGAGATCAGATGATATTAAAACTGACACAATCAGAGTATATAGAGACATGTCTGGAACGCTTCAATATGAAAGATAGTGAGCCCCAGAAAACACCTATGGTCACAAGACCGGTTCGAAAAAGAGAACTTATAAATTCAGAAGAAGGTAAGATAACAACTCAAGCACCATAGAGGGAAGGTATAGGTAGCTTACTATATCTGGCAGGAGCTACCAGACCTGATATTGCATTTGCAGTAAACTTCTTATCCAGAAAACAGCTGTCATTCACAGAGAGTGACTGGAAGAAAGTAACAAGGATATTCAGATATTTCAGAGAAACCTCAGAAATGGGTTTGATTTTCAGAGCAGAAAATGATATATGGAAGTAATGACAAACGCCAGCTTCAGAGATTGTGAAGATTCATCTTCGACAGGAGGATATGCAATAAAACTATCTGGCGACTCAATTATGCGGAGAAGTTATAAACAAATATACGTATCACTCTCTACCTGCCAAGATGAGTATTTGGCAATAAGCAATGCTTGTCAGGATATATACATTGAAAATTTATATATCCTGTTACGCTATAGTGTGACAACGAATCGGCAGGGGACTGCACTCAAATGGAAGGAAATCACAAGTTGAAAAACTTTGCTGATGACCTGGAAACAATTCAGACAAAACTACAAATCATAGGAAGGACAGGAAGTAAAAGTTACATAGCAGAAACCCAACGAAGACTACATAATATAATACGTCCTAGAAGAAATCGAAGTCAAATGGATATCTAAAACAGAAAATGTGCCAGAGATTATAACAAAATCTCTGCCTAATGAAACTCATAAATACCTCAGAGACGAAATACTAACCATAGAAAGTCATGCTTAATGGAAATCTCAGAGATTCTATTTATCAAACGATTAAGAATTTTAAATATATTTCAGTGACAGGAAACCAAGGAGATACTAACTCAGAAGAATAATTAGATGAACTTAACATTCAGACGAATAGAGGATTAAGTGCCCCGTAGAGAGGGAGTGTTGTCGAGTCTTCGAGCCGCTTGATAATTACCAGAGCACTGCTCATGCGGAGCGCTACCCCATGAACTGCAAATGCAGCTATACGCTTATTATGCGGAGCTCGCTCACTCTCCTGCCGACCGCTCTTGAAGCAGCTGCTCCGTCAGTTGAGTTCACAGATTAGCATAAGTTTTGTTAATAGAATAATACAGTGTTTTTATAGAAATCAAACGGTGGCTTATTATTCATACATCCTTCTCTCCAATCAAACAAAAGGAATACTCCATTATAAATTCAGTATTTATATGGGCTGCTTAATTAAATAATTATTTTTATGGGTATAAATAATTATTTAATTAAGTGGAACTAGCATAGTCTTAATGTTACTTAGGATATATGAGTGGATGCTGTGACAGTTATTCACATTGCGGTATACCTTATGCTAGTGCTGGCTTACCCGGACAATGGACTCAGTCCTCAGTCACACTGACTCAATTGACAAGCTAAGCTGAAAGACTCACTTGGACTAGGATTCTGTTCGCGGTCTCGGTTTTGTCAGCATGCATGACGAGTGTGTGTGGATGCACTCATACTCGCAGACGATGTTCTGTCCGCTTTTTTATAGATATATATTTATTTTTTCGGTGGGCATTGGCCAGTCCTTAGCCTCTGCTAATGCAGCTGAGCCTGTTTCTTTGTATTTCTCAAGTACTCTTACCTGTGGTAATGGCGCTACAGATTCTTATATTGGTATGATTTGTTCAAATTTGTTAAAACTCTTGAATTTTCACGAATTTTTAATTTTTGGCGTTTTACTGCACTTGAGCAGATTAAGATTATTTATAAAAATACATAAAATTAATA
The DNA here is from genome assembly GCA_020010945.3 of Muscidifurax raptorellus. Taxonomy (NCBI): domain Eukaryota; kingdom Metazoa; phylum Arthropoda; class Insecta; order Hymenoptera; family Pteromalidae; genus Muscidifurax; species Muscidifurax raptorellus. The sequence continues at coordinate 1,452,250 of JAHUUD020000023.1, forward strand.
TATAAATTCAAGTTTTTATAGAGATATTTTTTATAATGAAACTAGGTCATATTACCTACAATTTGAGCCCTAAAAGGCCTCATGTACTGCTATCTGGTAGTGGTGACACTACGTAAAGTATTTTGTCACTGTCCGTAACAGTACAAGTAAACCGATGAATAAAATAGGCTCAAATATTTTTTACAAGTTCTACACACCTATCATTCTTATAAGAATGATGTGATTTTAATTTGAATGCGTAGAATTTGTATTATAACAAAAATACTATATTTTTTATTACTTGTCGACTATTTTTGCCACTAATTATTTTGTAAAACTTCTACACATTCAACTCAAAATCACATTATTCATATGAGAATAAGAAATGTCTAGAACTTGCAAAAAAATTTAAAGTTAAAGTTTGGAGTTACAATTATCGCTATACATTTACTTACAAACCAGTAAATTAAGTAGGCCCAATTATATCTTTTTCTATTTATCAAGACCAATATTTGACTATTGATATGATGTATTTGGTCATACCATATCAGATCTGTACGACAATTTTTACCTGGAAGTTAAAATAGTAGTTTTCGATACAAGTGCGTAAAAGTTGATACTTCACAAGTGAGACGTTTGTCGCCCAAGCGAAGCGAGGGTGATAAACTCACGAGTGTAGAATCAATTTTCGCATATGTATCGAACAATATTTTTTGATACAGGGAGCGTAAATGCGATTTTAAAAAGTTGCAAAGTACGTAAAATCGCACTTTACGCACACTGTATCAAAAAAGACATTTTAATTATTTTCTATATTATTTTAAATATAAATATATCAGGGTAAAATTGAAAAAATTATGCTTATCTTTCATAAAGCTGAATTGGTGAATATTTAAATTTCGCATCATGCTCTCCATGTGTATATACATACATAACCTCAACTGTCAGATTTATAGAGAAAGGTAGGTAGCAAACTCTTCTACTGAAAAACAAAATTAATGAATATTTCTGACTTGTAATAACGATATAAAAATACAGAGAAGTATACTTCTTTTTCGTCATAATTATAAAGCAGGGTACTTGAATATTCTACTTGACACTGAACAATTAAATTAATCAATATTTTTGATTAATAATTAGTGAAGTAATGAAAATATATATTATATCTCTTTTTCCAATTTGATGAAGAATAAAACATGATGTGCATACAGCCTAGTGTGGACCAGCAGCATAGTTGTCATCTTTTTGTGGTAAAGCTCTTCTGATAGCTCTGACTTCCTTGGTACTCAAAAGAGTTTGCCTCTCAGTGTCAAAGAGTCTTCTGGAATCGGTGGTGTTGGCCCAATTAACAGCAGCGTGTCCAGGTTCTACTCCAAACCCCTTCGTAATCTTCAGGAAGCCAGCACGTCTATCGTTGAAAGAGACAACAGCTGTATACACTCCAATTTTAAACACTGTGAGACGACTAAATGATGTCTTGGTAACTAATTTCAATACAATGCTGTTGAATCTTTCATTAGAATTTTGGGTACGTCCTCCAATACATCTTTCAAGTAGATCCATTCTTGACAAATCTTCATAAATTCTTAATAATGGATGTAGTTCCTCCATTACAGTAGGTGACAAGCGGCTCCGGTGATTGTAAGAGTCCTGATCTTCTGTCGCTTCAAGTTTTCTCCATGCACACCAGCTGTCAGCTCCAGGTGGACACAAGTGATGTTGCGAATCAGCATTGGTCGACTGTGTATGATAATAAATCGCCCAAATTGCATTATATATGTCATCAATGGAATTTGAGTGACTACGTATTGCTTCACCATAGTAGCCTCATAACTTATCTATGGTCTTCGCTGTTAATCTTCCTCTGCCTCCGATGGCCTTGTTATCACTTAGCTTCTTACCAGCAAGTGATTTTTTCAAATTACGCAGTAGAGTACCCATCCTCTTCTGTACATGAGCAATGCACTCCTTTTTCTGTACTAGAAGTGCATCAACATATGGTTTGGCCTCACTAACTGCCTTGCCAAATACCATCAACTTACATTTTACCTGCACTACCTTCATGATTGGCAGTGCAGTGTGGTTGATGTTCCATAAAGCACTCATCGTATTCTTCAGTATGCTGGAAATTTTCCCACGCTGCACAAGGTTACAAAAACTATTTTTAATTGATACATCTATGACCTTGCCTGATTTATTCCCAATAATGATGGCAAAGCCTTGTAACGAGAAAAAGCCCCTTTTCCTCCACGAGCCATCGTCAGAAATATCAAGTCCAGGTGCACTTGCTGGTGTTTCTTCTTTTTCTTCAAGCACAGCTGCCTTCATAGACTGTTTTGCAACAATCTTACAAGCTTCGCTCAACAGTTGATTTGTTGAATCGAATGCACACTGTGTCACTGGCTTCAACGTATCTATAATACCACAGAAAGTGGTGACGCCAGCGTGTCCATGACCAAGAGCACGTGCTGAAATTACTGCTCTTCTGTTGTTCTCGTACGTCTGATTGAGGAGTCCAATCTTCTTAAATGAATTGATTGACGCTAATTGTAAGTCATCACACTGATTGCACAGTACATCAGTCTTGAATTCTAAGCCCTTGACTCCTGATTCATTGAGTTGCACTTCACTATGGCATTGTTTACAACACTAAATTTTTTGTAGCTCAAGGAACTGAATACTGTTATCAATAAATCTAGTCCAGATCTCACAGGTGCTTTCTACAGTTAAATTTTTAGTCAGTTTCCTTGAGGAGGTAGAAGCGAATGATTTTTGTTGCGGTTCATTCTCACTTGAACTTTATAAAAATTTTTTTGGTCGTTTCCTTTTCCTGCCAAACGAGTACTTGGCATCCGGATGAGTAGATGCAAATATTCTTTGCATCCTTATCCGAAGCCATTAAATTACACAATAAACTCATACTAACATTTAATACTTTTGTTTTATAATTTTACACCAATTTCACTCCTCTACTTTTTCACTACAATTTTTTCACTACACTTTTTTCACTCCACTTTTGTCACTATACTTTTTTTACTGCACTGTTTTCACTACACTGTAATTGTATATTTTTAGATATATAAATAAAATACTTGTAGATATAGCGCCTGTGCCGGTTGGGTCAGGTTATATGTACAGAGAAGAACTGAGTTTCCAACAATACTGTCGCGCATGCGTTCTAACATTTAGCAAGAGGAGGTGCGCAACGCGCAGATATTCAAATTTCAATTTTCAAACTGTTAGGTGCGTCTTGTATAGAAAATGCACGATCGTTTCAAGATTTTAATATATGCTTAAATTAATTAATTTATACGTATACATGTGTAATTTTTTATTCAAATACATGTAAAAAATATATATGACATATATTACACGTACAATTAATAATATATTGCAAACCATAATTTTTTTTTTATTTATTTATTCTTTTATTAAAAAAAAATTAAAAATACGTGAGTAGTAATCCCCCCACAGTGGCGAGTCAAAACAAACCAGCCGCCGCCGCCGCTGGTTGTGCTGACGCACCACTGTGGGGGGAAGGGGGGGGAGAGAGAGAGAGAGAGAGAGAGAGAGAGAGAGAGAGAGAGAGAGAGAGAGAGAGAGAGAGAGAGAGAGAGAGAGAGAGAGAGAGAGAGAGAGAGAGAGAGAGAGAGAGAGAGAGAGAGAGAGAGAGTTAAACTCGCAATCTTTTGGCTTTCACCTGTTTAGCAAAAATTTAGTTTTCAACCTAGCGCGATGATTTTTGGACTGTAGGTGGTATCTTAACACACTCAATCAATTGCCATTGAAAAAAAATAAATTTACCAAAATTCGTGATTTTTTCTGTCTGAATTTCGCAGGATATCAAGTGTCGTCGATAAGCTTGAGCATCGTGAAGACCGAGCTTGAGCACTGTACACGAAATCTCTTTCTTTCATTCTTATCGCTTCTTACCAATTTACAATTTTAAAATTTCATAAATAGTTATGAAAAATTAATTACCTCTGGCTATGGGGTAAGCACCCCTACAACCGATTCTCGTAAGAGAATGAAGATTTCGTTATTTTTTCGATATCTCCAATATTTGCGGAGATATCGCAATCTTTTGGCTTTTACCTGTTTAGCAAAAATTTAGTTTTCATCCTAGCGCAATGATTTTTGGACTGTAGGTGTATCTTAACGCACTCTATCAATTTCCATTGAGAAAAAAATAAATTTACCAAAATTCGCGATTTTTTTATGTCTGAATTTAGCAGGATATCAAGTGTCGTCGATAAGCTCGAGCACCGTGAACGACGATCTCAAGTATTTTTTATAGCGCTCTCTGTTTCTTACCGTTTATATCAATTTACAATTTGAAAATTTCTTCAATACGGGTAATTGCGAATAGTGCTTAAATATCGATGTGAAGAGAAAAAAAATAAGAACGTACTAGTGCATGTTTGCATCTGCGCTGTGTATCAGATTGCAGTCAGTTGTTAACAAAGTCATCACTACTCATTATTCCGCGAAATTATTGCTTTCAGTTTTTTTCATGTCAGCTCTCTCACCATGTGTGCTGTAAATATATCTTCTACTCGACATTGAAGATTCGCCAGGAGACAAAACATCCTGTGATAAGCAACGGTTTCTCTCGCGAAGGCATATCGTGGATTGTCTAAACATCCTTTATGTTTTTAGCTCGTCGCACGAGCATCGGCTGTGTAATGCAATCACCGATTCCATTACGCATCCAAAACACTACGATTGCTATACATATCATATCTACACACACACACGCACACACTTACTCACTGGCACGTCATCGCAGCACTCAAGAAGTGGAGCTGACAAAAAAACCAGGAGAGAGAGAGAGAGAGAGATTCACTTATAAGTGCAAGCGGCACATAAAAAGTGGATCTGAAAAACCAGGAGAGAGAAAAATTTACTCATACGTACAAGCGGCACCCAAGAAGAAAAAAAACGGGAGAGAGAGAGAGAGATTCGCTCATACGTGCGAGCGGCACCTTCACGAAAATAGGCTATATTCCAACGAACCAAGCAATAAATTCAAAATGTCATAAAAACGCTAAGGGATATTTTAGATTCGATGATAGCTTCATAAGAACCGCGTATTCGTATTTTTAAACACGAGAACAACGGAGCTGTTTCCACGCAATGCGACGACAAACCACCGCGGAAAAATGAGCACAACTATGAGAAAAAAACTAGCGAGGAGAGAAAGAAACCGAGGCGCAATATTTGACGATCTGGAAATCCATTGGAAACACGTGTGCGATCTCCAGTAAAAAAAAAGAGAGACCACGGGAGAGTTCTAAAAGAGACAAATTCTTAAGTGGTAGTCATAAACTATGATGTTTATGACTTGACCTGCTACGATTCCCTTAAAATTGAGAGAGGAAAATACAAATAGTGAGGTGACCCAATATGGAAATCACTAGCCCGAGAAAAACAAGGGGATATGCGAGTATATAAAGCCCGGGAGCAAAGGGCAATCATCAGTCAGTAATATCCGAAATCTCTCGCGGAACGTTACTCTGCTCGTCGCCAGACCATTCATAAAAAAACTAGCATCACACAGTATACGCTACTTGTACGTTTAGAAATAAAGAGCATAGCGGACTTAGTCGCACGGTCGAGCAATTGTATCCATCGGCATCTTTTCCGAATATCACCCCCTGCTGAAAAGAAGAAGAAGCAGAGGCAGTGGACTCCCTGCGATCTACTCTACGCACATCGAAAGGACGAGCCGTCACCTCCAAGTGCATCTAGCCACCGCTGTAACCTGAACCACCGAGCCTAGGCTGGAAGGCGCCGAGGATTGACAGCTGCAGCCACTCAGGAACATCTTTACACACATACACAAACAGCCACGCATACTCACACATTAAGGTACTTTTCTCTTTTTAGAAATAAACGTGTGTTGATTTAAAAAGAAATAATGTATAGTTTAAGTGACTTCGTATCCGGCTCCCTTTCCCGGTAGGCAATGATCGCGTCCGCGGTAGCCAAAAGGGATTTCCTATCCTTCACTCATTTAATCATTTAAATTATTATAACTTTCACATATCGTAAAGTTCGGTTATCAATTCAGGTAGGAATTCATATAATTGTATTAATGTGTTAGATTTTGTAATTAAAAATTTATAATCTGGACGTAACAGCTGTACGGCTGAAGACGTACGTGTCCTTATCGCTAAAGCCTAAATATCAAGTTCGAAATTATACAGGGCTCGAAGATGACTATACTAGCGCTTGTACACCAGCAGTCGCGATCGAGTAGTCATCCGAACAAGATGTCGTTCCAAATTCTAGCTTCACGAGCGAAAATTTTAAAATACAAAATTAGAATTCAAAAAATGTCTACCGATCTACATCGGCTAAGTAGACTAATAACAAAGCACCGCGAGGTTTACGATCGCGTCTTCGATTTACGCGAAAAAGTAAGGTGTAAACTAGTGCAGGAGGAAGCGAGGATGAGTGATATCATCCAAGTAGAAAAAAATAAAAGTTTTAAAGAGCACGACGCGTTGATAAATGTGGGGGAGCAGTGTGGAGATTGTGAAGCTATATTTTACCGAAAAACAAGGCGAACCACTTGGACATTCTGCGATGAGTGTGCCATTCAGCTATGTACGATGTGCAGCAAAAGGCATGTTTGCCCTTCTTCTGTGTGTGAAGTGTGCGGATTGAATTGTTGTACCTGTTCAACATCCCAAACACCACCACCGGTGCCGCTTTTATCAGAATATTCCTGCGTAACTTGTGGATCATCGGATAGCTGCGAATGTTCAGCACCAGCTTCCCCATCACCATCATACGAAGAGTTACATTTATTATCTCAACCACCGCAGCCACCATCTCTTTCCGATGATTCACTGCAGGCCGACCTCTCCCCAGGTGATATCGAAATGGGGGTGAAACTGGAACTACTTTCTGAAGCTGAGGATACGGAGGAGCGGGGCTTCTCTCAGACATACTCATCGTCAGAGCAAGCATCGATTGCACCTGTAAAGGAAGAGCTTTGTACCTTCAAGCCAGGGCTGATTCTAAAAATAGAGTACTGCTCTGAGGACGAAGAAATTGAAATATTAAATTAAAAATATTAAAAAAAAGTGTAGTATTTAAGTGACAGTTTTAAAAATAGTTTAAGTGACAATTAAAATGTTAATGTTAAGAAATATATGACAACGGTAAAAATTTATAATTCATAATGTTGAAAAATTTATATCATAAAATATAACTTTATATTTTTAAACCAAAATTAAAATTTTTATTTATATTTTTAAATTTAATGAGTGAGAGAGATTATACAATGCTGTGATATACTCATCGACAGCGAGAGAGCGGTAGAAAGAGTGGGGAGTATACTACGTTTTCTGTGACGTGCGATATAAGCTGATACCGCTTCAGGTTCTTGTGTGTGTGCGTGTGCGCTCGCGTAAGTGTACGTATGTGTACACATGTGTGATTGTATTTATATTGTTTAAAATAATTTAAATAAATAATTTTTGTTTTTTTATAATAAAAACGTTTATATATTGTAAGAAAATGATTTTTTTATTTACTAACTTGGTATGGGCAGACAACAAATGACATCATTATCATCGCATCCTTATTTTATCAATATAAACAAATAATTAAGTCAAGGTATTGTTTGTTTAAATAATCAAGTAATTAACATTATCTTTATTACATGTAATAAAGATAATGTTAATTACTTGTTCAATACATCATGTTTGTTTATTATGTTTGTATTAACAGCCTCCCTCTCTTTCTCTATGTATCTATCTGCTCCCGTGGGCGAGTTAGTGCGCCGGTTTTAATGATATGAACGAAGCCAGGCAGATAATTCAGGATTTAGACGTTCTGTCGGTGGTATGTGTATATACATATACACGTGTCTTTAAATGAGGCACACGTAATCCGGCACGGCCACAAGATCCGTCTTTATAAATTTGTGCGTCGTGTTCTGACCCCCGCGCGCGTGAAATATGATGCGCAAAGTGCGCCGCGCAAAAGGTCAGCGCGATGCGGCTAAAACGAAGGCGCACGTCGAAGACAACAGCAATATATAGCGCGATGAGAAGAGATAATTCATGTATAAGGTTCTCCGAGAAGTTTACCATATACTCTGCTCTTTTGCGCTTTTATGTATTCCGTTTGTTCAACTTTAAACCTCTAGATATATGTTGACGATAGTAAATTACGAAAAAAAATCAAGAAAAACGGATCGCGATGCCCTTACCTTCTATTTCTTTCTCTGTATTATATTATATACGATATAGATCGCCCCATCATTGGCACTCGTTCTCTCGCAGTTGTACACTACTCTTTTTCCCACGTCAGCTAAAACATAGCACTAAAGACTTCCGCTTTCTCACGTATGGGCCTATATATATATATATATAGAGCAGTCGGATTCGTAAATCGTTTCGCGAGCCGCACGGCTTGTGTGTATATATAATATATCCTCTATATATATGTATAGTATTTACAATCTCTTTTTTTTGCACGAAGCTTCTTTTCTCCTCGTGCGCTCGACCAACAAAACTCTCGATGAATCGTTTCGCCCCTCCAACTCGGGTGTTTAGATTTTGGACCAAAAAATTGCGTTCTCGCACCTTTCTCGCCTCCTCGCATACGGCCGATATTAATTTATCGTTATACCTTTGTCTCTATATGTAATATCCATCTCGTGTCGTTTATATGCCGCACTTATAATCTTTATATTCACACAACTGCCAAGCGGTATATATATATTAATAATAGAGAATGCGTAACATTGGCTTCCCATGAAAAGTCGCGTTGAGATCTCGGTACATGAACGCGGGCGAGAATCACGATCAAAGTTCGCCTATATAAGTACTAAATTTGATCCGTCAAGTTTGTAAATTAAAAAATCCACACGTAAAAAGTGTGCGTACACTCCACACGTATATATACAATACCGTATATATACATACCGTATATATACAATACCGATGATGATCCTCGCCCGCGCGCGCGACTGATTGAAGCGCGCGGTCGCGGCGGGAAATACAATCATAGTCCCCATAAATAATGCAAATAATCCAAATATATTATGTTATTATAGGTCATATCGCGTACCGGCTATAAATATTGTGATATATTTCTTTAAATGCACGTATACCGCAACGACGACGCGTATTAACATCTCTACGCACGAGTCGCCGATAAATCTCTATATATATTTACAAGTGTCCGCAGTGTGTAACGTTTGATGCGTGTGGGTGTATATTATAATCCCTATGGCGCGATCGATATAACAAATATAGAACGAAACGAACAATCGTTTAAACAATATCTATTTGTATATACATACGCGTAAGACAGCGTATACATGCAAATATACGTAAGAGATATATAGTGAGAGCTAGAGAGGAAGTCCGCGCGACGTTTCGTCAAGACTTCATATAACCCGTCGCCGAGATAGTCGCGGTATATAGTATGTTCCATCGGATTCGATGCGCGGTATGCTCCGCAATAGCGCGACTTATAACGGACGCGACGCAGTTCCGGTAAATTTATTATGCAAAAATCGTGGATCCTCGGGACAGAGTTGACGCGACAGATGCTGTATCTGAGATCTATCTCGCAAATTTCTAAACACGACAATGCATTGTGCGTTTAGAAATATGTCACGCTGTCCTCTACCCTGATGAAAGACGTTCTGTGTGATGAATATCACCGAGAGCGAGTAATGGTGGGAGGCCTTCGAGAAAATGTCGACTATACTGCCGTTCGACGACGATTCTCGCATCAAGTCGTCAATGATCACGAGTTTCGGTCTGAAATCACCAGTCACTAGTCTGCGGTAAACCCTCGCGAAATTCCACCTTCTTGCTTTGAAGATCCTTGTAGCTCTGCTGCCACTCTGCGTAGTAGATAATGACACGTTCGATTTGGGTATCGCACAGATGATCAAGATTCTTTAGGAACTTCTTCACAAATACCGTTTTACCACATCCTGTAGGACCACACAGCATGGAGGTAAACGGATGTTTCCATCGCGTATCCATAACTGCTACTGAGACAATCATGTAACCAACACTTCACTTTAACATTCACATATAAGGCAACCAACCAACCAATCAGGTTAGCGATGGAGTGATGATCGACCAAACACCTTTTACGTAACACAGTGCCATCTATAGTTACACAATAGAAGTTTTTTTTTCATCCACATGCATAAGAATTAGGTATGGTATAAGGGATTAAGAAATTTGAAGAAACAATGAAAGTAAAAAAATACATTTATTTAGAAAAAAAGTATAAGTGCACACCGTTTGTTATTTAATAGACAGTTTTTTGAGTTTTTTTAAAAGTACAGCAGTAATAATGCTATTAGTTCTTAAAACTCTCATTCAAAAATGCTCTCGATCACAAGCTATTTGTTCCTACTCTCCACGACGTGCTTTTTTATATGCATACACCCATACCCACATTGAATGATGTCACGGTTTCTGATTTCTCTTGAAAGCGTAACCGTTTTTCCATATTTATAGTTGTTATTCACAAAAGAGTTACACCGTGGTAAACTCAATAGCGTTGTTACCCTTATAATCTAAGAAAAGTTGTAATTTGTTGGCTTGGGCAATCAGCTTATCGAACAAGTTAGTATCCTTCGTCAGTGCAGAAGATACCCGAGAAGGAAGAAAAATTTGGAATTCTTCATCGAGGACTGCCACAATCTTCGAGCCAAAACGTGTTTTCACTTCTGTTAGTGCCGTCACCATGTGATGACGATCAACCTCCAGCTCAGATACCTTCTTCGTTGGAAGGTAACCTCCACTAGCAATCTTGTTCAGACCCTCTAAATCCATCTAAACATATAATGTATATCATTTTATTATTATATTACTTAAATAATAATAATAATAATTGATATACATACTTTTTCTTTTAAAATAGATGAAGAAAAAAAATCGTGTAGTTCCTCTTTAAAGCTATACCGTGTAGCTAGTCAAATACTGGTCATTTGCAGTGTGAACACGTTGACTTAAATATAGACCCCCCCCCCCCCCCCATGACTAGCGCTATCATTGTGACCGCCTACCACCACCACCACCACCAGCTACATCAGTACAAACAGCCAATCAGCTCGACGGCAACGTACCTTGTCCAATCAGGTTAATGGTGGTATGTCGTGGCCAATCAGCACGATGTCAGCACAATTCTCAGCCAATAAATAGTTTTTTCTTTTGTAGTGTCGTCTATACACAAGTTTTCGCCACATGTAACTACAGGCTGTCAGTTACCGATATCTTATAGCCATACGGATAACTTTTGTCTAACTCTGTAAATCTTCGTTTGCTATATATAGGTTTGAATGTCTTTGTCTCATTCTGAGATATCACGTCGTGAAATGCCGTTCTACGTATAGCGGAATTCGTCAATACTATGTCCAGGTGTGGAGAAACGATCTTCTCTCGAATCGAATCAAAATTGACTTGTTCACTGTTCGTATAGTTCAACCGAATCCCTTTAACCTTGCATATACACTCCTCTTCACCATCAGATTTTTTATATTAAAGATTGTTATCGTTATTGATATTTAATATAGATTGTTTTTTCACTGTCTCCTCGGTTAAACGAACTCGTCCACGACCGGCCACACCTCGGACAACACCACAATTAACGGATAACCGTGCATTTACATTGAACTCGTTCGCACTTTGCATAGCACTGTGTAATATTTCCCAAAGATCTTCGAATTGAAAATCCTGTATAAGTCTGAATGATAGCCAAAGGGGGCCATGATTGAACTGGTCCGAATTGATGGTTACACCAACAAAATCCATTGGTCCACCTCTATCACAAAGCTGCCGATGAAGGTCCTGCATGCAACCCTTTAACCAGTTGTAAACGTGGGCATTGGGTGGTGGCTGCCGTATGATTCCACGGATCTCTCTACCCTCATATCCAAAATATCTATAAAAACACGTTGCCTCATTCTGAATCACAAATCTAGGTCGCTTTCCTCCTTCACCGGTCTGCAAATGAGCATCTATAAGATCAGCCGATTTATACATGTACTTTTTAATTAAACAAATTTAAATAAGAGTCTTACCTTCTTCGTCAGCTGTATCAGTGCTACTACTGCTATTAGCATTGCTGGTATTGGTACTGCTACTACTACTGCTACTGCTGCTGCTGCTGTCACTCTCGCCGCTACTGCTACTGCTGCGGGTAAGCCTTCTGCGTTTGCGTTCCCTATCACTACAACTATTTTCGGATACGTCGTCAATGTTTCCATTTCGATTACGTTGATGCCTCTCTTTTGAACTCTCTGAAGCTTAAGTATTAGAGCGTGCCTTTATATTGCAGAAAAAACAATAAATGAAAATTATATACAGACAGACTTAATACTTACGATTATTTATGTTTGATGATAATGAGTCTCCTCGATGGTCCGATGACTGTGGGTGGTAATTTCCAGATGTTGATGGTCCAGCGTCTATAACTAAAATGGAGAATGTGCATTTAATTGAATAATAATTACAAAAATTTTAATTATAACATATTCACCACTTACAATTGGCTGTAACTAAGTGTGCAGCATCTTCTTGATCCGTCATACGTGCACGTGGCTCTAAAACTAAGTATTGAGAGAATTAAAATAATTTAATTAAAATAAAAAATTAATATTTGTATTTTAATTGGCTCAATATTTACAATTATTCTCGTTTCCTATCGACTCATCACACACCATAATGAAAGGATCACCCTCGGTGTCTCTCATCATCTGGTTAATCACTGAAATAATGTTGATGAAAAAATATTGAAATAAATAATAATATTCTAAGAGTTTAGATGTGAAAAAAAGTAATTGATACTTACATTGACAGTGAAACATTGCACGAGCTAGCGGGTGCCCATGATCGTTGCGCTGTCGTATTGTTTGGAGAGCAATCGACAGAACGTCTGGATTACGGAATAGACCAACGGTAAACATGTAATATACCGTGGTTATTCTACAATGCAGCAAGAGAAAATGCAGCTTTCTTCGTAAAACCTCTGCTGATTGGTTCTGTAAGTCCGAGGCACACACGCTGCCACACATTGTGTGAATATGTGAGTCTCGATCTTTCGCGATACTCAATGCCTGACCGATAACTTTGGCTAAATGTGCCACACTTGCCCTAATCATTCTGACAGAGATGATTTGACTATCCAAAGTGGAACTGCCGAAACGTGCAAGTGTGTCCTTAAATATTGTCTCTGTCTACACGGTGGGAATGCAGCATAAAACGCAACGCTTTTTTTTGCTGATACTGCTAATAAAAGACAATACATCTCGGGGGAATCATACTGGCTAATACATGTGCACGTGTGCATATATTTTCTGGTATTCGCTGGTTATAGACTTCTTAGAGTGACATTTGCAACAATGTCGAGTAGAAGATATATTTACAGCACACATGGTGAGAGAGCTGACATGAAAAAAATTGTAAACAATTTTGCTGGAATAATATTCGACTACAGAGCGACTCTTCCAAAGTGAGCGGTCAGTGTTGTATTATGTTTCTGCATTATATGAGCGCGGGTCTGGGTTACAATAAATTTCTCGAGAGTTTCTCTGATAATCTGCGAAAAAACGATGATGTAGTCCGGCAGTATGTAGACTGTAAAGAAAGAAAAAGCGCTGACAAAAATTATATCGGAAGCTGTGGTTGCATTGTCAGATGCTTGCAAAGCTGCAGTTCTAAGATGTCATTGTTGTAGCGCAAGATGATACTGTGAGAAACAGCGTTTTTTTTTCTTCGAATGTTTGCTGCTCAATCAGTGTTAAAGCTCTCTCTTTGTTCCCCTCCGATGAGTGTCGCATATGTGGCGGTTACCACCTCCACAGCCACCATCTCCACCATTGCCTATACTACATACCAAGCGCTCGGAGTAGTTTAGTCGTTTCAAAGTGATGGTAGAGGTGACAGCAACGACATGGCACACACAGCCACCATCTCCACCATTGCCTATACTACATACCAAGCGCTCGGAGTAGTTTAGTCGTTTCAAAATGGTGGTAGAGGTGACAGCAACGACATGGCACACCAAAAGGAAGACCGGTTTCAGCTGCTGAATACTCTATACACTTTAGACAAGTCGTACGCAACGGAGATCATTGTCGGCCTGGAATACACCAGCTTCAGAGACGAGTATTACGAGCCTGTGGTACGTCTATTGGGCGACGACTCCAATGGAATCGTTTCTCCTACGATGGATGGCTGCAATTCAGAGACTGCTTCAACGAATTTTTCAAGTATCTTTGTGGACACAGCAGCGAAGATATGACGGGTCAACAGATTTGCGGTACAGGATGGATAGCAAAATTCACACACAGTGGGAAAGACAGGGGTATCGAAATTGAGGATAATACTCCTCCTAGGACACTTGGAGTTCTCAGCAAACGCTATTGTGCAACTATTATTATGAATAAAGTTAAGTTTCTTCGTTTGAATGAGTATATGGTGAAATGTATTGATGCACGCCTAGAATATCTTAAGCTTGTAGCGGGCAGTGTAAGTTGTGTTGCCAGAGAGACTGTAGAATACATTAAGAGTGTTGATCTAGACAATATACCACTCATGAATACTAGTGTGTATACAACGACTTTTGTCAAACAAATTATTAATCTGATTGATGATAAATGGTTCGATATTATTACAGTCAGTGTGCAAACGCGGGCGAGAAAATTGAAAGACCAAATTCCGTTTAGTCGAAATGATATTGTCGATGTATTTTATCAGCTTGCGTCACAGCACCTCGATGTAATTGTCGACTTACTAAACAGTCACAACGAGTGAAATAATGTTTTTTTGTTTTTTAAATTTTTGTTATAACCAATTATATATATATATATCTTAATACCGTATATCGCAATGAATTTGTAGAAATATCGATAATTGAATAAATAATTTATTATTAGTGAATATAAAAGTACTTACCTTCTTTTTATTTATATCCTTACCATTTATCCATTTCCATGGTGCATTCTGTATACATTTCAAACAATCTTTTATTCAAACTTAAGCGTAAAAAAAAAGAACGAAAAGAATAAAAAAAGACAGAAAGAAAAAAATAATATAAAAGGTGGAAGAAGGGGAAGGGGGGGTGTGTTACCCCCTCCCCGCCGCCGGAGCAGTCTCTCCTTCCGCGCGCTGTTTCATTACCGAATTTCTTTTTCTCTGTATTTGATAATCAGCGAAAAAGTATGAATAAGATAATGCAGCTGCGCTGTTATAGCAAACAAAGCATGAGTAAGAAAATGCAGCTGCACGGTACAGGCTCTAATACACGTGCAAATGTTTTGGTAGTTGGTCAAAGATATTGTTTGTGAATTTTAAAACATCAGCAAAAAGAGAATGAGCAAGATGTGCTTATAGCGTGGGATCGCACGTGTTCAGGGCTAAGAAAGTGTCGCAGTATCACACCTCTGGAAGAGAGCAGCCATCAGTGATGGTTTAACTCTCTCCGGGTGATTATCGTGCTCTCTATCTCTCTCTCTCTCTCTCTCTCTCTCTCTCTCTCTCTCTCTCTCTCTCTCTCTCTCCCCTCTCTCTCTCCCGCTGAAGGCACCCCCCCCCCTTCCCCCCACAGTGGTGCGTCAGCACAACCAGCGGCGGCGGCTGGTTTGTTTTGACTCGCCACTGTGGGGATTTCGAGAGCTTATTTACGAAATACTTATTTACAAAACTTTTTTACGAAATAGGACTGTTTTGTCTCAGAACTCGAATTTCTGATTTTCCCTTCTCGCAATAGTCGCAGTTGGTACATTGTTTTGATTAGGTCGACAATTAGTTGCTTTTACTCTTATATATTTATATATTTATCAATACGGGTCGCAGTTGCAAAAGTTTCTCTCCAGGTGGGAGGTGGGATCGTATAAACGTAAGTTTTAATTATTTTTAAATCCTGCGATGCACTAGGCCAATAGTTACAACTTATTTTTATTATTCATACTGGACGCAGTGTAGTATTTTACGGGCGTTGCAGAAGGATAATTGATATATGAACAACAAACTGCAGGGTTACTTCGACATCCCTTTTTATGATTGATACTTAGATCGCCTATTTTTAATTGAGGAATTTTCTTTTACATTGGATGGAGTCTCTTCAGTGCTGATAGAATTGACCCAGGACCATATCGTTCTCTATATAAGTCGCTTCCTGATACATTGGCAACCCTTAGATCGCCAATTGTTGCGGGCGTCCCACAGTCTATATTCCTGAAGTGCGTACCCTTCTCCGTCTAGTCTACTTGTGTCGTCATTGAATGTTATTGTAAAGTTTATTTTTATTCATTCTTCACATTTATTATATGATTAACAAAAAAGAAAAAATAAAATAAAAAGAATTATCTTATTACTAATTTTTAAATTAGATTTTTTATTCACTTATTTTCTAAATTACATTAATTTATATATGTCCATCTACCTTACGCCTCACGATAGTCTATTAGGACCCGCTCAGTCGTCCGAGCTGTCTCATTTATCTACGTGGTGAGTTACATGGACTGTCTACTCTGTATTGTACGTCCGTTAAAGCTGCATCCCCTTATTCAGCAAAAACACTTATATACAACGATTACACAACCCTGCAAGATTTTGCCTTTTGACAATGAACAGTTGTTTCTTACGTAATCTTTTCCGCTGAATCCGAATCCGACTTCAGACTTGCTCTATTCTGAAGTTTTTGAGATATCGTAACCTAAAAGTGCAAAAAACGCTCTTTTTCGTCATTTTTTAGGTTATGTAGCATCGCGACATTTATCAAAAAACTGAATACATCTCCTTCAAATACAAGTCTTACTCTTTCGAATGCCGTTGAGTTTGCTCAAATATCTATTTTCTTCTTCGAGATATTTAGTTTTGAAATTTTCAAGTTTTATACGTTTCTTAAGTTACTAACATCTTGTGACGTACTTGATCTACTTATATATAAACTAATTATCTCGAAGAAGAAAATAGATATTTGAGCAAACTCAACGGCATTCGAAAGAGTAAGACTTGTATTTGAAGGTGATGTGTTCAGTTTTTTGATAAAAAAAATGTCGCGATGCTACGTAACCTCAAAAATGACGAAAAAGAGCGTTTTTTGCACATTTAGGTTAGGATATCTCAAAAACTTGATGTGATAGAGCAATCCTGAGGTCGGGTTCGGATTCAGCGGAAAAAATTACGTAAGAAACAACTGTTCATTGTCAAAAGGCAGAAAATTTTTTAAATTTTGCAGGGTTGTGTTATTAAAGCCATTATAATTAGCGGGATTATTGTCGCCGAAGAGATGTACAATGTATACAGGTATTTTTCTCTCTTTTAGGCTGCTCTTTCAGTAAATTTATCTTCGAGGGGCGTGAGAGCGTACTCACTTTTCGACCATCTGCGAATTTGTTGTTTCTCCATATTTGTAATGTCCGGTACTTCGTTAAAGGAGTCGTAACCCACCATGATGCTATCGGTTGAAATGAATAGTTTAAATCTAAATCCTAAGTTATACAGGTTAGCAATTATTGTTAATTCGGCCTTGCGTTCATCGTTGTGCGTTCATCTGAATCGATTTAATGGCCGAATGCAGCCGAAACATAGCCATTCGTCGGAATTTCCGAGCTTCGCCCAGTAGGGTGAAGGAGGGGTGGACTTGGAAAAGATTGCTAGCTTACACGTTCACAGCACAGCTGGCGTTGGTCTTGCTAGAAGTGCGAACTCGCACGAACTATTTTCATTGTTTATATTGAACACTAAGTATAGTGTGCACATAAATACATTTTAATACAATTTTCAAGTGCCGATATACTTTTTTGTAGCCAATAAATAATTTTGCATGTCGACACTCTTAAATGCGAATATTGTGGGACTAACGTGACCTAGGATGTCAAGTTAGCCACAATTTCACGGGGAATCGATAGTTAATGTATATTATACCGTGAATATCTTGCCTTATCCAAAAGCGGAAATTTTAGAATCAATACTAATTTTCCTCCGACCGCACTCACATAAATTTTGGACATCGCGTGTAACATCTCGACTGTTACAGTGCTATACTTCCACGGTAAAGTATGTCCGTTTATTGCTTTAAGTATAGATTAAAGTTGCTCGTGTGTAAACAACAGAAGGTGTAAGTGACCTAGCGTGCCTATTTCTATGGAGTTCACCAGAGTTTCATACGAGCTGATGCTGTGCTCTAACGATTGATCGAATTGGTAAACCCACTTTAGTAAAGTCTGCACTATTACCGTTTGATTAGTAAAGGTACCAAGTTGGTTAGCCCTATTTATTAACCTTAAAAATTGTAAGTGTTGCTCATGTAATAATCTCGAAGCCTAGTTAAGTTTTTTGTGCAACGATTCTAAATTAGATCTTACTATGTGAGTCTGACTGGCGACTAAAGTTGTATATTAGCCGTCTTTTTATATAGTCTGCCCACGTTTTGATTTAGTTGCTATCTCTCCCCTGCGTTCATAATCCCGAAGGGCTATCGGCTAAGCCAACCAATAAACTTAAACCGGGCCCAACGCTTGAGCAAGACGTGGCTGTATGGAGCAAAGCTGCTGTCTGGGATTACTGATGACAGTGTACAGAATATATGAAGGTCCTCTTGTAGTGATTTCAATATTTTCATTGCTGAGTCGAACTTATCAGTTGAAATAAATTTATTGCATTCTTGTTTATTTAGCTGTTCTCGGTAGGTGGAAATCATTTTAAATCAGAGTTATTGGATTATTCCATTTGTTGAAATACATTGTGACTACTATTTTTCATTTCACTCTTTCGATCTTCGCCTCGCCTATGTATTAGTAATATATTACTGGATTTTGCATTAGTGGTATTAGCTTGTAGTAGGATAGACTGTCCTCATCCTTGCCTAGACCAAATGGTGTCCAGGGGAGCATAAGGAGCAGCGCCAGCGAAATTGTCCAGACAATCTTTCTGTAATAAAAGATAACAGAGTTTTACTGTGAGTTTATTTATAAAATTTTTCTAATTTGTCCTTATGTTTCACTATCGATTTTCCGTTAGTTGATTCTACTACTACATTGTTATTATCTTTCATTTCTTTTACTATAAATTGACCATTATAGTACTTGTCCAATTTGCCATACCTAGGTTCCTTAAGTACTCTTACTTGATCTCCTACTTCTTTTTTCAGTCGTCTTGCCTTATTATCATAGTATTGTTTGTTTTTATATTTAGAATTCATTAGGTTTCCTCTAGCAACAGTTTGCATTTCTCTTAGACATTCTGTCAATTCATATACATAGGCATTGTACGTTTCGAGTTCAAACTCATCGGGCAATCTATTCGGAGTTCTAGACGGACGTCCGTATACTAGCTCGAATGGGGTGTAACCCGTTTATACATGTATTGAAGTATTCTATTCATGCACTGCAAACTGAACTAGCTTATCTCAGTCCTGATTACTGGACGCTTTATTCCTCAAGAAATTCAATTAAGACTGCGTGACTTCTCTCTAAGGACCCATTAGATTGTGGATGATAAGCTATTGTTTTATTTAATTTAAACTGATAAATTTCGACCAGTTCGGACCGTAACTTATTTTGAACACTTTTATCTCTATCTTTAATATCGAACGATGTACTCCGTGCTGTACGAACCGATGCCGAGATGAAACATCTACGATGGTCATCGCTTATATATTGGGATCGAGTACCGCTATTCAAAATTTTTAAAATTGTAGTTTTACAAAGTGGTTTCACGGTATCTATGCCTACTTTGAAAAATACTTCACTTGGCGTGTCCGTCATCACCATGGTTCCTTTAGTTTTTATGTTAACTTATTTCTGTTCTTGACATATCTGGCATTTGCAGATAAAATCGTGTATATCCTTATTCCTTTCAATCCCTTCCAGTAGTACTACTCATGGATACGTGTATAGGTTTTCCCTATTCTTCTAAGTCTTCCAAACAAGTTGTTGTAGTAGTCTTCTAATACGTCAAAGTGGTACTCTGGTAGAAGAGTTCTACCAGTTCTATAACAAAATGTTCTAGCGCGTCTATATTATTAAAGACTTCTTTAACCTTTTGTACCAAGGTTCTTCTGGGCAATAGAACGTAGTTATTTCTTTTTTTTAATAAGCTCCTTTGATGTATTTAAACATGAGTTTAAGTCGCTTGGTTAGAGTTCCCCTCCGGCTCTGTTGGTTACGACGAAACTAAATATGTATCGCTTTCGATTAATTGTTATGATTACATCCCCTACTTTAACTCCAACTTTGGCTAATTCTTCTTGATATATAGCCTCCATATCCACAAGTAGTTTGTTCCCTTAAACTCAGCAACCCAAACCGTTTTTTCCGTCCACTGGTTCTTCTATGTAGGGCGAGAATCCAGTTGCCAGAGGTTCTATGTAATTGGTGACATCTGCAGGTTATGTAGATATTAAGGACATGTGATACTCAATTTTTACCGACAGAGTCAATTAGACAAGTTCGCGGTAGAAAATTATTTGAAACTAAATAAATACAATGATTTTGGCAAAATCAAGACATAGTTGCCCTTCCTCTTTGAGCTATCTACCACTGTGCAAAGGTTCAAATGAAAATATGAAGCCGTTAATAAATGGCATTTGGCCGAAAATCAGGAGCTGCAGCGTGTGCATGTTTGAAATTTCGATCGAATGCCATTTTTACAAGCGTTGACAGATTGACTTGAAACTTTGCACAGAGGTAGATAATTACCAAAGGGAGGACAACTATGTCCTGATTTTGCATAATTTGATTAAAAAAAAAAAGTTTTATTATCAATTCTGCAAGACTATTCGCTGGTAGATGGCGGCATGTGCACCTGTCTATCAGTAGTGCAATATTGTGTGATATAAAGATACTTGAAGTAAAATAAATACAATGAATAACGTAATTCTAACACATACTTGTCCTTCGCATTAGTATTACCTACTACTATGCAAAGTCTCAAGTAAAAATATGAACGTATTAATAAATGGCGTTTGTACGAAAAAGAATATCTGCGTTTCCATAACATTATTTTTGCATGACGATTTGCCGCCAGATAGCGCAGCCCATGCCTGCCCCGTCCTAATACGTGCAAACTGAGTCGGCTGTTCGGCTGCTCCGCCGCAATCCGGATTGCTGTTTTGTTGTTTGCCGTACGCTGTTCACCTTGTATTATCTTATTTCCTATTAGCTTTAACCAAAAATTATTTAGCAGCGAATATTTAATAAAACAGTATTATAGCATTTAATATCGAATTTTACAAGGCGCACGAAACCCAATAACTTAATAATTTATAATAAAAAATGTATTCTAAATTATTTGTAAGTAATCTATTATGTTTCATTTCATCGCTATTTATTAAAGTTTATTAATTATAACAAAAAATTTCCGTCAAACTACACTTACTCGCTATTCGCTACGAATTATTCGCTGCAAGAAAGCGCAGTTTCTCTCACGCAGTTCGCAGAGCTAACCTACAATAACCGGAGAGAAGTCTGCACTCTGAAAGAGATAGGCTACCGTTGCCTACGAGCACCGGTAACTTCGATTGTCGTATAGCCGTATATACTGGATCGTTTTGCTGCGTGCACGCACTGGAAAACAATACAGACGCGCACGCCATTTAGCGAAGCTCCTCTTGTTTTTCAGTGCGTGCACGCTGAAGCTATAGAGTAGAGTAGAGAGCTCAACGATACCAGTTCGGCTATACGCCGTGCAAGTCTGTCGGTCTGCTCGGCTTGCTGCCTGAATGCTTGTTCATGCGAGGGGCGACGGCAATTCGCGAAAGATAAAAGCGACGGTAAATTTGCAAGTTCGTTGTGCTAGCCGTCCTCCACTGAAGAATTAGTAGTGCAGTGAGGTTATTGTGCATTTGACAGACAATCTTCGTGCGGCCGTATTTTGGCGTGGGGCACATCGCGCATCTCCGAGTTTTTTTCGAGGTTAGGAGTAGGTAAACTATAGGCATACTAGATCATAGGCATACTGGATCAGGGGAGGTGATCCAGTACGCCGCCCGTGTATAAGCATAGGGCCTCCCTCCTCCAGACCCGAGTCTCCCTTCTCTCGAGTGATTCAGTATGCCTCTAGGATACTGCATCATTGGAGTGAGTGAGAAAGCCTATAGGATACTGCATCACGCGGCCTGTGGTGGTACGGCGGCCTGTGTGTAAGCATAGAGCCCCCTCTTTTTGAGAGTCTCCCTTCTTTTTGGCTCGCTGGCATAGTGGGAGAAGAGGTGACCCCTCGCTCGCTTAGACACGAGCACCGGCTCGCTTGCGCGCTCTGTCGGATTCGGGAGATATGGATTGCGGTTGGCGGGAAATGTGAGGGAGTAGTTTGAAAATAATGCAGAGTATATTTTTATTTCATTTATATTTATTCATTGTTATTTTTTTTTCTTCACAATTTCATGAATTTACATTGTGTAACGCACAGATAGTCTTATAAAATAGGATTATAATGTGTACACAATTAAATAATGGTTTTACAGAATAGTCGCATTGTACAGTATTATTAGAAAAAACTGTAGGCTCACTATGTCTAGACGAGTTTTCTTACATCTCCACTGATAGGATTGTACTGTACGATACGATCGTGCAAGATCAAGCAGTAGGCTGAAGTATTAGGTGGAATGTCTTGCGCAGCTTCGAATTCAAGACGTACATCGACAGGGGCGCTTTTAAGAGATTCGTTTTGACGAGAACAGTCGATAACTATTAATGGTTGGAAATTTAAAAACTCATGTCTTGTGAGCAATGGGTGAGGCTCTTTTCCATAGTAGGATTTTTGAAAGTCTGTATACATATCGTATAAGACTGCAAACTGTTTCTTATACATGTCAAGATTTAGGTTATTGTATGGATAATATTGTGAATTTAGGAAAAGTTTTACATTACTTATATGACAATGATCAAAATGACCAACATTTTCAGTTCTCAGTCCCTTCTTGTTGGTTTGTAGTCCAACAATTACATAGCGAGGTTTTTCCAATTGATTTGAAGTTTTTACTGTCCAAACGTGTTTATTTGTGGCAGGCAGTAGAGGATATTCAAATAACTCCCAGGAACGGAAACTCAAAGAGATTGGATTATCTTTACCAATGAAGTTCAACATCTGGATTTTTTGTTTGTCAGATGCGATGACATATGGCATTGTAACGTCCCATGTTCATAAAAGATAATTATATGTACGAATATACTGCATACAGAATGATGTATGACAGCGTGTATGTGTACAGGCGCAGGTATACGACGATATTCACAATGTAAGCATTTCCGCAACCGCGTTTACGACATCAAACGCGTCCTACTAATTAAACCAACTGACTCCCGAGTCAGCAATCCCAAAACCTACTTATTCTGCACCATCACCAACCTATATTGTAAGACACTTTCGGTGGCGATCAGTGATTGGTTATTACCCTAACATTGAGATCATCCGCCAAGCCTTATAAGCACCGCACTCAGTCCTCATATTGCCTTTAGTGAAGTCTCTTTTTACAAGGACAACGAGTGTTGTACCTGCTGGACCTGGTGTGTGAATACGAGTGCCGTTTAGTCCTTCGCGTCGTCTATTGGGTGCTTAGAAACCACTCAAACTCCATGGAAGCTAACCGGTGAAATTCTTCATACTCTGGACGTGAGTTGGTACAGTACGAGGCTTAAGGACCGTCAACCTATCTGGCGTTAGCTTCGGCAGCTTAGTTAAGGAACTTACTCTCGACACGCCACGGAACCATCCGTGTAGGATAATACTAAACACCGCCCAGTCATCGACCGTGCAATCTACTAGTAGTGTCCGAACGGGATTGTAAGTCGAACCAATATAGAAATAAGTAAATACGTAACATTAAGAACAAACATAAAGATTAGATTAAAACATCTGTGTAACATCTGTATCAAAGCATTGGGCCTTCGTCTGAATAAAGTCATAACAAAGAAGTACCATAAAGAGACAGTTTATTAGAATCATAACCTACTTAATAGTAACAGAAGACTCTCGAGTCAAGGCTAGTTCACCTATACTCAAATAAATAATTATTTGTATATAGAATTACTGCGCGGTTCAGCATAGTAAATCAGAACCTTACAGCATTAACCACTCAAATTTTGCAATCACCACACGAAAGTCTTCATATGTAGTAACGCCATTAGCTATATTTCCGGTCTGAATGATTGCATTTACGTCAGTTCTTGATCTTGTGAGAATGAGTTCATGTTTTACATTAATTACAATTTTTTTATAGTCTTCAGCAAACCCCAATATCATGCTCAGAGGTATAGAAATGTCAAAGTTGCCTTGTTCATCGGTCAAGGTATTGTTGTCATCTTTATTACCAAAACCAGCCAGCATTTTCCAACATGTAAAATTGATTTGCGTCGAATGAAGCCCATCCCTTCATAAGACTGTTCATACCGACATTTTTACTTTTATCAATTTCTATGCCATTAAGTTCATATCGGATTTCATCAAACAAATGACAAATGCCATTGTTGACAAAATTAGTTTTAGCCACAGCTGTTCCATCTGCTTGCTGCAATCTTCCGCGTATATGAATACAGCTGCGAGAAGGTAACAAACAGAGATCTTGATGTTGGATTGAAATACGTATTTCGTCACTGTTATTAAAGTTGACTGTTGAATATGGTTGATAGGCGTGAATCTCATAGTGCGCTATCGACTCATCGAATACGACACCTGATTGAATGCTTAGAATTTCGTCCATTTTTCTGGAAGCAGCAGAGAATTATGCACGTAAATTTTTTTAACGTACTTTTAGTCCTAGGCTTCTGAGGAACTGAATGCTCTGCCGTGTTAACGGTTTGATTTTTTTCGGTCGACTGATTGGAGTTTGACATTCTCTCTGGCTTATATACACTCCTTTTGAGTTGTAAACTATGCCCATTATATAGATTTGATATGAAGTCTGATAGTAATTTCTTCTCCGCGAAAATTCACCAAATTTCCGTCTTGATCAACGATACGAATTTGAAGTTGATCGATGCTCTTGACGCTAACAGGCAGATAAATGACGTGATTCGGAACTTCTACAATTTTATAACCTGGAGGAACTCTTGGAAAAAATTCGTGAATCGTATGAACTTTTTTGCTGTTGATGTAAGCACCAGTGGTAATGTTACACTCTACTCTAAGTGCATTAATTTTCAATATCTTCACAGGCAAATCAGAGCTGTGCTGAATGTTTTCTTTGAGAATCCTAGATGTAAATCCAAGTAGGCGACCAATTGAATCGTGAGGTGAAAGATCTAATGGTTGACTGCAATAAATTTCGCTTCTCAGAGTATTATTGTTGGCTTTTAGCACAAATTGAACTCCTTTTGACTTTAATGTTGCTTGCAAAAACTCATTTATACCCTCTATCTCGTAACTGCCAGTAGGTAAAGTAATAATATCTCCATTCACATGTAGTTTATTATTTGTAAAGTCTACATTAGGAATTGAGTTGAATGTTAAAAGTTCAACTAATCCAAGAACAAAGTTTTTATCTTGAGATAATTCAATGGATGGAAAATATTGTGCTTCTAAAACAGAAGTTGTTCCAGAAAGACTTAGAGTAAAACTATCTTCCATGACTGATTAAAACCGAATGATGCATATTCGCAGACATACAGCTCTTTTATAGGTTTCCACTTAGAAATTGAAGACAAAGATGACCGCAGATATATGTGTCAAATTTCTGATATCTCATATAGTTGTATTTTACTTCTTTTACGTTGAAATATGACATAAGATCTTTGGGAGGTCTGAGATTGCCAAAACTGTCAAAACAGATCACTTCGGCACCATGTTTTTTATAACACACCCAATGAGTGCCCTGGTTTTCATAATCATCCAAGTTGACAATAGCACTTTCGTTTGTCCATGGGCCGCTTTGAGGCAGATTATTTCTCATGAAAACACCTCGAAAATGAGGGATTTTTAGCATACGAGCATACTTTATGAGATCGTAATCAGTAAGTGCGCGATTGGGCAAAGTTAAATCGAAGTTTTTTTTTTCTAGAAGCAACACCACTACCGCTGTATGGTTTTATAAATAATCCCATACCAGTTTTATATGGCTTGATATAGAGTCCTTTGCCCAAAGCAATGGCCTCCATTACTTTATTATGCCTCTTACTTTCTTCATAATTTTTGTCTGCTTCTTTAGCACTGTTTACTGCTTTGACAATACCGGCAGCGGCACCTGCTAGAGCACCGGTTGCGCTTAACCCTGCGAAAAGTGGTATGAGAAAGGGAATAACTCCACCGATTTTCGAGGGAAGCGGAAGAACGCGTGGAATGATGATTTTTTTCTTTCCGCCAGCTTCTTTAATGAGTCGTCGTGCGCCTTTCAATGCAGATTGTATAGTCTTTCGAGAAGATTTACTGAGTTTCATCGATTTTTTAGCTGCCGTCACTAATTTGCCTAATTTTAGCCCCATTCCAGTTTTAGCTTTTATTTTCATGGCATTAGCAACCATGTAGGCAGTGGCTCTCTCACCGAGGCTGGCGTCTTTCGCTTTTGCACGCTTCCAAGCTTTTTCAGCAAGCTTCAAATCGGCAACTTTACGATCCTTGTTTTTATCAGAGTAATCTATATCATGCTGTTTACACGCTTGATCAAGAGGATTGATTCCTGGATCACCTCTTTTCAATCGTTTTTTCAAGTCAGTTCCAGGACCACAATATTGATATCCAGGCACATGCATTTCAAAAGGTAAGTTATTGATCACTTTATCAAGTAATCCATAACCTTTCTTCGACAGCTGCTGCTTTTTACTTTTGTGTACGATCATCTCTCTTCGAAATCTGATTTACTACTGAAGTATGAGATAAAAAACATGTGTTTATATTTTTAAGCTTAATAACAAATCTGACTTTGACGCGAAAACATGGATTTTACCGAGCAGAGTGTCAAACTCCCTGTTGCAAATTTCGATTTTGGAAAAGAGAAGAAGAAGAAGCGCCATGGAGAGTTATTGCCAGATACTATAAGAGCTGTCTTCTGTGGTCCATCCAACTGTGGAAAAACTAACAGTTTATTATCTCTTATTACACATCCCAATGGTCTTAAATTTGAAAATGTATATGTGTACTCGAAATCGTTGAATCAGCCGAAATATCAGTTTCTCGAAAAGTTGTTGGAGTCGATAGATGATGTGACTTACCATCCATTTCGCGATCACGAGTCTGTAATATCTCCTGATGATGTTCTACCAAATTCAATCATGATTTTCGAAGATATAGCCTGTGAGAAGCAGGATAGTGTCAAGGCATTTTTCTGCATGGAAAGACACAAAAGTGTGGATAGTTTTTATCTTTGTCAATCGTATGCTCGTATTCCAAAACATCTCATTCGAGATAATATAAATTTTTTAGTAATTTACCGTCAAGATGATGTGAATCTTAAGCACATCTATGATGATCATGTAAATACTGATTTAACCTTCAACGAATTTCGAAACCTGTGTTCTAGCTGTTGGAAAAATGACAAGTATGGATTCATCGTTGTCGACAAAGATCGAGAGATGAATGATGACAGATATAGAAAAGGATTCGACTGTTTTGCAATAAAAAAGGATGTGTGAGTGACAATATTAACAGTTTGATTACATCCAGCAACTTGTAATCATCATGTCCGATTTTGAGAAAGAAAAAAATATTCTCAGCGAGCTCATGAGAGCGCGTGAAGCAGTTAAAAGAAAGTGCTCTGTACTCAAGCAAGAGAGAGAAGATGCGGAAAAAGTCGTTGCAGATACATTGAAACCAGTCATTACACCGCTTGAAAAACTCGTCAATTCGAAAATAAATTATGTACAACAGCAGCAGCAATCTTATAATATCATCTCTAATGCAAGCATGAAAAAATCGAGGAAACGATTGAAATTTGACCTATCAAATGCATTGAATTCGACGATGAATGAGCAAGAAATTGATGGTGCTTCCAAGGACGAAGATGATAGTGCTTCTTTAACGAATGATACAATAATTAATTCAACATTTAAATCTGCATATGACGGTAATGAATCAACACCAACTGACTTTTTGACAATGCTCAATGAAAGTCGTAGTCGAATCGACAATATATACGGTGTACGTCAAGTCAATGGAGTGTACATGATTGGTGATTCGGAAATACAATTTGATGATAAGTCAATACGAGTAAGAAATGTTAGCTATCCTAAAAGTGATGGATTAATGGAATTGTTGTTCAAAAGACAGCCCGATGATAATATTTTAAGCTTAACGGATCGTCCGAATTATCGCACTATTCTGGAGGCGACAAATGCTCACAGAAAAAGACATAGTAAAGATGAGGATCTTCGCGTTTCAAACAGCAGAAAATATCGATCAATCATCGAGCCAATGTTTCGCAGTTGTCGTAAAAATAAAAAAAAACAAATCTACTACTGGAGCTGGACTCTTGCCCGAATATAAAATAGCAAAGTCAGATTCATCTATAGACCTAGTCTACTGGGACGATCCGAATGAACTTGTTGAACGACTACGATTACTCATTGCTGAACGAACTGCTGGAAACAATAATCATAATAATGAAATTATTTCAATTATTGAGGAGTTGCGTGAGGCTGGACATGTATATTAACGCTGTCATTCACCTTATTAAATCAGTAGCAAAATGAGTCTCGATGTGTTTGGAAGAAAACTCGAGGGTTCGCAACCAAGTCGCGGTCCTCCCGGCATTGGTTTCAATTTTACATTAGATGGCAATTTCGATTTAGAAAATAAACGACTTTGTAATATAGGCGAGCCACGTCAGCCAAACGATGCAATCACCTTGCACGCACTGAAAGTTATCCTACAGACCGAAGTGGACTATCTGGCTTCTAAACTTGGTGCAATTGGTGATCTCATAGAAGATTATAAGAAGCAAATTGAGGAACTTCAATCAGAAGTGGATGTAAAACTGAAATATCTATATGATGTAACTCAACGTAATTGCCAGGCTATTGAATATATAACTGGTGAACTAAATAAGCAATTGAACGTCGCAATAGATTAACATGAAACGAAAGGTAGTAGCTGAAGAGTTGCACAAACCGGCACGTCGAAGATACAAACGAAGAAAATACGACATTCGTGGTATTGACGAAACGCGGCAAGCCGATCTTGTCGAAATGATACCTTATTCTGATGAGAACAAAAGTTACAATTACATACTCACAGTCATAGACATATTTTCAAAGTATGCATGGGCTGTGCCAATTCTATCAAAGAGTGGTAAAAATGTTACTCGAGCTATGCAGACAATATTGAAACAAGGCCGAACACCTTCCAATCTACATACAGACCAGGGAAAAGAATTTTACAATTCCGATTTTCAATCCCTCATGAAAAAGTACAAGATAAATCTATATTCGACACACAGCAATCTTCATGCAAGCATATGCGAACGCTTCAATAGGACATTAAAAGAAAACATCGAACAATAGGCATCGAGCCGAAAAATGTCTCGGAGGCGAATGAAAGCAAGATCCTGGAACGTTTTTTGAATCAAAACCGATTCTCAGTAAAACGAAAAAAGCCAAAATTCAAAGTTGGAGACAAAGTGCGCATAAGTAGGCTGAAACAAGTTTTTGAAAAAGGTTATACACCAAACTGGTCTACAGAAATTTTTACAATAACACGTATAGTCAAAACTACTCCAGTAACTTATCATCTCAAAGATTATTATGATAAACCCATCGCTGGTGGCTTTTATGAAATGGAACTTCAGAAAACTAAGTATCCAGAAGTCTATTTGGTAGAAAAGGTCTTGAAAAAAAGAGGGAAACGTGTGTTTGTTAAATGGTTAGGATTTGGTAGTGAGCATAACAGTTGGATAGATAAAAATGAGATTCTGTGAGGATTACAGGTTGCAGCAAATAAAAAAGCAATGTATTTTATCTTTTTATAAATATATGTACTTATTCATTATTATGTACAAAATAATAAATTTGTTTAAAAATAACAGTCTTTGTGTGTGTTTATTTATTTTCTACATTCAATTTTCAAATTTGAAAGAATTCCCACCGAGATATGTAGCAAATAATGTTAACTTGTTTGCTGATTCGCATAGCTTGTTAAAGAACTCTTCGTTCTGCAACATGGCTGATGAGATTTTCTCGGGTAAAAAGACTTGAAAGCTTGAGTCCATTTCAGCAACGATCTTACGACCGTATTTTGTTTTAACCTCTTTCAGAGCTGTGATCATGTATCGATGATTTTTTTCCAACTCTGTAAGCTTCCTTCTTGGCAAGAAGCTGCTTTCAGCAATCTTGTTAAGTGCTGATAAATCCATTCTAGAAAAAGAAGAAAAAGTAACATAAGTAAATGAAAATTTTCGTATAAGTTTTTCGTTGATGTATAAATTTAAGTGTAAACTAACTTTAAGTATCTTGGAGTTTTGCTTTTTTTCTACTAGGTTGGTAGGCTTCTTCGACTGCTCGAATATGCTCCTCAGCCTCGTGCACCGCTTCATATAGCAGATTCCCCTCCACGATGTCTGCCCTTTCCATAGCCTCCTGCAGTATATCACTCGTCATTGGTCTCTCCCACTCATGTGAAAACTCCTCCGTCAAATCAGTAGTCCATTCAATCTCGACTCTTGCTGAGCTGTTATCATTGGCTCGTTCGAATGCCCTCTCCACTCTTGCTGGACTGCTGGCATTGGCTGGTTCGTTTTCCCCCTCCACATTATTTTCCCTCTCTACTTCATGCAAAGCTTGCGCCATCTGTTCTTCTATAACTCTGTAGTGTCCCCATGGTAAAGTATCGGTACTACCCGGCAAGATAAATCGCTTATCGTCGTGGGGACTCAGCGCAATTTTATTTTGCTTTTCGGTGTGAACAATGTGCAATTTCGATCTAATATTACACTGCTCACGTCGAATGATTGCTAAATCTTGCAAACATTTTCGATAATCATCAAATGTAATTGACTTTTTAACTACACACGATTTTATACCTTCGGCTTTTTTTATAGTTTCTCCATCTTCAATTAAAATACTGTACATTTTGCTGCGCAATCCGATGAATTCAGTCATAATTTTGCCGCAGCATTCGTCTTTCATGAGACCAAGCACTTTTTTATTTACTCTTGGAATGTTGAATGGATTATTCTCATCGTAATCTGAAATATCAAATTTATAAATGTCTTCTTTCATGATCTGATACATATCGAGGTCTTGGACTTCGTAGATCAAACTATCTGTATCTGTGTAGAGAAGTTTACATTTTTCTCCTACACGTTTTTTCATATAAGAGTAATGAAAATCATAGACCAATGTTTTCGACAAATCCAAAATACTGAGTCCTATATAAATTGGTTTTTTGATTGTAATACTTGTTCTCTTCATCTGAATAGCTACGAAGTTCTCATCAAAGATTGCACAACTGTGAAAATTAGGTTGTGCTATACGTGCTTCAACTCCATATCTACCAGTATATTTGTTCACCAATTTCACGTCGACTCGAGACCGTTCTCGCTCAATACACTTTCCATATACTGCATTGATTAATAATTTGTAAAACAGTTTTTCAAACTCGTTTTTTGACTGCTTTCTCTTCTCAGTATTTAATTCGACGTAAGGTTTTAACCATGCTTTTTGCTTAAAACTTAAAATTCTATGCACTTTTTTTAATCGAAGTCCATTGTCTAATGCTTGTTTTAGTGCTCGATAATGAATGACATACCTATGTTTATTATCTAAAGTTGTTAGAAGCTTTTTCTGCTTTGATCCAGGCGGTGAACGATGCTCAGCGCAAAAAGGTAAATCTCGATGTTCATCGTGTATTTCTTCAGGATACTCTAAGTCAACTTCAGCGATATATCCCACGTCCGAATCGGGTGCTGCGTTGTAGAAGTTTGGATTTGACTCGTAATCAATCCATTTAAATTTTCCAACGGGCAAGTGCTGAACCATTGCCCATCCATAGAGATTGTTAATGTCATAATACATAAGAGTCTTGATCTTCTCTTGTTTGTTATATGACGATCCCATATATGGATTATTGGACTTGGCGTATCGATTGCAGCATTGGCTGATTCCTCCTCGAATGCCAGATTCAATAAACATTAGCATGTCTATATCAGTTAAAAGCTCTAATTCTACTTTGGTCATTTTCAGAGCTGCTGAAAATGTTAATCCTGGTGTTGTATAAAAATGAGCTGGACACAAACCATATGCTTGAATAGACGTCTCTCGAAAACTTTCGAATACATCAGCTAGTAATAATACGTCTGTCTTTAAATAAATATCTGAATACTGTCCCATCGTTTGTACATTGAATGTATTCCATACATTACGGGCATGCATATAATCTTCATCGGAAATATGTGATTCATTGAGTTTATTGTAAAACTCGTGATTATCGGGTAAACTTGTAAACGTGAGCTTTTCTAAGCTATCCACAAAATCATATGGAAATATGCCTTTTCGTCTGAGAAGATTAATCTGTTCGTTAGTGTATCCATCTGCTCGAAATTCCTTAACTGCTATAGGTACATTTTCTAGATAAGAAGACAGTTTGTCTTCATTATGAGGGCAAAAAACGCCATGAATCTATAAACCTAAAGTTTATTTCACACTTGTCTATATATTTCGTAAAGGAAATATATTTTTCCTTGTTGTGTGGTATGAGAGTCACTCTTCCTGGTAAAACGGATGAAGTTGCAATCTTTTTCAAAATAAAATGTGTATCATAATTGAGATTATGAAATATAACTGGTATAAATCTCGAGTCTGTATAATTCAAATTGCATGAATTATGAGCTGCACCTCTGAATCTATAATCAAAGAAAAAAAGATAATAGAAAATATAATTTCCATTAGTTCTTTCTTTAAATCTAATACATACCGTCCTGTAAGATGACAATGATCTCGTACAATCATCTCTCCATTACCAAAAGGCTTTCGACATATGTGACAGATAGATTCTCGCCGGAATGATAATTCTTCCAAATCTGTAAGTCTCATTGGCTTCGGATTCTTATAAAGTTGGTCGATATTTTCACTGATTGCTCTCAACTGTCTAACAAACCACTTTGCAGGCGATTCTTCATTTTCGCTCATTTTTCTATACGATTTATAACCACATAGTTTTTCATCAAAACTACACTTTATGTAATAGCCAATACTATAAGCTTCATGAAGTTGAAATGACATTTCATTCTCAGTAGGCTTCAACATGCATTCAAAATCAGCGTAAATTATAAAAGGCACTTTTTCGTTTTTGTTGTAATCTTCAAATTTCAGTATGTTATTTTTTTCATTTGGCAAGTTGATACGACATTTATTTAAATTTTTACAATCCAATTCATGCATTTTTAATTTTTCTTCGCAGTAAAACACTTGCAAACACCTCTCACAGTGGTTTGATTTTATGTGAGATTTATTAAGTTGAGTGCAGAGAAGGCGAGACATACTCTTGATCCAAACATAGTGATATCTAGGAAGATGTTCTTCATCACCACAATTACTCTCTACATGTTCATCAATATAATAGTCTTGCACAATGAGTAAATTTACGTGCTTTTCCTTCTTTTCCTCAGTAACGTGACAAGGCGACACTTCATACTTTCCTCTTGATTTTCTTAACATGTATACATTCACAGAAATATTATTTAGTTTTTCAAACTTTGGAATATCTTTTAATTTCACCGGAAATTCAATATTGTTAAAGTTTAATTCCTGCTCATACTGTTGATATTGGCATACTCGATTGGCATTTATTTTACAAGGATGTAATGCCGAAAGAATAGCGTATTTGAAACATTGATTATCTTCGTTGTGCACATTTATACACGCCTTTTTATTTTCTATGAATTTAGGGAGAGGAATGTACGAACTGCCTTTAATTGGCGAATATTTCTTCATGTTTACACATAAACTTATAATACTTTTTAGAGTCCATCCAGAATCTTTTTCCTCAAATTCTTCTAGTTGTGTCATGATGTGATCTCGTATATGAGTTTTAAACCACTCTTCCAAATTAGTTGACAAATATATCGTAGCACTTTCACTTGTAAAGTATTTAATATCAGTGGTTTCTTCATTGCTTTTTTGAATTGAAAATTCTGCTATGAAATCCGAGTTCACTTTTAGTGCATTGAACTCATTCAAACATGCTGTAACTTTTTCACTAAACAGATGGTAAGCATCATTTAAAAAACTTGCAATATCAACATGTTTTAAGTTTACTATCACTCCCGTTCGAATTCGATTGTCAAAAGCAGAGTCAACATCGCGCCACTCAACTTTAACTTCTTCGATAATTCCTCCTCCTCGTTTCAACCTTTGCTCGAACTCAACTTGCGTGCAGGACAAATGTGTCATGCAAGTTTGGAATTTTTGTTTCTCACCTCGTGTAAGATCACTTTTATTTTTTTCGATGAGTTCTTGAATCGTATTATTGCACTTATCTAGCCAATAATGAATTTCATTATTGGTTAGATGCTCTTCACTTTGTAATGTTTCACGAATCAACGCAACAAAACGTTCGTAAAACTCCATCGAAGCCATTTTTACTGTCAAACTTTGTGATTGCTTTTCGCAGATGAGTGAACTGTGCTCTTCCAAGGGAACTGCGTCCCTTTTGAAGGTGAAAATCTTGTGAAAAGTGGGGGGGGGGATTTACATTGGAAACCAATGCTGAGGAAGATTCTTTTCCTCGTAAGGAGAGAGGATAAATTTTCTCGAGTAGGGATGAATTTTATCATTTTTCACCCAACCAAAGAAAGTTTACTTTTCCAAAAACCAATGGAAATTTTGCCTTCCTTCCACCTCGCCACCTTTAGACAAAATCATGAGGCGGAGTTTTGTGTTTAAAAATCCGCCGAGAGAATTTTCTTCATCAGTTCTTCATGGCACAAGCTAAAAGCAAGATGGCTAGAACGTTAATGTATGATTTGTTATTTAAAAATTATTTATTGAAATGAAAGACGAAAACGCGTATATATGCGATATCCAAGGATTTCAAAGAATTGCTGAAGATTATTTTATTAT
The DNA here is from genome assembly GCA_020010945.3 of Muscidifurax raptorellus. NCBI lineage: Eukaryota > Metazoa > Arthropoda > Insecta > Hymenoptera > Pteromalidae > Muscidifurax > Muscidifurax raptorellus. Next base: position 1,487,210 of record JAHUUD020000023.1, read on the forward strand.
TAAAGAAGTGAGTTTTCTAAACTTGAAGAAAACTGCGTTACCGACTGCTGCTTACCTTTTTGAATCTCCATTACCATGGGAGGAACTCACGGCTGAAGAAAAAGTAATGACCCAATGGGTTGAGAAAACTCATCATGGAATAGCTTTTAACTCTGGAGATATTCCATATCATCGACTTCAACGCATTTTTCAAATATGTACACAAGGCGTTGAGAAATTATTTGTTAAGGGAGAAGAAAAAATGCAGTGTCTACAGAATCTGCTGCCTAATGTGTCAGTTTTTTTTCATACTATTTTATTAATACTAGATTCATACTTTTTCATACTCGCTTCATACTCATTTCATACTTTTTCATACTCGCTTCATACTCATTCATACTCGCTTCATACTTTTTCATACTCATTCATACTCGCTTCATACTTATTCATACTTTTTCATACTCGCTTCATACTCTTTCGATACTCATTCATACTTTTATCATTCACATTTTATACTCATCCAATTATTTTTTTTTCTTGCAGATCGATTTGCAACATTGACGATTTAGGATGTTCATCCTTAGAAAATATAAAATATAACAATCACTACACATGTTTCAACCATGATTTGTGCATCAGACGGAAACCATGGTGTGCAGTCTATAATGTTCTTGCGATAAGAACATGGCTTCAAAATTACTTAAGTGGTACTTATACTAAGGATGAGGTGGATGATTTGGAATGTGATTGTATTTATTGGAAATAAAAAAAAAATAATAATTGTATTACAAAATGTGTATTTATTTATTTATTTATTTATTTATTTATTTATTAAAAATATAACAATCACTACACACGTTTCAACCGTGATTTGTGCATCAGACGGAAATCATAGTGTGCAGTCTATAATGATCTTGCAATAAGAACATGGCTTTAAAATTACTTAACCCATTAACGCTCAAGCGGCGAAAATATTTACGAACTTTTCATCGACTTTATTTCGTACATTATTGGACTAAAAAAATTTGCGTCACTACAATTTCTACGCAAAATTTAATGCTCTTTCAGAATCGGGGGGGGGGGGGGGTCAAAATTTGGATAAGACGTGAAGAAAAAAAATTATGGCCGATGGTGGTACTTATACTAAGGATGAGATGGATTATTGGGAGTGTGCTTGCATTTATTGGAAATAAAAAAAAATAATAATTGGATTACAAATTGTTGTTTATTTATTTATTTATTTATTAATTAATTAATTTATTTATTATTAATTATTTAATTATTATTAATTAATAAGGTCTTACAAATATTTATACATATTTACATACTACAGAACAATTTTATTCTTGGGTGAAAATTTTTCATTACTGATTATTTTTGGTTTATCCCTGTACTCTTCCAGGGAGATCTTTTTCTTCGCCGCTGAAACAAATAAAATTAAAAATTAGTATACATTGATTTGTTAAATTATTGTTAAATTATCATTGTTAAATTAATTTTTTTTTAAAGAACTTACCATTTTCTTCTGGAACAATCTGTGGTGTCGCAGGTCTCGTGTGTTCCGGAGATTCTGTGATGTCAACCACCACAGGACTAGATATGAACAATTCATCCTGGTCTGAAAAAAAAATCAATATTATTAAAAAAAATGAAAATACTTGTAATTTATTGATGTGTAAAAAAAAAAATAAATTTACCTCGCTTTCTTTTGATTTTCATTTTGGGATAGGAGGCAGCTCGTTGATTGAGAGAGGCTTCTGTTGCTGTGGTCCTTTCTGTAGTTGCTTCTCAACATCGGTTTCCATAACCGATGAAGGAGGTTTCGGCGATGAAACTAAAAAAATAATTAAAGAAAATTATATTTTTGTTTATATTTACATACATGTATATATATATATATATATATATAGCCTTATGTCACGCCGTAGCGTAAACCTTGACTTATGCCACGCTCGTGCAAAAAAAAAAAATGCACTGGCTAAATCTTGGCTTACGCACACGTTGTGTCATAAAGTATCGTACGATACTAGTGCTGCAAAGGGATTTCAACCTCATTGGGGACATATCACCCTCGCTTCGCTCGGGCGATAACGTCGCCACTAGGTTGAACTTACTTTGCAGCACTATATCATATTAGTATAAAATCTTTTACCTTCATTTTTCGGTGATGAAATCGACCTTATTTTTTTTCGGCTGCTGCTGCTATGGTCGCTGTCGCTGTTCCTCTTCTTCCCAGCACTTTTTTGTTGTAGCTTATCTGATCCACCGTGATACAATTTTCGCAGCGCCTCGTCACGTGCAGCTGCTGCATACTTCTTGCGAGTAGATGGTACTAAAAGCAAAAAGGAACAAAAAAATGAATATGTGTGTAAGAGAAAGAGAGAGAGATAAAGAGAGAGAGAGAGAGAGAGAGAGAGAGAGAGAGAGAGAGACGAACAGAAAGAGCGCGCGTGTATGAATTTAATAAAAAATAGCTTACCTCGATTTTTCAATTTTCCGCGGCTGGTGTCGCTGTCGCTGCTGCTGCTGCTGCTGCTGCTGCTGCTGCTGCTGTTGTTGCTGCTGCTGCTGCTGCTGCTGCTGCTCTTGCTCTTCCTAACTACTCTGTGATGTAGCATCTGCGCGGGTGTGGATGGGCCTAGCAAATTGGAACAAAAAAAATATCAGTATGAGTGTGGGAGAGAGACAAAAAACAGAAAGAATGCGCGCGTGTGTGTGTATGTGTGTGTGTGTGTGTATGTGTGTGTGTGTGTGTGTGTGTGCGTGTGTGTGTGAGGGGGGGGGGTGAACTTGGGCATGCAAAAATCTGTGTGCGTGTGCGTGTGTGTGTGTGTGTTTTTTTTTTTTTTTTTTTATTGGAGAAAGAGGTTGGAGGGAAAAATCTTAATAGACCATGACATGGCCTGAGCCACCGTGTGTTGGATTCTCACCAACTAAAACCCTTCGTTTTGCGACCGAATATAGAATCCAATTGCAACCCGAATCCTCTTCGCTCTCCTTACCGATTTGTCGGTGAGGAGGGCCAAGCTCCGTCTTCAGTGCCTTTTTCCCCCGCGGTACCACGGTCAAGTATTACTTCGCGGGGGGGCATAGGGACATTGCCCTTGTCTCCTTGATGTGATTGTCATTCCTTATGCGTCCATATCTAGTAGATCTACTATCGTACCTTCTGTTCTCTAGAAGTAGGCTGCCGTCTACTTCTTACCGCATCGTCCGGTCGTCAGCTTCTTGCAGCATCTCTCGTCTTCTTCTCTCTTCGTCGCCCCTCACTTTCTTGAGGATGACCGCGGCGTAGTTACTAACCACGTGCCAGCCCTCAGAGGTGGCGAACATAGCTACCATAATAGACTCAGGAGTTGCTCTGGTCTGGAGGTAGCGTTCAAACTCTTCACGCTCCTGCTGGTAATGCGAGCAGTAGCAAAAAACGTGCTCAGCGTCCTCGCACATGTCCAAACATGCTGGGCAGTCTGGACAGTCTTCTAAATTGAATCTACACAGGTATGCTCGATAGCATCCATGTCCCGTCAAAAATTGCGTGAGGTAGTAGTTTACTTCCCCGTGTCTTCTTGTGATCCAGTCTTCAATCTTTGGTATAAGTCGGTGCGTCCAGCGCCCTTTCAGGCTACTGTCCCATATTCTCTGCCACTCAGCTACTGTTTGTTCTCTGGCAGCGTTCCAGATTTCTGCCTTCGTTCTATCGCTGTTCTCCTGTTTTGCCATGTATATGGCCTTCCTCTCTAGTGCTAAGAGGTCGATGGGTGGCATGCTTGCCACGACGCTTATTGCATCGTCCGATATCGTGCGGTAAGCAGACGCTACTCTTAGCGCACTCCGTCTATACACGGATGACAGGTTCCGCGCATAGGCTTTTATTGCCATTGCATCTGCCCAAATTGGTGCCCCGTTCAGCATAATCGATGTACTGACACTTGCTAACAGCTTCTTTTTCTTCTGAGTAGCTCCACCGACATTCGGCATGAGCCGAGAAAGAGCAGCAGTCGTTCTTGACGCTTTTTTACCTGCTAATTCAAGGTGCTGTTTAAACGTCAACTTTTCGTCTATAGTAACGCCCAAATACTTGATAGTCGATTTAGAGGTTATCTCATGGCCGTCTACCATTAGGGCGATTGTCTCCATTTTCTTCCTGCTAGATATCAGGATCGCCTCGGTCTTGTGCCCAGCGAGTTCAAGTCCCGTTTCTCTCAGCCACCTCTGGATGGTGGTAATCGCTTCATTGGTGATTTCAGCGACGTCTTCTTTTTCCTTCCCTACTACTACAAGAGCTATGTTGTCTGCGAATCCTACTACCATAGCCCCCCGCGGGAGTTGTAGTCTCAGCACTCCGTCATACATAATGTTCCACAATGGCGGGCCCAGTACTGATCCCTGTGGAACACCTGCCGTGACCTTGTAGGTTTCAGTGCCGCAATCCGTTTCGTACAGTAAAGTTCTGTCCTTCAGATAGTCGGCCATCATCCTCCTGATGTATGTGGGCACCTCAAGCTTTTCAAGCGCTTCATGTATCTTCGTCCAATTTGCAGAGTTGAATGCGTTTTTGACATCCAAAGTAATAACTGCACAGTACTTCTTTGTTCCGCCCTTCCACCGTTTTCCACTGATGGCTGCTCGGGCTGTGTTTACCACTAGGCCGATCGCGTCCAAAGTAGATCGGCACTTCCGAAAGCCATATTGGTGCTCGGCAAGCCCCTTGGTCTCTTCGATTATGCACTCCATCCTGTTGCTGATAATGCGCTCCAGTATTTTTCCTTGAGTGTCCATCATACATAATGGTCTGTACGATGTCTCCCCTCCGGGCGCTTTGTTACCCTTAGGTAACAACACAAGTCGCTGCTTTTTCCAGTTCGTCGAAAATCTCCCTTCGGCCAGGCATGCACTGTAGAGGCCAACAAATTCTTCAGGTTTAGCCTCGATGGCATGCTTCAGCGCCACATTTGGTATGCCGTCAGGACCGGGAGCCTTATTGTTTCCTACCCTCTTGCTTACTACAAGTAGCTCCTCAACTGTAATTGGAGGTATATTTTCTTCCCGCACTTCCTCTGCTATAGCATATGGTGCGTCCGGCTGACTTGGAAAAAGTGTTGTCACTACCCTCTTTAGTACCTCTGGGCACTTTGGTGGGGGTATATAGCTTCCTTTGAGTGTCTTCATAACTGTTTTGTAGGGCCTGCCCCATGGATCTTTATTGACCTCTTCTAGCAGCTCCTTATGACATCTCTGCTTGCTTTCACTGATGCACTTCTTGAGGGTGCACTTGGCTTCTTTCATTCTTCTGTTGCATTCTTCTACAGCTTCGCTTCCAATACCGGTTCGGTAAAACTTTTTCCTTGCCCGTTGCTCAAGCCTTCGTGCTCGGTGGCAAGCGGAGCGCGCTGATCTAATCTTCTCATTCCACCAATATACTGGTGCCCATCTTTGATTGGGCACTTTTCTTGGCATAACTGCGTCACAGGCTCGGGTGAGCCATTTTGTCATTTGTTCAGCCTTATGTTCTGCTGATCCCGTCAATTGGATATTTCCTAACATCATCAGAAATAGTTCCTTGTCGTACTCCTTGGCTTTCCATTCCATTTTCGTACTTATAGGGTTAGTAGTACAGTGCACCATGTTTTGTGTGCCCAGCTCCATTATAATGGCGTGGTGATCACTATTAGTGAAGTGATCGCTTACGGTCCATTTACTCACCTCTTTTACCAGAGATCTACTAACAAATGTTAAGTCGATCACTGATTCAGCGTCCACCTTTTTATAGGTTGGTACGTTGCCTTCGTTCACCAGCACCATGTCCAGAAGTGTGAATGCCTCTAGTAGGGCCTGTCCTCTTCTATTAGTTTTTCGGCTGCCCCATTCAACCGCCCATGAGTTAAAGTCCCCAGCTATAATAGCTGGTTTTTTAGCCCTGACATCTCGTACTAGCCGGTCCAAGAACTGCTGAAACTGATCTATTGGCGCACTGGGTGGGGCATAACAGCTGTATACCTGTATACCCTCAATCTTTGCGCTGGCAAAACCTGCTTCTTTGACTTTCATCCTACTTTGAAAGGTAAGGTCTCTGCACGCCCAAATAGCTGCTTTACCGGAGCCATCGGATTCCCACCTTGGCTGTTCAAGATCTCTGTACTGCTCACTGATTATAGCAACATCAATCTTCTGCTCACGGACGTACTGACAGAGAAGGTCCTGTGCTATCTCACAGTGGTTCAGGTTTAACTGTACTATTCTCATCTTCTTTGTTTTGTGGCTTTCACTGCCGCTTGGTACGCTGGGCAATTATAGCTACCTGCGGCATGATCGCTTCTCTCTACGTCGTTCTTTCCTCTGCAGAGAATGCAGCTGGGCTGGTTTGTGCAGTCTTTCGCTACATGTCCCGCTGAGCCACATTTGTAGCAGCAGCGGCTTCTATCGTGCTGCTCAATGCAGCTTGCAGCAGTATGGCCGAAGCCCAAGCATTTATAGCACCTGAGCGGGCGGGTGTCTCGCTTTATTGCCCTTATTCGGCAGATAACCCACCCTATCTTTATCTTCTCACCCTTGATAAACTTCTGGGCTATCTGGGCAGGTAACTGTACTATTGCTTTCTGCGTATCTCCATAAGCTTTACGAAGCGACTTAACCGCCGTAGGTTCGAAATTATGTCCTTCCTCGTTATTTTTGCGTAGTGCGTCCACTATATCCTCCTTAGTGGTCAGCATGTCAAGATCCTTAATCTCGAAGGCCTCTTCATGATGCAGCGCCCTGATTGTAGCAGTTTCCACTAGTACTGCTTTCACCGCTTCCTGGAGCTCAGCTGTTTCCACCTCCTTGGAACGTCGTAGTTCGAGTAGCAGATCTCCTGCTGTTGTTTTGCGTATTCTATGTACGCTGTTTCCTAACTTTTCTAGGCTAGGCTCTGCCTTCATTTTCTTTAGGATTTCGGCGTAGCTTTTTCCACCCTCGGCCTTGATGACTAAGGCGTCAGGTCTAGGAGGTCTTGCTCTTGCCGTCCTACTTTTTCTGGTGCCTTTTTGGTCTTGGCCACGAGCACCAGTGTTGTCCTTCCTGTTCACGCTTTTTTCTTTTTTCTTCTTTGCCTTCCTTGTCACCACCTATTGCCACGAGTCTTTCTCCCTCTGGTGGACATTGTCGTCGGCTACTCTTCTTGCAGTGCTCGCCCCACTAACGCGGCTAGCCTGCTGTGGTTTCCCCTTGCCGACCGGCTTAGGGGTCACTTCATTCGCCTCTGCTAGGCTAATTGCCCTTTCCAGAAGGCCAGGGGTTGTTTGGGTCACCTTGCCCTTAGTCCCTGGCCGTTGGCACTGCATAAGGTTATCGTCTGCAGAGCAGAGAGCCCTGTAGCTGGCCCTTATGCTCCGGGCGAGATCCTTAATTTGTTTGTGCACATTGTGTCTGTCCCTGACATAATCGATCAGCTCATCGATTTTGCTGCCAAGGCGATCTAAGTGCACGTTTTTGGAGGTCGCGCTTTCTGCTCGCTTGTCGCCATCTGCGTCTACCTCCATATTCTCTGCCTTCTTTCCTGTAGCATTACCATTGCCTTCCCGTGCCAGGTTACCTACAACGGGGCTGGTTGTGTTGTACTTCGAAAGCGTACTTTCGCCTCTCCCAGATCCAAGGGGTTTATCCCCAAGGAGGCGAGCGTCGACCACCGGGGCTGATACCCGATCGGAATCGACGGCAGGATTAGTAATGCCTGCCTGGGTACTCATATGTTTGAGAACGCTTCTTGATTGATTGTCCTTGCCACCCTAAATACCTGATGTTTCGGTAATTCTAAGCAGTGCTGGGGTGCCGAGGACTTTCGTGGCAGCACCGTTAGCTCCTGTACCCTAGGAAGGGGCCCTTTAACAAAGTGCTAGCATCCGGGCCAGATGCACCTTGGTTTTTTAAGCGAGGTTGTTACTCCTCCCCCTCCTCCTTCCCCACCTCTTGGGTAGTGGGGCCCCGGGCTTGGGACCGGTGTAGCGGAGTTGTGTGTGTGTGTGTGTGTGTGTGTGTGTGTGTGTGTGTGAGGGGGGGGGGGTTGAACTTGGACTCGCACAAATACGCGCGTATGTGTGTGTGTGTATGTGTGTGTGTGTGTGTGGGTGGGTGTGTGTGTGTGTGCGGTGGTTGCATATAAAACAATATATGATAGAAATAGCGTATCTTACCGTTTGTAATCATGCCAATCATCACCCACTCTGCAATATTCAAAGACTCAACAATGCGCTGCTTGACGGCGTGGAACTGGTTGATAATATCTTCCATGTTGGATAGAACTTGCGTACACTTTAAAAACTGTAGGAACTGAATATAAACTACGCAGTAGAAGCGTAAAACTGAATTGAGGAGCTACTGCATGCCCGCAACTATTTATTCCTGAAAAGGTGGGCGAGCCCTTTTTCCACCACTTCCGAAAAATTTTCTAGAATCTTTCTCTCCACCTTGTCTTGACCAATTGGAAAAATCTAAACAGATTTAATTGTTCCACCCCAAAATTCAAAAACCGCGCCCTTCATTTCGACAACCGCGCCCCAGTCTCACAAAAAATTATCAGCGATAAGAAAAGGAAAACAAAAATTGAATGCGGAAAGAATTAGGATAAGCAATATCCTTGGTTAAAATTGTCCACTTACAGTAAATAATAAGCGCGCTCGAAAAAAAGAAAAAGGATCCCACGAGAACGAGCTTCTCAAGGACTCACGAAAAGCGTCGAAAAAGATTTTTCCCACGCATCCCTGCTCTTGCAGGTCATATCTCTTTAATCTAAGCGTGATAGCTTCTTCTCAATTCTAAGCGAGCGAGCTAGCGAGCAATACTGCATCATAAATCTCCAGAATACTTGAGCATACATAGCATTTTAGGTGAAAACTATTTGTTTGCATAACCATTCACCACATTTGGAAAAAACAAATTATCTTATCCCTCGCAAACACTGCTAACGCCCTCGCATCCCGACACTAGCAGGTCATATCTTTCAATCTAAGCGAGAGCCGCTGCTCGTATCTAAGCGAGAGAGGGAGAGCCTCTACTCCCACTATGCCAGCGAGCGAAAAAGAGGGGCCCTATGCATACACACGGACCGCCAAGAGAGCCGCTGCTCGTGTCTAAGCGAGCGAGGGGTTACCTCTTCTCCCACTATGCCAGCGAGCCAAAGGGAAGGGAGACTCTCAAAAAGAGGGGGCCCTATGCTTACACACAGGCCGCCGTACCACCACAGGCCGAGTGATGCAGTATCCTATAGGCTTTCTCACTCACTCCAATGATGCAGTATCCTATAGGCATACTGAATCACTCGAGAGAAGGGAGACTCGGGTCTGAAGGAGGGAGGCCCTATGCTTATACACGGGCGGCGTACTGGATCACCTCCCCTGATCCAGTATGCCTATGATCTAGTATGCCTATAGTTTACCTACTGTTAGGTCTGGTAGTTCATCAGACCTAACAACTGTAGTTGCAGTCTGGAGCAGGATCCTGCAAGTTACTTTTATGTAGTTTTTAATATGTTCGTTGTCAATCGCAGACGTGTCGTGTCGTGTAGTGTGCTGCTTATAGCTTATCGTTCTTGATGTCAACAAAGTTTATCCTGATGTTTGAGAGACACATAGCTTGGCCTGTATTTACTAAACCCTAAAGTCGTTTGTGGCCTGTCATTGTCGCCGATAGATCTGTCATGTCGCCCACAAAGTTTGTGTGGCCGCCCAAATCAAATGCACCATTAATTTTGTGATACATCGCAAGAAGTCTTGACGACAGCAGCAGGCCACAAGCAGCTACAGACTTAGCGGATATGAGCCCTTGCAGGATCCTTTCCCTGTGGTTTCCTCACATATCCATGTGTTTTCAGAAGTATACCTCTTTTCTTCTGTGTAGTTTTCGATGGCATATCATTAATCTGCACTGGAAAGGAACAGTGGTAAAGGTGCTGGTAATGTCAGCTTCGAGGTGTGAAGGTTTAATGGTTGACTTTTCTTTATGATCGCAGAATTGAGAATCTAGCTGAGGTTTTTGTAACACGTAAGCTTCTTTACAAATATTTTACACATTTCTGTTTAAAACGTGATTTATCTCATAAATACTTAAATTAACAACAGAGCTATTGGACGGATCTGGAGCGTTGTTATCAACGGCTGTAAATATTTCTGATTGGCCAAAGCCTCTGCAGAAGGAACTTTTTAGCAAAGTAAACCTTACGTGGAGTTACATTAAGAAGAGTCTGTATGAAAACTACGTTTACAGTGAACCTTTGATACAAAATAATATGCCTCCCTTTATTGGACAGGTAATTTTTCTTTTTTGCAATTCAATCACATCTGAATGGTATTATAACTTTTCTTCATTAAAATAATTATTAAATTTCACTGTTAAGAAAACATTTGCCACTAAAGGGTTCAGAGTATTATTACCTTGTTCATCGTTACCTCGCATTTGATGATGAAATTACAAAAATTAAAACGCTGTGGCCAGAAATTTAACAACTAATTGATAAGTATGAGTAAGTTATTTAAATGATTTATTTATTTGATTAATTTAGACGTTATTTAATGAAAAATTATCTTACAGTGCAAAACAAGTGACTGGTTCTATAACGGGTTCTGTAATGAAGAAACTCTGAGAAGATTTTGACCAGAAATTAAAGCTTGGGCAACCGATGTCCAGAATTGATTCAAGTAGCAAAATAGCAGTGGCGAAGGAAATAGATGACAGGTTATTTTTTTAATTTATACAATAAAAGTATTCCTATTAAAAAAATAATTGATCTTTAATTTATTTTTAGTGGCAACGTTGTACAAACTGAAGAAGTTTCTGAACAAGTTGTGGAACTAGATTCTAGATTTCATGTACATTCTATTCCTAAAGCCGTTGAAATACAAAGTATGTTTAGCGAGTGGAAAAAATCTCAAAAAGGTTAGCAGATTTAGTGGAAGCTATCGTCTCCTGTGGAGGAAGTTGAAAAGTCTATGGATAATACTGTTGTAGAAAAGCAATGTTATTCTTCTTGTTTGGATAAGACAGTAAAAGAAGGCATTAATAAGTCGTTAAATGTAAGTTTTTACACATAATTCAGACAAACAGTTAGTTCTTGTGTCAATAAAAAATTCTTTTATATTTTTAAAAAAGGTTAAGGAAGAACAGTTCCAGGAATCTCAAGATAATAAAGTACCAAATCAATGCACTTATAAACCTGACAATTATATTAAAAATATAGTATAATTTATACTTAACATTATCAATTACTAAATGTACAAAATCACATAAAATTATTCATTTTTAGGATCTGCAGCACTAGAAGGTGATGAATCTGATGAAATTCATTCTCTTGAACAGTTTGCTGCCAAACATGGTATCGAACCTTGTAAATAGCCAATGAAAAAATTTGCGAAAACTGCAACAGCTCAAACGGCTCATACGGAAAATCGACACTCCACTACGCAAACTAGCAATGCGACCCATTCGCTGGCTTTGTCTCTCTGTCTACACTGGCTGTTCTCTCGCGAGCTTCCCATATGTGATTGGGGAAAGGGCAGTGCAAGATCAGCGACATTCGGCGCGCGAACGCTGACGAGAAAAGTCGAGGAGCTCTGCTGCTGCCACTGCGTGAGCTTTCGCATCAGGGCTATGAAACCTGCTCTTGCCTGCCAGATTTTCGAGGCTTTTCGACGCTCCGCAATCCCGAGTGCGTCGTGAGTTCCGACTGCATGCAGATCCAGAACAGCACCGCGCGTACCGCACTTGGTTTCTCAGGTGAAGATGGGCCGACAATTGGCACCGATGAGCAAAACACGCTCGTACAAGCGCAATATAATTAATATTAAAAAATGCGTGTAGGCGAAACACGGGTGTATAAGCGAAATACGCAAATTTATTTTTAATCGAAAATGCGTGTAGGCAAAACACGCGCGTATAAGCGAAATACGCTATAATATTTGTAACAAAAAATGCGTGTAGGCAAAACACGCGCGTATAAACGAAATACGCAAATTTATTTTTAAAAAAATGCGTGTAGGCGAAACACGGGTGTATAAGCGAAATACGCAAATTTATTTTTAATCAAAAATGCGTGTAGGCAAAACACGCGCGTATAAGCGAAATACGCTATAATATTTATAATAAAAAAATGCGTGTAGGCGAAACACGCGCGTTGCAAAATACGCAAATTTATTTATAATAAATAAAGCGTGTCGTCGAAATACGCTAAATTATTTATAGCCAAAAATACGGAGTGATAAACGCCCAGTATTTTTTATCATATTTTTTATCAGTTTGTGTCCAAACTTTGATGACTATGATATTTTCTATGGCACCATCGACGTTTGCATCAATTACGAGTACTGTAAGATGGCGTTGGAGATCGTAACTTCCAAATTATATACACTTTCTGTTTTACCGATCTATGGGTCGATAAAATTGCAGAAATTCGTATCACATGCCCTTAAGGGGACAGATTACCTTTATTTCTTCAAAAAAATCGAATTTTTTTTATTTCTTATTTTTATCGAAAATTTTCCGTAAAATACGATTTTGAAGTCAAATTTTTCAAAAAAAAAAAATTTTTTGGTAAAGTTTTAAGCAACATTTATATACCACCTTTTTACTGAATTTTAATAAAATTTGTTTTTTTCCTATTTTATATTTCTGTTATATTTTTTTCTTTTTTAAGACCCAATGTGAAATAAATTTCGTTAAATAATATAAACCCTCTTGTAAATAATGACGTCATTAAATTACGTCATTGAATGACGTAATTATTGTACGTCATTATATGACGTAATTTGATGTCTCAAATTGGAACCATTAATGACGTCACAAAAAGACGTCATTTCCATGCATTGGCCTGAAGTAAAATTAAAATGACGTTTTTCCCGCAGCGAATATTGTACGAAAATGACGTCATTCATGAACTTCATGTAGATTAATAATGACGTCATTTTATTACATTAAAATTTGATGAAAATGACGTCATTTTTCAATTAAATGCACCTTGTTTAAAATGACGTCTTTCAACAATGCACGTCATTAAATGACGTTATTATTATTTTTTTGGGAGAATTAAAATAAAGTAGGTTTCCTTAATAATCATCTCTTTAATTAAATTATTTAATTACAAAAAATAAGATAAGGTAATACAAAGATTAAAAATTATGAGATCAATAAGAATTCAAGTTTGGAACCGGGCACAAGTACGATGCGTTATCGTAACTCATATGGACACAAATTCTACTTATCATGGCAGTATTTATAGACCTTAAATCTTCACTAATACCTACTATTCGTTTAATTTGGAATTCATCAATAATATTATTATCAAAAATATCCGCTATGTTCACGCTTTTGCATACAGTATATTCCTGCCTGTTTGAATAGTCGATAATGAAAAAGGCAATTTGTATAAAATTATTATCAGTGGTCATTGCAAAAGAGTTGTTTGAGCGTAGTCTTATTTGTTTAGAAGATAAATACGTACATTCCTGTTTTACTAATTTTTGATAAACTATAGCTGACTCCGACAGATTTAGTTCTCTTTTCCATCGACGATTTGGAAGAGAAACTTTGCCGAAATACCTGCCAATATCAGTTTTAAAGACTTTTGTACACGTTCTTGTTTCTAAGTATGTAACGTAATCATGAATTACTGAATCTGGATTATTTTGCAACATGGAATTTTGTAAAATTAAACCATAAGTTTTCATCCCAATAATTCTATTAATTTGGTATATAACACCATTAGCAGCGTGTACCTGCTTCACAATTTGGCCGTTACCATTTTCAAAACCGTAGCCAGAGTGACAATGCAAAGGACCCCAATTAATAACAGATTGTGTTAAATGAAGCAATTGATGAATATTAAAAGTCATAGCATTTCTAGAATAATAAAATTCCGTTAGTGCTACAAAATTATTTAATAAACGATTTGCTTCCCATATCTGTTGCCTAGTAATATTATTTTGCAAAAGAATGTAATATGCTCGTACTAAACTCGACCAATGTTCAACATAACATCTCATTTTGGGAATCATTAAAAGAACAATAGTGCTATAATAAAGAACTCAATTCTGTAATTCTTTAGCTTTCCAAAACTTTCTGTCACGTATTGAACGAGAGTATCGAACAACTTTGCTAGGGACTTTTAGATCTTTTAAAACATTATCAATCAAATTGGTTTCTTCATTACTCAGTGAATAAGGCATATTCTTAGTGTCGAACCAATATTTCATGAATTGCTTAGCAATACCTAAATCAAATAAATGCATAGAATCTGGAACGAATCCTGAGATAATATTGAAATGATTTAAATGAGTCAAAACTGATTCCTTCATAAAACCATATACAGATCGTCCAGATTCAATACATTCTTGTATATGTCTTAATGAATCTTCTTCATTTCTATCATTTATTACCTCGTCCAGTAAAATATACTTTAGACTTCCGCCTTTGCCAGTTGCAACGTAATATCCCGGATGTAAACACCAGTTACAACCGAAATAACCGTTAAACTGAGTAAGTCCCTGCATTGGCGCGCGTGCTACCGAATCATCACAAGAACATATAGTATATACATAAATTTTCCGGGGTACATTTCTGACTTTACAAGTTATTCCTTCATTTGCTAATAAATTCATTTGAGTAACAAAGTGCTGAAGAAAGATATTCATATCCGGTTTATTTTTCCCGTACCATAAACCGCATACAATTGGCTTTAATGTTCTTACTTTGAAAGGTAGCTCATTTATAATTATTTGAATAGGCCAAATAGAAAAAGCAGAACTTTCAAATACTGGCGAACCGTCGCTGTTAAATGTCACCGTAATAAAATTATCCTTTTTATCTTCTGGTAAACTATTTCTTAATTGTTTGTAAAAAGTACCATTATAAAATTCATTTATATCGACGTTATTCCTGGCTCGTGCTTCAACTACGGACTCATAGTAAGACCAATTATTTTCTAAGTAATGAGCTATTTCGTGTTGTGGGTTCATTATTGAAAAAAAATCTTTATAATTAGGACATTTTAAAGAAAATAATAGATTGCAAGGGCCGCAACGTGCACTATAATCTTGTTCGCGATTGAATAGCTTAACGTAATTTTTACAATTGGGACATAGAGCATGATAATCAACATTATCTTGAAAATTACATAATTTATCAATGAAGTAACGCGAAGCAGGCAAAACCGTCGTATCAAAAAAAAGGTTTAGCATTTTAAATAAGTCAGCTATAGCCGACTGTGGCAGGTTATAAACTAAAGAAAATTTTACAACTGCTAAAATTATTTCGGCTTTACACACATTAACACGCGCGTTGATTACATCATCATCCATTGCCATTTCGTGTGCTTCATTTTCGACTTCATTTACTAGGTCTGCAAAGGCGTTTTCACGATCGATAAAATCATCATCACTTGCGTACTCGTCATCTTGCTCGTACATTAGTTGGTGGAATACATCTCTTCGTTGTCGATCCTTAAAAATTGTAATTAACATTATTCATCGCAGTATAATTAATCGTATACCTGTTAGAAACGTAAGCAAAATATTATTAATTGTTTTGTCAAATCATAACGAGTTGACCACAAATTGAAAATAAATTAACTAAAAGTATGGCTAGTCTTTGTCTTAGGAGCTGTCACGCTAAAACCATATTTTAAACGATAGTATAGCTTCTGCTCTCTGAAATCTCAAAAGAACTGGTAATTTATCAAGCAAAATACTCTCAGGCATAGCATACCAATTTTCAAGTATAGACGATGAACCAATTTTTATTTATTATATTTTGTAAACCCAAGATCTTGAAACAATCAAATATTTCAAAAATGATTCATCGTCTATTCTTGAAAATTGGTAGGCTACGCCTATAACTATTTTGCTGAAATAATCACCAGATCTTTTAAATTTTCAGAGAGCGGAAGATGTAGTTTGCTCCAAAAATATGGAATTAGTGCGACTGCTCCCAAGTGCAATTCACAATCCACTACTGCAAAGCAATAAAAACAATTTTCAAAAAGAGACAATGAGCCATTTCTGATTTATTTCAATTTGAAACCTAAGATATTGAAATAATCAAATATTCAATAATTTATTTATTGCCTATTCTTGAAAATTGATAATCTTACCATTAGAGTGTTGTGCCACATTCTTTGCCACTTTTCATTACTTTGCACATTGTCGAATGTAAATTTATCTTAGAATTAGTTGCGCTAAATCCATATTTTGAGAACATACTATATTTTTTGCTCTCTGAAATCTCAAAATAACTGGTAATTTACAAAGCAAAATACTCTCAGGCGTAGCATACCAAATTTCAAGGATAGACGATGAACCAATTTTTATTTATTACATTTTGTAAGCCCAAAACCTTGAAATAATCAAATATTTCAAAAGTGATTCATCGTCTATTCTTGAAATTTGGTACACTACGTCTGAGAGTGTTTTGCAACATTATTTTTCAGTTTTCATTACATTGTTGATAGTAGAATGTAAATTTTTCTCAAAATCACTCGCGCTAAATCCATATTTTGAGAATGAACCATATCTTATGCTTTCTGAAATCTCAAAATAACTGGTAATTTACAAAGCCAAATACTTTCAGGCATAGCATACCAAATTTCAAGGATAGACGATGAACCAAATTTTATTTATTACATTTTGTAAGCCCAAAACCTTGAAATAATCAAATATTTCAAAAGTGATTCATCGTCTATTCTTGAAATTAAGTATGCTACGCCTATGACTATTTTGCTGAAATAATCACCAGATCCTTTGAAGTTTCAGAGAGCAGAAGATGTAGTTTGGTCTCAAAATATGGTATTAGCGCTACTGTTCCTAAGTAAAATTCACAATCCACTATCTGCAAAGCAATAGAAACTGAAAAATAATGTTGCAAAACACTCTGAGGGGTACATAACCAATTTTTAAATATAGACTATGAGCCATTTTTTATTTATTACATTTTCCAACCTAAAATCTTGTACAATTCTATTCAAAAGTTTATTCTTTATCTATTCTTGAAAATTGATAATTACCCCTGAAAGTGTTTTGCAACATTATTTTTGACTTTTGTCAATTTCAATTCGTTGATGTAAATTTAATAAATAAAATAAGTACGTATTCATAATATGCTAACCTCTATCATCTCTTCATCTTCTGATTGATGGAACGGTGATCTATCATTGAACACTCTGTCTTCGATAACAGGAACAGAAGCATTATGTGATGAGTTGGAATCCTGCAAAATATAAATAATTTTGGCTGTAATTAATGTATAGTAGGCTTCCTATGACACAAATAAATTATTGTGAACTTATACAGAAATGATTTCTTGTTTATTAATGATTGCCTTCTTACATTTTCATTTTCGAATGATTCAGGTTGAGATGCAGGTTGAGAACTTTCTGTTGACAAAGATAAATTTCCTTCTGAAGATTTTTCATTTTCTGAAGTATCATCTGCTTCGTATAATAAATGTTTGACTTGCTAAAATAATACAAGAAATCATTAATACTAAATTCTGTATTAAATTTGCATATGCATTGTTACTCAAGAACATATTCTTTAACATGAAACTAAGTGATTTCATGAAAACATTTCTTCGTAGTAAGATATTAAACTAAAATCAGAGTACTCACAGCATAGTTATTACGCCACCTCTCATTTTCAATGCTGGAATCTGAAAAATCATCGCTGATGTGTTGCCTTCTTCGTCGTCTATTGTACCTGGTCGTTTTTGGTGTTTCTATGGCAGGATCTAATCGTTTCAAACAATATTTGTCCATTATTTAGTATGGATTATCTGAAATAATGTGGTTTGGTCTTTTAGAATATGGTGCATTTTAGTTGATTTGACAACCTAAACTTTGCCAGCTGCATTAAAAAATATTTCATCTAAATTAACTGTGATGGTTGCATACAGTCTGTGTTGCCGTATAAATTACAAAAATTATATTCACAATAATAGAAGCTTACTTATTTCATGAGCAATTAATCTCTGATTGAATACATTTTTCAATTATAAGGCTCTTTATGAGCTTATACTTTTTATGGTGCTAATTGTAAATATTCATATAAAAGTGATAAATTAAAAAAATCTACGTATCAGTCAAATGCTATACGTATATACTGTCTACTGTGTATATGTATATACTGATGCATTAATAGCATTGTATGGCCAATTCGATAATTAAAATTTTAAAAAAAGAATAGAGCTGTAACTTTCAAGTAGTTGGCAAATTAGAGGTTGTACAATATTAAAATTAATAAAGATAACGTTGTGTTAGTACATAAATCATGAGAAATCAATTGGAGGGTTATATTTTATGGTTATATATTCTACTTACTGTTGATTTGATAAAGTATAATTTTTTGTTGAATAAACGGTAAAACTCAAAAAGTTCAAATATTATTTTTCTCATATAGCTTAAATATGTATAGCATCAGTGTAACTTCCTTTGATCTGGATTTTAGTATGTTATTGTTGGGGCTAAGCTGCGTTCGCGCGGGAAATTATATGTACACATATAGACATACTATGGGTTGATGACCTCGCGAACAAGAGAGAAGTCGACAGTATACTCAATATACGCTAGCTAGGTAAGTAACCGCCGGAAGCGCCACTTCGCCACCTGTCGACAAGTTTTTTGAACACTGTGATCGAGCAAGCAGCTTTTTCAATGTACTATGTAAAACAATGTAAATTCAATTTGTTTCTTAAGAAATTCAAGAAGTTAATTATTTAATAGAATGGGTTTAATCATAAAAGCCTAATCACAGTGTATATATATATATATATATATATATATATATATATATATATATATATATATATATATATATATCCGATTATATAGCTACACACCACACATTAAAGTGGAAAAGTTCAAGTGGTTTGAAAAGTACGCAAATACTTATAGATAGCGTATATGCTATTATGCTTTTGTCTAACCGCGCGTGCGCGATTAACGGATTTTCATATAATACTGCTATCTCATCTTTCTCTTCGCTTGGCGGTTGCGGTCAGCAGTACCTCGTGTCTACACTCTACTGATCCAGTGTTAATCATTAGATAATATAAATTAAAATAAAAGAAGAAGAAATTAGGAATACTCGGTCAGCAGGAATTAGGAATGTCTTAAAATACATAAGGTCTAACAAGTAACATCGACAGTTATATATTGCTTGGATATATGCGAGATAGCCCGCCTCTTCAAGCCTTGTGTGAGTTGCTGGCAATGATCATATATTTGTTAAACGATTAATATATTTCATTAATGCAAAACGCGACTAGTATATTGTTGCTGTTACAACTTTTGTAAAAGTATTGCCTATTATACGTTCAAGCATGCAAGTATACATTTATCAGAATTTAAAAAAATTTACTTTTCTATTAAAAATATTACCATTGAGTTTTTGTTTAAAAAATTGTAGGTGACTTTGTACTAATTAACCTTTTTATTAATTTTAAAAACTGTCATTAATCAGGGATATATCAGTTTTTAAAAAATTAATAAAATAAACAGAGGTACATTTAACCTCAAAGGGTCTCTCATGTATGGTTAAGTACATTCTTTTTATTTTCAGCAGAGACAATGGCTAAATCATTGAAAAGTGATGATACATATGAGAGTGGATTCTCAGATCAACAAATATCAGAGCAAGATAAAGTTAGTGACAATGAGTTCCTTCATGGAAATGAAAACACCAAGAAACTATATGCTGCTACTCGCCTATATTTGGGGAAAGGAGACGTCAAGATTATTTCTGTCGATAAAATCAAAGAATTTGACAGACATAAAAAGAAATTTCCTTATGATGCTTATGTTGCTAATGGCTATGCTTCAGATGAAGAAATCCTGTATGAACCCGCAGCAATTCTTGAAGTATCAAGTAAGTGTAAGGAAGAGTTAACAATCAATTATTATAATTATCTGAATGTGTTATTTTTTTATTGTAGAGAGTAAAAGTGAACTCGAATGCAGAAAGAAGAGATGGCCAAAACCTAACAAGCGAAGAAGTGACGTTACCCATGAACTGGCTATGAGTAACCTAACAAGACAAGAGATCAAAAGCAAATATGAGAATCCTTATACCAAATCCTTATACCCTGTTAAAAAAGGTATTTTTTACTTCAATAATACAAATTTCAATTTTAGGCGTACCATAATAATTTTCAATAATGGACCAATTAATTTTGTCATATTTAATTATTTCAATATTTTAGTTTGCAAAATGTAATAAATGAAAATTGGTTCATCGTCTATTCTTGAAATTTGGTATGCTACGCCTGAGAGTGTTTTGCAACATCATTTTCCAGTTTTTATTGCTTTGCAGATAGTGGATTATGAATTTTACTTGGGAGCAGTTGCGCTAATTCCATATTTTGAGAGCAAACTACATCTTCTGCTCTCTCAAAATTCATATGATCTGGTGATTATTTCAGCAAAATAGTTATAGGTGTAGCATACCAAATTTCAAGAATAGACGATGAATCACTTTTGAAATATTTGATTATTTCAATAGTTTAGTTTGCAAAATGTAATAAATAAAAATTGGTTCATCGTCTATTCTTGAAATTTGGTATGCTACGCCTGAGAGTATTTTGCTTTGTAAATTACCAGTTATTTTGAGATTTCAGAAAGCATAAGATATGGTTCATTCTCAAAATATGGATTTAGCGCGAGTGATTTTGAGAAAAATTTACATTCTACTATCAACAATGTAATGAAAACTGAAAAATAATGTTGCAAAACACTCTCAGACGTAGTGTACCAAATTTCAAGAATAGACGATGAATCACTTTTGAAATATTTGATTATTTCAAGGTTTTGGGCTTACAAAATGTAATAAATAAAAATTGGTTCATCGTCTATCCTTGAAATTTGGTATGCTACGCCTGAGAGTATTTTGCTTTCTAAATTACCAGTTATTTTGAGATTTCAGAAAGCATAAGATATGGTACATTCTCAAAATATGGATTTAGCGCAAGTGATTTTAAGAAAAATTGACATCCTACTATCAACAATGTAATGAAAACTGAAAAATAATGTTGCAAAACACTCTCAGACGTAGTGTACCAAATTTCAAGAATAGACGATGAATCACTTTTAAAATATTTGATTATTTCAAGGTTTTGGGCTTAGAAAATGTAATAAATCAAAATTGGTTCATCGTCTATTCTTGAAATTTGGTATGCTACGCCTGAGAGTGTTTTGCAACATCATTTTCCAGTTTTTATTGCTTTGCAGATTGTGGATTGTGAATTTTACTTAGGAACAGTAGCGCTAATACCATATTTTGAGACCAAACTACATCTTCTGCTCTCTGAAAATTCAAAAGATCTGGTGATTATTTCAGCAAAATAGTTATAGGCGTAGCATACCAAATTTCAAGAATAGACGATGAATCACTTTTAAAATATTTGATTATTCCAAGGTTATGGGCTTAGAAAATGTAATAAATAAAAATTGGTTCATCGTCTATCCTTGAAATTTGGTATGCTACGCCTGAGAGTATTTTGCTTTGTAAATTACCAGTTATTTTGAGATTTCAGAAAGCATAAGATATGGTTCATTCTCAAAATATGGATTTAGCGCGAGTGATTTTGAGAAAAATTTACATTCTACTATCAACAATGTAATGAAAACTGAAAAATAATGTTGCAAAACACTCTCAGACGTAGTGTACCAAATTTCAAGAATAGACGATGAATCACTTTTGAAATATTTGATTATTTCAAGGTTTTGGGCTTAGAAAATGTAATAAATCAAAATTGGTTCATCGTCTATTCTTGAAATTTGGTATGCTACGCCTGAGAGTGTTTTGCAACATCATTTTCCAGTTTTTATTGCTTTGCAGATAGTGGATTGTGAATTTTACTTAGGAACAGTAGCGCTAATACCATATTTTGAGACCAAACTACATCTTCTGCTCTCTGAAAATTCAAAAGATCTGGTGATTATTTCAGCAAAATAGTTATAGGCGTAGCATACCAAATTTCAAGAATAGACGATGAATCACTTTTGAAATATTTGATTATTTCAAGGTTTTGGGCTTACAAAATGTAATAAATAAAAATTGGTTCATCGTCTATCCTTGAAATTTGGTATGCTACGCCTGAGAGTATTTTGCTTTGTAAATTGCCAGTTATTTTGAGATTTCAGAAAGCATAAGATATGGTACGTTCTCAAAATATGGATTTAGCGCGAGTACTTTTAAGATAAATTTACATTCTACTATCAACAATGTAATGAAAAATGAAAAATAATGTTGCAAAACACTCTCAGACGTAGTGTACCAAATTTCAAGAATAGACGATGAATCACTTTTGAAATATTTGATTATTTCAAGGTTTTGGGCTTACAAAATGTAATAAATAAAAATTGGTTCATCGTCTATCCTTGAAATTTGGTATGCTACGCCTGAGAGTGTTTTGCAACATCATTTTCCAGTTTTTATTGCTTTGCAGATAGTGGATTGTGAATTTTACTTAGGAACAGTAGCGCTAATACCATATTTTGCGGCCAAACTACATCTTCTGCTCTCTGAAAATTCAAAAGATCTGGTGATTATTTCAGCAAAATAGTTATAGGCGTAGCATACCAAATTTCAAGAATAGACGATGAATCACTTTTAAAATATTTGATTATTCCAAGGTTATATGCTTAGAAAATGTAATAAATAAAAATTGGTTCATCGTCTATCCTTGAAATTTGGTATGCTACGCCTGAGAGTATTTTGCTTTGTAAATTACCAGTTATTTTGAGATTTCAGAAAGCATAAGATATGGTTCATTCTCAAAATATGGATTTAGCGCGAGTGATTTTAAGAAAAATTGACATCCTACTATCAACAATGTAATGAAAACTGAAAAATAATGTTGCAAAACACTCTCAGACGTAGTGTACCAAATTTCAAGAATAGACGATGAATCACTTTTAAAATATTTGATTATTTCAAGGTTTTGGGCTTAGAAAATGTAATAAATCAAAATTGGTTCATCGTCTATTCTTGAAATTTGGTATGCTACGCCTGAGAGTATTTTGCTTTGTAAATTACCATTTATTTTGAGATTTCAGAGAGCAAAAAATATAGTACGTTCTGAAAATATGGATTTAGCGCAACTGATTCTAAGAAAAATTGACATTCTACTATTTACAATGTAATGTAAATTCCAAAATAAGGGTGTCACATTACATTGTAGATATTTAAATATAAATTTGACTTAAGAGCAGTCACCGTAATTTCGTATCTTGAGAGCATAGTATATCTTGTGCTCTCTGAAAACTCAAAAGAACTGGTAATTTGTAAAGCAAAATACTCACAGGTGTAGCATACCAATTTTCAAGGATAGACAATGAACTAATTTTCATTAATTACATTATGTAACCCCAAAACTGAAAATAAAATTGGTACGCTACGCCTGAGTGTGTTTTGCAACATTATTTTTCAGTTTTCATTATTTTTAACGTCGTCTTAGTGTTCTCAAACTGTTTGTTAAATTTCAGGAGGAACGTTCAGGAATACTAGAAGCTGAGCAACAATTTCATGAAAAACTGCAAGTTTTGAACGAAAAAAAGTTAAATTTTGATTGCGCAAACTTGTCTACTGCTACAAAATCAAACTCTGCAGAAAGTAAAGAAACAGACGAGAAGGATATAATTATTGCAAGATTAAGGAATGAGTTAGAGGAAGAGCGTCGGAAGAATCATGTGACAGTAACACTACCTGATACCACACTATTACGAAATAATACAACTAGATCACCGGTATTATCTAGTCGAAAATCGAGATGAAGTCGAACTGAAAGGAAACGTCTTGAAGCATCTTGTGTTACTTCGCCGACAGGATCCTCTCCCGGGACATCTGAAGAGGAAAATTACCTAGCATGTAAAGTGGCGCATCGGCTTCGCAGTCGCATAGACAGCGAATCACGGCCATTAAAAAAAGAAGAAGAAGAAGAAGAGGAAAATTTGACAGTGTCTCTTGTTTCCAAACTATCAGACATGGCTAATATTCCAAATAGCCCGGAGGCAGAATCTCGTTCCTTGATATCTCGAAAGCCTCGAAGCGGAACGTTGACAGTTACGCGTGTTGCCACAACATCAAGCAAGGCTAATCTAATGATCAGTCCGGAGACAGATTCCCCTTCGTTGATTTCTGGAAAGCCTGAAAGGAAAAATTTTAAAACGATGACACCACGAAGAAAGCGTCATAAGACTAATTCTTCAACTTCTGTAGATGTTGGTTGTTCAAAAGAAAACTCAAATGATATTGCTATTACCCCGCGAAGGAGGAAGATAAAACCAAGACCACTGAATTTGCGTAAGAAATTTTTTCTATATAAATTAAGTTCCAACTGATTTTTATAAATTATTAGAATGTTTATTTTCGTAAATTAGTTGACGAACCGATTGCTGGCCCATCGGGCATAAATAATCAAATAAAGCACGGCAAAAGAACTGAAAAGAAGTATGAAAGAAAAATTAAAGAATGTGCATACAATTCAGATGATTATGAGGAATCGGACTGGCCAAAAAGAGAAAGTTTCACGAAATGGTACGATGAAAAAGTAAATGAGAATACTGGATTCTTGACCAAGGTAAAAATCAATTTGTTTATATATTTGATGATCTCCATTGCTGATTACTTTTTAAAAAGTTTCTTGATTTTGTAAACAACTACAATTTGTATAGAATTATAAATATTAAACTAAATTTTTAAAAATATACTTCTTAAAAAGTGGTAAACGTCAATGGATTCTTCTCTTAAAGTGTAATGATTTATTAAATAATTTTTACTTCATTTTGTAGAAAGCAATGTTTCATTTACATTATGGTGTATCAGTTCTATATAACAGTTGGAAGAGTGCAATTGCAGCTAGAACTTCCTTCGGATTCCTCAGAGAGTTGGCCGTTCCTCATATCTGGTCTGAAGAAGAATTTATAAAACGAGCTGTACAAGTTAACCGAACAAATGATTCATCAAATAGAATAGAGTTAACTCCGAGAAAAAGAGAAGCTTTAAAAAGTAAGACTACTTTTAAATTATAGTTTTACTAGAAATTTGAAAAACCATTTTTTAATTGAACTTAATTAATTTATTACAGAAGGTTACGTCCAGTATCTTATTGAGCGACGCTTTATAAAATGCAACGTATCGACTACGGAAGAGAAAAAAAAACGTCTGTCACGTATACGAAAGTTCGGAAGAGAGTTGGGAATCATCATAAACCAAGAAAGAGCAAAAGTATACCTGAATGCTAGTAATACAGAAGATGATTCTTTGGACGAATCAAGTAAATCTCCGGATAACTAATTAACTGAGTATATTTCAAAGTTTTAAGAAGAGAAGATACGTACTAGAGTACATTTCAAAGTTTTAAGAATATTTTACTTTAATATCTGTTTAGTTTAAACTATGTTCTTAAAGGGAGTTCATCCCCTTCAACTATGCGAACTTTTTAAGTTTAATATTTTTTTATGATTTAATACGATAATTAATCGTACTTGCGTCCTGTTACATTGTTATTTCAATGTTATTGATCTCATAATTAATCTTTATAATTCCTTATCTTGTAGTGCTAGAAAGAGGTCTAGTACAATAATAATGATTAAGGTACGAACAAGAAACAAAAACAAAAATCAAACATTATATTTTTTGTTATAAAATAATGTAATAAAAGAGATGATTATTAAGGAAACCTACTTAATTTTAATTCTCCCAAACAAATAATAATAACGTCATTTAATGACGTGTATTGTTAAAAGACGTCATTTTGAACAATGAATTGAAAAATCAAATTTTAATGGACTAAAATGACGTCATTATTAATCTGCATGAAATTCATGAATGACGTCATTTTCGTACAATATTCGCTGCGGAAAAAACCTCATTTTAATTTTACTTCAGGCCAATGCATGGAAATGACGTCTTTTTGTGACGTCATTAATGGTTATAATTTGAGACATCAAATTACGTCATATAATGACGTACAATAATTACGTCATTCAATGACGTAATTTAATGACGTCATTATTTACAAGAGGGAAAAGTAGCCATTTTTATTTTATATATATATATATATATGTTATTGTTCATAATGATTTATAACACAGTTGTTTATATATAATTTTATTCGATTTTAAAACATATTATGAATGTTCAAATACTGACAATTTTATGTAAAAGTGTTATGAGGGTCATAATACGTTTGAATGGAATAGGAATTGATACGAAAGTTGACGCTCGACGCGCCACCACTTTATCGGCGGATATTGGAACTCGCATGCAGGTGAGATCGAACGAGTTTTCGAACTACCTTCACGTAGCTCAAATTCGACTATGTTCATACAGCTTATTGGTACGTGTTGATAAATACAGCTGATATTTACATGTTGATATTGCTAACAAAAATGTTTCAGAAGTGACCAATTTAAATAAATTCGTTTTTAAAATTCATTTGTGTGTTTTCTTTTTTTTTCTTGACAATTTGTGTGTTTATGTGTGTGTATAGTGCAGCAAAATTTTGTGCAAAATGTCTTCAAGGGATAAGAAGGAAAGACTTCAAAGTACTCATCCTGACAATAAGTATTCTTGAGGGAAACCTAAGAAGAGGCCAAGAGAATTTTTGACGAAGAAGGAAAATCTGTCAAAAAGACCAAGGCCCTCTACCAGTGCAAAAAAACTTAAAAGTGCAACAGTGGTCAAAGACTCTATTAGTGACACAAGAAATAGATTTATTGAGATCAGCATTCTATTCCCTGCACTTCAGGACATTTTAGTATGCAATAAGTGCAACGGCAAAGTGAGTCTGGTGTACAAGGCTTCGGGTTCAAAGTTGATATTGTATCTGTAAAGTGGAAGCAAATTGCTTCAATCAATTCAAGGGAAAAAGTTGGACCAAGAGGGAATGCGTAGGTAGTAAACCGAAGATCTATTCTTGTTGCTCGTGCACTTGGCCATGGACACGCTGGACTTTCAATTTTTTCTGGCATCGTGGAGGAAGAAAGGTTTTTCATCGCTACAAGGACTTGCTAGCCTCATAGGAAATAGGACTGGCAAGGTTATGGATGTTGCAAAAAAAATAGTTATTGCACACAGTGTTTTAAGTGGGAGGGCAAGAAGGAATCCGAAGAATATCTGGAGTGTAATTAAGAAGTACCATAGAGGCTCGGACTATCAGTAGAAGAATACGAGAAGGAATTACAGAGGAGTCATATGCAGCAGGAGCCCAATAAGGTATTTATTATAAATGTATTTATTATAAATGTATATTTTACTCAAGTTTTATATTCTTATTACCACTAACTTGTATTTATAATTTAATTTCTGTAAGAGGGTATTTATTAATAAAATTAGCTTTACTACCCGTTTATCTAATAAAATAAATAAATAAATATAATTTAGTTCCAACTAAAATGTAAATTATTTATTTTATTCTTTGCAGAGCTGGCATGAGCCGTCTCAGTGACAGGTGAGGTTATGGATGTGTTGTAGACTCAATGAATGACTAGAATGCTTTGTCTATGTGACAAAAAGAAGATAAGTATTATTAACTGAGTTAAGTGTGATAAGTACAGTGTACTTAACTTACTTAATTTCTAATTTTTGTGTTTTTTTGTATTTCAGCTCATGCAACAACAAAAGAGCGGTTCAACCCAAGCCAACCGTGGAATATTGGTGCCAACTGGAGAATACGTTTGTCTAATGCATTGGAAAGAGGAGATAAGATCCTGAACATATTAGATAAGTATTAATTATAGCTAACATAATTGAAATCTTAATTGTTAAATGTCTCATAATATTGTTTTTCTAAATTTTAGCTCACTGTTCGTAGGATTCCAAGGGAACGCATGGTTGGATTGGGCTCAAATTTTGTGGAGATACTTCTTAGAGGAGTACTTTCAGTATGAATGGAGGGATTTTTAATTGAATGAGTAGAATTTATTCAACACCAATAAAAGTGGTATAATTATTGCAAAATAGGTGTAATATTGCCATTATTTAAACAAAAATTTACTTCTACTAGCTCAAATAAAAATCCCTCCGTTCATACTGAAAGTACACGTATAAAGAGTATCTCCACAAAATTTAAGCCCAATCCAACCATGCGTACACTTTGAATCTTACGGATAGTGAAAAAAGTCATCGTAACTAGTCTGCTTTGCCAGGGTGGCATATAAAGTTCAAATACATTAAAAATTTAGATATTTAATGTTTATTGTAAGTACTTTTACATGAAAAGACTCTTTATCAATTATATTTTAAAATTAAAATTTAATGTTAAATTTGTTGTTTCAGATTTCAAAGGTGGTTTGTCCCCTTAACGCAGGCTTGTCGCCGATCACCTTGAATTTTCATACTGTTTCATTAGTCTCGCTTTTGTTATTAGCATGTAGCCCTTGCCCCTTGGCAGTTATTTTTTTAGCTACTTGGTCTGATCTTTTAAGCTTCGGTTTCTGTCCTTTGTCCTACGTCTTCTCTTCACTATCTTCCTGTTCTATAGTGGATAGATGGTGCCAATTGGCTGTGTGCAATGTTTCATCATTCCAAGCAGTTGAACTTGCTTTCAGAATTTTAAGAGGGGTTTCGAAAGTATAGGGCTGGTTAGACTTTCTGCATACTCTAACATTCACTCCCTTAAAGTACTGCTAGGCACAGACTTTTTCTGCTTAGACTCACTCAATTCTTCTAGCAGTGCATCATCCGGCTTTGAAGACTGAAGCGGCAGCGATTTAGCTTTCTTGCATTTTGAAAGTTCTTTTGTTTATCGTATTTGGAGTCAACGCGTGTGCATTCGTATTTAATTTTCCGGATTTATATCGGAACGGATAGTAATGTCCTCTCAGTCTCAGTCTCCAGAGTTTTAACCAACTCATGGGATCCTTCAGGAAATCAATCCACATCAATGGTTCGTGATAGCCGTAGATGGCAAAGTGCGTGACCTATAGGTAATGCCTGAAGTATTCTACACCGTCAATCACCGCTAGACATTCCTTCACACTAGTGAAGTAGTTCTTTTCCGACTTGTTAAGAGACCTGGACATATATGCTACCGGGTGATCAGCTCGCGGTTCTCCTTGGTTGATGACTACTCCAATTGCTCCGTCAGTATTGTTCGTAGTCAAATTGAATAGTTTATATAAATCAACGTAAGCTAACACTGGTGCTTCACAGAGCGCCTTTTTCAAGGTTTCAAAATGAATAAACCATCTATCGTATCCTGCCAATCTGAGGAATTGACGAATTTCTGTTTCTGTCGTTGGAGCTGGAAATTCCATTACTACTAAAATTTTCGTTGGATCAGGTCTCAATCCATTTTTCTCAATTATGTGACCCAAACATATGATTTTAGGTATTAAGAATTGGCACTTATCGATTTGTAGACGTAGGCCTGCCTTTGTTAGCCTTTCAAACAATTTGTTCAGCTTTTCCTCGTGTTCTTCCAATGTATTCGCCATGGAGGAAGAGAGAAGGAGATCAAACTCCGTACTTCCAACATGGACCTCTTTTCCTGGCGAAGATCGCCAGGTCCGCTCGACTAAAAAGCCCTGACCTAGCGAGTATGAGAGCCGCCTGTCGGCGACTTATCGCACTGATCAGCGAACTCCTGATTACAAAATATATCGGAGTTCAAATCCACATAAAACCACTTTTTTTATCGTGTTGTTAATGTTATATAAATAATTATTATATACAATTATTAATTATATTGTAAAAAGTTCATACAAAATAAACATAGAATGTGCGTTTGTTCTACACTTGATACATTCAAATAAAAAAGTAATACAATATTGAAGATATATTTGTAAATTTTCACGATAAATTCGTATAGGCATTAATTTTTATAATAAATAAACAATCCTTTTATTATTAATTTAACAAAACCGTACATAAATAACCGATTACTTGTACCGAAAGAAGTTATAAGGATAAAGATAAATATTTTGAAACCCCTTCTTTTGTTTAAATTTATAAGCTTTTGTTGAATTGTTTGTCAAATTTTTTTTATGTCATAATTCAGAGGTACTTTTTATTTTTATTATAAATAAATCACGATGAACTTCAATTATGTATACTGTAATGCTAAGTATTATTTTAAATTATATAATACAGAAGAGCATGAAAGACAGTCTTTGATCAATTTTACCTTCATTTTTGCAATCATAGCGATCAGTAGCTAGGTGATTGTGCTACTTGGTTATTTATTTAGATTATTTATATAGTAAGTTTGATTTTCTGTTGTAAAGTAGTATAATCTTTAAATAATTATGATTGAATTTATAAAATCTGCGCTCTATAGAAAAAGATGGTAAGTATATGTAATAAAAGTATAAATTACTTTACATACAAATTCCAAGAGAAAGCGAAATTTATCTAAGACTGCCTCTCACCAACCAAAACAAATTAAATTATGTAATAAAAGCACTTAATATGTTCATTGTGTTTTATTGTTTCTTTATTATACCCTCTTCTGGAATTTATAACAATTGTATATAATTTAAAATAATACTAACCATTACAGTATACATAATTGAAATTCTTCATGATTTATTTATAATAAAAATAAAAAGTACCTCTGAATTATGACATGAAAAAAAAATTTGACCACATCGAGAATCGAACCCGGATCAATAAGTCAATAGGACAACACGCTAACCCCTCAGCCATCAAGATCGTTGAGAATATATAATTGAAAGTTACATATGATCATCGAACTCACGTGGGGGCTTGGAATTTGTTTAAGATTAAATTTAAGCTTCAGTTTAAGTTTAAGTTTAATTTTAAGTTTCAACAAAAGCTTAAATTTAAACAAAAGAAGGGGTTTCAAAATATTTATCTTTATCCTTATAACTTCTTTCGGTACAAGTAATCGGTTATTTATGTACGGTTTTGTTAAATTAATAATAAAAGGATTGTTTATTTATTATAAAAATTAATGCCTATATGAATTTATCGTGAAAATTTACAAATATATCTTCAATATTGTATTACTTTTTTATTTGAATGTATCAAGTGTAGAACAAACGCACATTCTATGTTTATTTTGTATGAACTTTTTACAATATAATTAATAATTGTATATAATAATTATTTATATAACATTAACAACACGATAAAAAAAGTGGTTTTATGTGGATTTGAACTCCGATATATTTTGTAATCAGGAGTTCGCTGATCAGTGCGATAAGTCGCCGACAGGCGGCTCTCATACTCGCTAGGTCAGGGCTTTTTAGTCGAGCGAACCTGGCGATCTTCGTCGGTAAAAGAGGTCCATTTCGGCAACGCGAACCCATAAGAGTTTGGTCTCCTTCTCTCTTCCTCCATGGTATTCGCGTAAACTACTATGACATCTAGGAAAATATACATTTCAGCTCCTTGTAAACTCGTTAAAACACAGTCCATTAGACGTTGGAACGTCGGGGGTTTTACTTTAATTTTGAACTGTAAATTATACTTACAAGTACTTAATTATAAGTAAAAAGGTGTACAGTGGCCGTAAACGCAGTAAAACCAGAAGTACAAGTACAAAACAGAGTAAAATTAGTAACCGACGCCTGACTAACCGACATTCGTTCGAAGGCGATTTGGAACACATTAGTACCTCGGCTAAGGGATTGAAAACTAATGATCGAGACCGCGATGTTGATAATAAATTCGGCTACTGTATCATCAATTTTTCGCTGAATTTACTACTCTTTCTGAATAAGTAGTATGTAAATAATGTAATGGTAATGTGCGGTTTTTAATGTCGAACAAGCGTGGACTAGGCTTCAAAATTATTGTGTCTTGTTTGAACTGTGATAATGCTGATATTAACAGCTGTCCTGTAATAAATGGTCGTGCTTATGAGATCAACTGCAGTATTATTTTAGCTATGCGCATCATAGGCATAGGCATCAACGGTAAAAAAAAGTTCTGCTCTATGATGGATCTTGCAAAGACTATTTTTCAAACAACTTACAGTGAGATCATATCTAATCACGCCACTGCTACTTCATCTTTTCGAATTATATCAATGAAAAAATCAGCGATTAAAGAAAAAGAAGTATGTAAGACAATTTCTGGAAACAAACTTACAAAATATTCGACTTTATGATATATGGTGTCTGTACGTCACGGAACAGGGATAAACATAAATATAGAATTTTACTATAACTAAAATATATTAAGTAAACGAATTATAAAGTTGAAGCTATAGCTTTTTTACCCTGAAGGTTGACTTCCAGTTAAATTTGTTTTTCTTAATAGACGGCATGTCATGATATCTCTATTATGGCATCTTTTTAATGCTAAAATATAATTTTATACAAATTATTTAAATGTGAGAAAATGATATACTTTAATATTATATGACCTGCCTTGTGTAATTCTTTGAAATTCTGCTTTTACAAAGCGAACAGTGGTCGAAGATATTACTTCAGATCCTAAAGATTGTGCAGCTTCAAGTAAAGTTTCATCATCATCAAGACAAAACGTTTCACAAGATACCTGAAATAGATATCAATGTATGTAGATTAATTGTCAACGTATAAGTATTTACATATTTTTTTAAATAAGAGTTTAAGTTAAAATTCTTAATAAACCATGATATTAATAATATTATTTATAGGATTGTTAAAACATGTGTTAATTGAACACTGACTTCCTTCGATTTATGGCAAAATTAACTCACTTTACCAAAACTAGAGTCATTACCGACCTTAGTAAAAAAGTATCTACCTGTATATTTCGTGCCCTCTGTCAGAGAATCATTGCGTCGTAGGGAAGGCGGCGTAAAAATAGGGTAATCTTATTGTAAGTGCAGTGTAATTTTTAATTATATATAAAACCATAGTCATACCTTCAATTTATTGAAATAAATTTCAAATCAAAGATAGAGGAACGAATTTCAATAAAAGGTTTTAAACACTTTATTTACTTTAAATAGTACTTATGAGAATATCGATACAAATTTACTACAAATCAACGTGTATCAAATGAACTCAGAATTAAATCAATAATAGTAACAACTCTCTCAAAAGCAGTCTAATTCAATGATCTGATACTACAATTTTAATAACCAACAACATTAAACAAATGTAATTGTTACATTCATATATGTAGTGTAATGGACATAGGTCGTGTTTCTGTAACCATATTGTACATTATACATTATATTATTATCTACCTAGCGAATCTCTTTCGTAAAAAAATGTAAAAGGTACTCTCGCTTATTCTTAAGCTGCTTATTGAATAATTCTCTTTGTTGTTCTTGATGATCTATTCTTTGTATGTTTATCTTGGAGTTCCTTGGCATCAGGGCTGGCTGAGAAGCTAGTCCACTGCCTGCGGCCAGCTGTTCAGGGTTTGGGAGACTGAACCCCGTTGACGATAGCGGCTGATAGTATGAAATGGCCCGATTTACTATCTTTAGTCATCTTGCCTCATACATCTGTGGAGGTGTTACACTGGCTTGTGCGTGCGCCTTTCCGTTATCCAAAATCAATCTGTAGCGAGGCCCACATTTTAGTGAGAACTTGCTATATTATCATTACTACTAAAGAGGAAAGGTCCCCAGGTGTCTGTCGTCGATTTCGATAATATTATAATATATTGAAGTACATTAAAAAAGAAGTGACATGTATTTTTTTTATCATTGGAATACCACTTTTAAGGGATGAAAACCACCCATAAAGTTTATCATTTAAAAAATCGCCATAAAAAATCGCTTTTTATTATTATCGCGAAAACTAATAAAAATATCCGAATGAAACCAATGCCAAAATAAACATGAGTAAGTAACTGCCCTATTTTACTCAAGGGTTGCATCCTTTATTGCTTCCTCCTAGAGAAAGCTTTGTAAGTTGTTGTTGTTGTTGTAAAACTTTGTGTGTTGTTTTTAGATGTTAGAAGTTCGAATTATGTGTTTTTAGGAAATGTCCGTATGGATATCTGTGTGTGTATGTATACCGTGATATTTCTGAAACTACTCAGTCAATATATATAAAATTTGACATGCGAATCTATTTTTGGATTCTGAATTCGGGAAAAACATTTATTTTTTAATTTTTTCAAGTATTTCTTTTTATGACCATTTTTTGATTTTCGAAAAACATCATTTTCCTCTTTTTCAATCATTCCATTGTCACAAACAATTCAGCTAAAATGCATTTAAAAGATAATAAAATGACCTATTTTTCTCCGTTTGGTCCTCGGGATTGACCGCTCCGTTCGGCATATAAAATGAAAAAGATGATTTTTAAAAAAAAAATTCATATCTCTGTAACTAAACATCATAACCTCAGGAAAAAACATATGTTCATAGGTTGCGTGAGAAACTATATTCCATTAAAATTTCAAGTAATTTGACTACTTATTTTTTTCGTGATAAATCAAAAACTGATAAAAATAAGTTTTTTTTTTGAGTCTTGATTACGGGCGTTGAAAGGCCTTATTGCACTTAAAATTTTGGGAAAAGATAGATCTTTTGATTACCTTGGCTAAGTTCTTTTCGCAGCTTATGAAAACGATTAGTTGAAAAGATATTGAAATACAAATTCTTTGACTCTCACCCTGTATACCCTGTACAACTGAAAATTATTATTTTTGTTAAACCTTAAAACTCGCTAACGAAAACTCAGAATGTTTTGACAAAATTCATGGTTTTATGAGGTTATGTGGTCTATTTGTTATATAAATTATAATTCATTTTATTAAGAAGATCCGGAGAATTAGAAATGGATTATTAAATTAATATACTTGAATGATGAACGATACATACGAACAAGGAACAATAGATTTGTTTGGATGAAGCTACGTTCCAATGAGTAGATAGGCTATACGGGTTCTGGACCCCCCCCCCCCCCCCCCCACTCGCCTTTTCCATATACATACACACAATCTCACCACTACAACGATACGTTATACACGGGTTCTTATGGGCAATGCAGTGCAAACCTTTATGTGCATATGTGTGTGACGTCATTAGCACACCTATGCAGGTGAGATTAGCACACCTGTTGGTAAAACAGAACAGCAGGTGTGCTTAAGGGGCTGGCACCAGGAGTCGGCGGCTTTACGGGTTCTAGACCCCCACCGCCACTCTACCCTTCGACTGACCTGTGCAGGTGAGAGAGCAGAGCTGCGCCACCACTCTACCTGTGCAGGCTAAGGTGTAGAGGGCAGCGACGGAGGTGGTGCAGTGGAGGGAAGTCTACTCCTGGCCGTATATTTCGAGCAGCTGACTCCTGGCCATGAGCCTTGTCCAAGAGGCCGCTCAAGGTCAAGCTGCCGCATCACAATATCTCTACGTATGGAATCTTCTAGATGGTTCCATGCAATAATGACGCGCAGTGAGATAGAGCGCGGATCAGGCTACACCTGATGTTTTTTTTTCGAACGTGTTTACAATCCGAAGCTGCTGCGTATCAACAGTCCTCTCTTCCTCTTTCTTCGCTTCTCTCTTTCTCTCTCTTCCCCTCGTATACTTACTATTACACCTGATATTTATATCTTGCGTACAATGCGGTGCTGCTATATGTATTATCGGCAGCTATTTCTCTCTTTCTCCTTTGCTTTCTCTACCTTTTCTTTCTTTTTCTTTCTATTATATACTATACCTTGCGTGAACTTTAGCCGCGCGCTGACGTCAGCGGCTGAATGCAACAGTAAATCATATTTTAAGAACATTTTTTTATATAAAAATTGCTTTTTGAATTATTATTTGTTTAATTATTATTACAGCATGCAGAAGGATAAGGTTAAGTATTAGGGTAAAATGTATGATAAGTCGTATTAAATTTTTTCAAGTGTATTTTTAATATAAGTATAAAAGTGAAAAAGTTTACAATATTAAACAGTTACAAAATATAAATAGGTAACTTATAAGATAAATTCTATTAAAGCCATCGTATAAAATATCAAAAAAATAATTGACACATAATTCTCAAATAAATGAATACTAACCGAGTTAATATTCATTTACTTGAGAAATATGTGTCAATTATTTTTTCGATATTTTATACGATGGATTTAATAGAATTTATCATATGCATTACCTGTTACAAAATATTAATTTGAAGGATTTATTGAATATTATTTATTAACTGCAGCTCATCCTCCGCCAGCTTTGTGATCCAAAAAATGCTGTTTACTTTGTACAACTTTGTGTACATGTTGTCAACAATGCAATATATATCTGCATTTTCTACCTCCTCACGCGTGGTAATAGCCATCACGATTGTATGTAACAATGAATGTTGATTGAGCTCCAACCATTAAATTGGCACACGCACCCTCGGTAAAATAAATGTATATTCTGCGTATTGTCCATTATTCTGTAAAAAGTATTAGTAATTGAAAATGGTAATATAACATTCTGCCACACGAGAAGCGTTCAGAATTAAAGTATTGTATACAAGTTACTAACCGTTATTGATCTCTCCTTTTTTCAGCTCAGCTCTCTCTCTCTCTCTCTCTCTCTCTCTCTTTCGTCTCGACACTTTCCTCTGTGCACCTAACAAGAGATCGGGACACGAGCAGAAAAGTTCGACAGCTGAATAAAGACTGTCTCTAATGATGACGCGCTCGTATTTATACGGTACAGTTGAGCTGTAATGTAATACCTTAGCTTTAATATATATCTCTCGAATCTTCTCGGTTTATTCCGTTCAAAATACGACGAAAGATGAGTCCCTCTGACTTTGTTTATGCACATTACTTTATAGATATGGTGCTTAAATTTATTTTAACCTATTGAAACTATTGAAAACAAATTCTTGATGAAATAAATTACTCTGCAATATGTCCAAATTCTATCTTGTTAATCTTCCCACCAAAATATTCCATGTAAATGTTCTTATTTTTACATTCTTCAGATAACTTGTTTAAATATTCTTGATTTTCCAAAATAAATTTACACATTCTCTGAGGTAAAAATACAGCAAAAGAATCATCCACATCGACAACAATTTTCTCACCATATCTTGTTTTTACTTGCTTCACATTAGTAATTTTATATTTATGTCCAATTTCAAAACTCGATCATTTTTTCGTTGGAAGAAAATCCAATTTACCAACACGATTTACTTCGTTGAAATCCATTTTTCTTGAATAATGATGCTTAGCGAATGAGAAGTATTTCAAAACTGTGAAATCATCACTACGTGCACTACCCTTTCATAGAGACGATCAGATTCTAGAACATTCTTGAAGCAAAGGACTGCTTTATTAGCGAGTGGTCGTTTTTAAGAAAAGTAATAAAGATAAACCAGATGAAAAATACATGGAATATTCTGGATGCGGCTGAATGTTTCTCCTGCACCTTCGCACGTTGGCACCTTTACTTACGTATCTGCGTATCAGCCTGTCGAATATTCGAAGACGTTTCACATTACATCCTGCGCATTTTAAGCTTTGGACAATAATATAAATATAAATGATATTCTAGAAGGATTCGTATGCAAGATACTTTTAAGGGTATAAATGAATGTAGTTGTTGATTCAATTATATTCTACGAATTATTTTCAAGCATTATTTCTTGGAGCATGATGCATACACATACATATTGTTTTGAGGGATGATTTCTACGAACTATTTACGCATATAGATAATCATTGAGATGGTTACAAATATTTTTCTACGAATACAGTTCCTTGAGGGTATATAAGGGACCGACATTGATTATTTTCGATTTAGTCTGAAAATCTGAAATAATTCAGCAAACAAGTGATTTGAAGCAATGGTGGAAAACAAACGTTCAAGGACCAATTAAGCGAGATATGGAAGAATTCCAAGAACGAGACTCTGGATGGACTTTACGCGATATTTTAAATTTAAGCGTGCATATAAACAAATATAATCCAATACGTGGAAGTTCTTTTATAGAATTACCTGATTTTATTAAACGTAAAAAAGCGTGTGTCAATGTACTGAATTTTTATGACGCTTGTTTTAAATAGGCTGTACTATCAGCACTTCATCCAGCTCTTCATTCTAATCGTGTATCAAATTACATTAAATATGAAGAGGAAATAAATTTTACAGGTATACAGTTCCCAGTTATGCCAATAAAAGTGCCTCATTTTGAAAAACAAAATGATATTTCTGTTAATGTTTACACTTTAAAAAAACATGATAAAAAATTTAATGTTGTGCCAATTTATATTACTCAATGTGAAAAAGAAATTCATATTAATCTTTTTCTTTTACAAAATCATTACATTGATGAAGAAAATGATGAGTTGAATGATAAAGATTTGGAACCGCTCAGATACCACTACGTTTGGATCAAGGATTTATCTCGTTTGGTTTCCAAAGAAATTTCCAGAACCAAAGGTCGAAAATATATTTGCAATCGATGCCTACATTTTTTTCATGATCAAGAGAAATTAGCTTTGCATAAGCAAGATTGTGCTTTAATTAATAAATGTTATATAAAACTACCTACTTGAAATTGGCACACGCACCCTCGGTAAAATAAATGTATATTCTGCGTTATTGTGCTTTAATTAATAAATGTTATATAAAACTACCTACTTTAAAAAATCGATTTCTCGAATTTAAAAATTTTAGTTACAAAGAAAAAGTACCGTTTGTTATTTATGCCGATTTCGAGAGTCTTCTTAAACAAATAGACGACAACACGTCTGCTTATCAGAAAAATGAGGCATTTAGCGTGGGCTACTACATAAAATGTAGTTATAATGGTTAATTGTCTTATTATCGCAGCTGTAGAGGTAGTGAACCTGCTAAATGGTTTATTAATGAAATATTAGATTTGACTAAACAAATTGAAGAGATTTTTAAAAATATTGTACCAATGGATAATCTTACATCAGATCAAAGGCAAGCTTTCGATGAAGCAGTCGTATGCCATATATGTGAAAAATTTCTTGGTGAAAAGCGTGTACACGATCAGAGTCATTTCACTGGCAGGTAATAAAATACATTAATATTATTTTAATGTTAAAATAATATACGCATATAAAAATATAAGTTAACATTGTTTTCAGATATCGAGGTCCACCGCATGAAGAGTGCAACTTAAATTACCAAGATTCACGTATAATCCCAATTATTTTTCATAATTTTACTGGATACGATTCACATTTTCTCATCAGAGATATTGCCAACATTTTTAATGGAAGAATGGGACTTTTACCGCTAAATAAGGAACGGTTTATTTCTTTTGCCAAGCATATTGATGGCTGTGATATCAAACTCAGATTTATCGATTCTTTTCGTTTTATGGCTTCATCTTTGGATAAATTATCTTCATATCTTCAAGAATTAAATATTCTCAAGCATGAATTCAATCAAGATCAACAGTATTATCCTTTTACTGATGAAAAATTTCAACTACTACAAAGAAAAGGAATTTTCCCATATGATTATTTAGATTCTTAAGAAAAACTATATATAACAGAAATTCCCTCAAAAGATAAATTTTACAGTACCTTGCATGATAAAGAAATTTCTAATAAAGATTACGAGCATGTGAAAAACGTATGGGATAAATTTAACATTTCAAATTTAGGAGAATATTCTGATTTATATTTGAAAACACATGTATTGCTGTTAACCGAAGTTTTCGAGAATTTCCGCAATAACTGTATTTCAACGTATGGCTTAGACCCTGCGCATTATTATACAGCACCTGGATTGACATGGGATGCTATGCTCAAGTGTACAAAAATTCAGCTTGAACTGCTTACGGACATTGACATGGTGATGTTTATCGAGCGAGGTATAAGAGGTGGAATCAGTCAGTGCTCCAATCGCTATGCTCATGCAAATAATAAGTATATGTTTGAATATAATCCAGCAGAAGAATCTAAATATCTCGTGTACTTTGATGCTAATAATCTTTATGGATGGGCTCTTCAACAACCATTACCTTACGCTAACTTCAGATGGGTTGATGTAAACACCGATTTTAATGTACCAGATGATTATGAATTTGGTTACATTCTAGAAGTTGACTTGGAGTATCCACAGTACCTGCTTGATGTACACAAAGACTTACCGTTTTGTCCTGAGCACATGAAACCACCAGGCTCGAAATTAGAAAAACTGCTGACTACCGTAGAATCAAAATCGCGATATGTGCTTCATTATCGAAATTTAAAACAAGCTATCAAAAATGGATTACGCTTTACCAAAATTCATAGAGTTTTAGAATTCAAACAGAGAGCTTGGCTTAAAGAATACGTTGATCTAAACAGCAAAATGAGACAAGAAGCAAAAAATGATTTTGAGAAGAATCTTTATAAATTAATGAATAATGCCGTATTTAGAAAGACTATGGAGAACGTTCGGAAGAGGGTCGATGTTAAATTAGTAAATAAATGGGAAGGAAGATATGGGGCAGAGGTTCTCATTTCCAAACCAGAATTGCACAGTTGGACTATCCTTGATGAAAATCTTGTACTAATTGAACTTGAAAAAACTGAAGTACTTATGAATAAGCCAATCTATGTTGGTCTTTGTGTTTTAGATTTATCGAAAACTCTAATGTATGACTTCCATTACAATTATATGAAACAAGAGTTTGGCGATAGATGTAAACTGCTCTATACAGATACTGATAGTTCTTTGTATGAATTTGGCTGTAAAGATATTTACGCATTCATGAAACGACATATTCAGAATTTTGACACTTCAGATTATCCAGCTGAAAATATTTTCGGAATGCCTTGTGTCAATAAGAAAATTGTCGGTCTAATGAAAGACGAGTGCTGTGGACAAATTATGACTGAGTTTGTGGGACTGCGCAGTAAAATGTATAGTGTATGCATAAACGGAAAAGATCGTATAAAGAAGATTAAAGGTGTAAAAAGCTGCGTAGTTGATAGAACAATTAATTTTGATGATTACGTTAAGTGCTTGAAAAACCATTCTACTCAGTATGGACAACAGTGTATTATTCAATCAAGGTCACATAGAGTGCATACTGTTAGACAAACAAAATTAGCATTGAGTCCCTATGACGACAAACGCTGTTTGATTCCAGGAGAAACAGATACTCTACCTTGGGGACACTATAAATTACTTAATAAAAAATGATTATGTAGGTTCTCTCATAAAACTTTTTCTAAACGATAATGTATAAAATATCAATTCAATTGTGCTCATCATAACGTTAAGCTTTTGAAAAAACTTTATAATGATCAATTTGTTCAGCTGAATGAAGAAAAACCAAGCGATTTTTCAATGATTTGGGAGTAATAATTCATAAGTAAAAAATAAATATGGAAAATTTTCATTATGTATAAAATAAAAAGTTTTTATTTATTATAACCTTTACAAATCTGATTTATTTATCCAACTATTGTGCGAATTATCGAACCCTAACCATTTTACATAAAGCTTATTTTCTTGTTTTTTCTATACTTTCTCTACAAGATAAACATCTGGATATTTGACTTTAAGCAATTCCTGTTCATAAAAACCTCCAGCGATGGGTTGATCTTGATAGTCCTTCAGCTTGTACGTTGGCACTGGATACGTTGGCACAACTTGACTAATGGTAAAAATTTCTGTCAACCAGTTGGGCGTATAACCCTTTTCAAATACTTGCTTCATTTTGCTCACCCGCACCTTATCTCCAACTTTAAATTTAGCTTTCTTCTTACTTTCTTGGTGAGAGAAACGTTTAAGGACTTCAGCTTCATTCTTTCTACTGACATCTATCGGTTTCATACCGATGGTGCGATGTATGCTGTTATTGTACTCAACCAGTAAATCAGGTAAGATATCGACCCATTTATAGTTGCCTCGTAAACTAAATTGCTTCCACATCTTATTTTTGAGCGTGCGATTGAAGCGCTCACAGATGGAAGCTTTTAAATTGCTGTATGTTGAGTAGAGATTGATGCCATAACGTTTCACGAGACCTTCAAACGAAGAGTTGTAAAATTCTTTTCCTCTATCGGTATGTAAGTTTTTTGGCACTCGACCTTGCTCTAGAATAGATTTCATTGCTGCTGAAACTTCGTTTCCCGTTTTCTGCTTTAAAGGTACGGCCCAGGCGTACTTTGAGAATACATCGATGACTGTCAGTAGGTACTTGTAACCTCTATTTTCTTGTGTGTAAGGTAGCATCTCTACCAAATCAGCTTGCCAGGTATCATCTATACCACGCATTATAAACCTTCGCCGCTGATAATTACGTCGAGCTGGTTTATGAAGCTCCTCTACTAGTCTAGCCTTTTGATGTGTCATTATTCTGAGCAGTTTTAAACAAAATTTCATATAGTTCACTAATAGCCAAATCTATTTTTCTCTGTTTTTCCGCATTCTCATCCTTGATGATTTGTATAGCTAATTCTATAGCATCAATTGCTTTTCTCAGATCACTCGTGATTGCGTGAACAGCGTGAATCTTGTAGTGTGCGTTCTATACTGGCTGTATCCATCCCTCTCCTCTCTTCCACCTATTTAATTCGTGTGTGCGAATCCTTGGCATGCGACCGAATAGTCAAGGTGGGAGAAAGACGAGCTAACGAGTGGCCCTGCGAGGCCTGCTCGGGTAGAAGACTTTGAGCACTCCAAGGGCTAGGCGCTCGACTTCATTAAGAATAGCAATAATCGGGATCCCGTGTCCGTCGTCGTCACCCAGAGTTGCTGACCAGGGCTGTTCTTCTCGCCCATCACCACTAAACGACGCCTATTGTCGTCGACCTCACCACGTTATACAGGACGGGGAGGTCTTCTACCTGCATTATTACAAAAAAAAACGAGGAAAGAGAGAAAGAGAAAGAGAACGAGAGAAAGAGACCGAGAAAAGCCATTCCCCGACAGCGTGCGACGTCATCTGCCACGACCTTTGAAGAGGAGAAGACTTTCGGTTTGTGTATGTGTGAGTGTGAATGCGATTAATTTTAAGATTTTTATTTATATTTCGAAAACGCAAACATCCATCGCTCAGGGTACCCGCAACCCTGATAATTACTTTATTAAATTTATTCTTTCTGTTGAAATATTTTTTTTTATATTATTTACCCTAACCACAACAATTGGCTCCCAACGCGCGACCCTAGATGGATGTATGAGTTTTTATCTTAGTGTAATAAGCGATAATATAAAAAAATCCGTAGAATAGAGTAGTATAAGTAGAGTCCCGTATAAGTAGTTATGACCGTTTTATTTTTAAGTATCTTGCGATAACATCATATTTTATACCCGATAATGAACGGATACCGTGGGATGTGCCACCGGAGCGGGGAATTAACAATATTATTGACCGTTTGAATATGAGAATAGAGGGATTGGAGATGGAAGTTAGAAATTTAAATCGACAAATACGTAGCTTAGCGATAAGTAACCGACAAAACCAGGAAAACACGTGGACGAAAAATTTGTTACGCGAAATCACACTGCCCAGCTTCTCGGGAGAATCGTGGGAAGACCCAGGGGAATTTTTGCATGATCTCCATCAATATATTACAATAAAACGAATCCCCGACGAATACCAGCCTAAAATCGTTGAAAGGACATTGAAAAGAAAAGCATTCTCGTGGTTTCAGGCGGTTAAAAGGCGTTTGAATAATTTTCATGATTTCGATCAATGCTTCCGACAAGCATACATGACACAGGAAAAAATGGACCGCGCGATTGATATTTGGAAAGCGCAGAAGTACAAAGAGGGCAGTATTTTAAATTATTTTTATTTACGAGTTAGTGAGTCAAATAAATGTATGCCCCCTTTAACTGAATATCAGAGAAACCGAGTCATTATGGGACAATTGCCACGCGATATACAAATCGCGATGGTCGGGCGTGATCTTGACAACACACAGGAGCTTGTGGAGGCTTTGACGCGCGCAGATGAAGCACGTGCTAGGGAGTATTCAAGCTCGCAAAAGTATCCGCAAAATAAGCTCGATAGCCGCGGAGAACGACGCGAAGAACATAACGGTTCGTATGATAAATCCAGGCAAGCTGGCCATTCAAATTGGAACAATAATAATAATAGCCGAAGTTATCAGAAGCATAATGGTCAATTCGCACGCGATAAGCAGCCTAATTACGAGTCGAACTATAATAATAACAAGGAAGTAAATCCGCGATACGGCCGACCGAACCAAAACAATAATACACGAAAAGACGTTGCGACTGTTGACGTTGATACGGTGGGATCAAATGAATCGTTAGAAACTGTCGAAACTATAGCCGAGATACATAATGAACCAATTAACGATTACGACGACTCGGGAAACGAAACGGCAGCTCGCTATTAACTGGTCCAGTTGTGAGTTGCAATATCGAAGTGAAGGACCTGGCCTATGATGTATCGGAGGGTTATGATGATGAAGAAATTAATAAAAAAACGATGTTTAAATGCTTATTGGACAGCGGTAGCAATGCTACGCTAATGTCGCAGGCGACGTTGGAGTGCATCAAACATTCAATAAATGTTAAAGTACTACCGGTTTTGAATACCTACCTGACGGGCGCTTTCGGAAAGCGCAGTAATAAAATCAAAAAGCAAGTATACGTAGAACTAATGGTCGAAAGTCTCGCGATAAAAACAATTTTGCTAGTGGTCGGAAATCTACTGTACGATGTTATTCTGGGAATAGATTGGATAATAGAGAATCGAGTAATTATTAATGGCAAAACGAAATCTGTAAGAATACAGCAATTACTTATAAGTAACGAACACTTGAGTTTTTCCAATCTGTTTCCATGTGCGTATACACATCCGAAAGTCGGAAAATACGTTGAATGCTCGACTTTGTCTGAGCGGGGCGGATTCATTTCGTGTCCGGAGAGTGACGCTCGTTTTTCTTCTGGGCTGGGGAATGATCACTGCTTTGTCGCCTCGACAGACGGTTTCGAGGAGGAAATCAGCGAAGCGATGAGACAATCTACTTATTTAACGGAGAGTGAAAAGGATAATTTACGTATGCTAATAAGAGAGTATCGGGATGTTTTCTCTAAAATCCCCGGTCGCATAAAAAATTACGCTTATGAATTTAAATTTAGAAGCACGGCTCCAGAGTTTCGATGG
This sequence comes from Muscidifurax raptorellus, assembly GCA_020010945.3. Taxonomy (NCBI): domain Eukaryota; kingdom Metazoa; phylum Arthropoda; class Insecta; order Hymenoptera; family Pteromalidae; genus Muscidifurax; species Muscidifurax raptorellus. The sequence continues at coordinate 1,532,172 of JAHUUD020000023.1, forward strand.
ACATACCCAATCCCTCTCGCGCACAAACCGGCATTTTTAAACGAGATTGAGCGGCTTCGTAGGCTTGGCATAATTAAGAGAGCATCGAGTTCAATTTGTAATCCCATACGTGTCGTTATTAAAAAAGACGGCACGGTTCGTGCCTGCTTGGATGGCAGAAAACTGAGTCCATTTTTAGAGCCCGATGTAGAAAGCCCGCCGTGAGTCGATGAAATAATTCAGGACAACGCTGGAAGGAGGTTTTTTACTAGCACCGATCTCACGGAGGGATACTATCAGATTCCTTTGTGTGAAGCATCTCAAAAGTACACTGCCTTTATTGTCGAGGGAGATACCTACGTTTTCTGTCGTGTACCGTTCGGTATCTCGGTGTCCGGTTCAGTTTTCATGCGTGCATTGGCCACAATCTTTAACGAAGGAGAGCGGCGTGAATTTTTGACCCTATACGTTGACGATGCATTTGTTAGATCGCGTACATTTGAGGAACATCTTCGACACCTCAAGTATTTCTTTTCAAAATTACGCGAAAATGGACTTACGCTGAAGTTGAGTAAAACGCGATTATGATGCGAGGAAGTTCCGTTTTTAGGTTTCATTTTGAGCGCTGCGGGTGTCCGGCCGAATCCCGACAAAGTACAGGTTATTTTGGATATGCCGGAGCCGAGAAATCGGAAAGAGCTGCAGCAATGTATAGGCATGTGTAATTATTACCGCATTTTTTCGATAAGATACGCGGTTTATATTGAACCGTTTCGTCGTCTTTTGAGCAATAAGAGTCAGTTCATCTGGACCAGGGAGCACTCAGAGGCCTTCGGCGAGTTAAAACGTCAGTTCGCGGAGCACGTTATGCTTCAGCATTATGACGTGAATAAACCGTTTTATTTACTAACAGATGCTAGTAAGCAGGGGATTAGTGGCGTTCTATATCAGTATGACGACGACAACAATATGAGAATAATCGCTCTCGTGAGATGTTGTCTTACTGCGTATGAATCGAACTATTCGACGTGCGAATTGGAGCTTTTGGCTATTGTTTTCGCGGCTACGAAGTTGAGATATTATCTCGCGGGTAAGAGGTTTAAAATCAGAACCGATCATAACGCCCTGACGTTTCTGTTAAAGACTTCGCACCATACGTCGCGATTGATGCGCAGGACCTGCATAATGCAACAGTTCGCGTACGATGTTGAGCATTGTCGTGGCAAGGACAACATCATCGCGGATTATTTTAGCAGGATCTCGCCAAACCGGTGTATCTCTCGCGTTGATTTAAACAACGATCGTGAAAAGCGTGATTGTTGAGATAATATCGTGGCCGCTGCTCGTTTAGTTACGACATGGTTTCCGGAACTACGGCAGATTGCTGCGATGCAATCGAATGACGAGGAAATAATAAAGTTTAAAAAATTAATGGAGGCCGGTGATTCAAAGAACTATCAGCTGCACGAGGGAATTCTTTTTTATAAATTGGATCGCGGATATACGTGAACAATCGTGGTGCCAGAGGTGATTCGAGACAGATTAGTGCGCGAAATGCATGAACGTATTGGCCACGGTGGAGTGTACAAAACACTGAGCGAATTGCAAAGGAATTTTTGGTGGAAAGATATGCGAAAACGCGTAAAAAATTTTGTTTCGCGTTGTGATTTATGTCAAAGGACGAAATATCTTAATAAAACGATGACAGGCCGGTTTTTACAGGTGAAAGCATCGAAAATCAATGAATTAGTAGCCGTCGATCATTATGGACCGCTCCCCCGGTCAACAGCCGGTGTAGAATACATTTTTGTTGTTCTTGACGTCTTTTCAAGACACGTTGCGCTTTACCCCTTAAAAAAGGCAACCGCGAAAGCGACCATTAATCGAATGCAAACATATTTCGAAACTATAGGTAAACCGGAGAGAGTTCTGAGCGATCATGGGACTCAGTTTATGTCTCAGGCTTGGCGTAACTTTTTGAGCGAGGAAGGTGTTCAGCCAGTATATCACGCATAACCCGTCGGAGCGCGTAATGCGTGAACTAGGCGAATTTTTTCGTCTTTATTGTAGCGAGACACATACCGCCTGGGCCAGGCATATTCCGCAAATTAATTTTTGGTTGAATAATACGAACCACTCAACCACTAAATTTACTCCGTACGAGTTGCATCACGGAGTGCAACCTAAAGATAAAATTCGCGAAACTATTAAATTTCCGGAAGGATTACCTGAGCCTTATGAGGTAAAGGTCGAATTAACACACGCTCGCACTGATAAAGTACACAAACGGCAAAAGGCAAAGCAGGCAACTTACAGTAAAATTCCTATAAAAGATGGGGACCTCGTACTTCTGCGCGTCCCAAAGCAGTCCAACTTATTGGAAAGAAAAATTGCTACATTTTTTCATTTATACTATGGCCCTTACCGCGTGTTCCGCTCGTTTAACGAGAATGCATTTGAACTGGTCGATAAAGATGATCATCAGAAGTTGATAGGCAGATACAATAGAGCCGATCTGCGTTTGTATTTCGAACCAGAAAATGACAAATAACTGTCTGAGTGGCGTTCTGATTTAATGTTTTGACTATATGTGCCGTCGTTGTTAATTCTCTAGCAATTTAAGTGAATTTTTTTTTATTGTACTACGTGACTGTGATTGTGTTTCTTTGTAGGGATATTATTTGTTACTCTAGCGTAAACATTGATTTTATATATGACTTTCCTGTAATTTTTAACGCACGATTATATTTATTACTTTAATTTTAAGGTGATCATAGAAATAAGTTTATTTTCGCGATATATAGATATAAAAAAAAATGTTATAATATGTACATGTATATATCGTACTCTGCGATGGATGCAAATTTAGGGAAAATATTTATACAGGTATAACGCATAAATTATCACCTCAATCATGATTTGTTGTTCTATGTAATGCGATTGTGTTTATCGGTATTTATTCGCTTGCTCATTTTCGGTGCCGGGTGTGTGTTTGCAGTTCTTTTGAATGCCGGATTACTTACTGTACTCGTAGTAGACTGTCTATTCTTAGGTAAACTGTAGACAAAACACAAAAGTAAGCGTATGCATAATATTGTGTTTTTATGTAATAGCAATTAATATATGATTTTGGCTTCACGCAATTCTTCGATAATGGAATGAATCTCATTTACGTGGCTATTATTACCAGCTAATCTTTCAGCCATGAGTAAACGTAGACGATCAACTAGTTCGTTAGGATCGTCCCAATAAACATACTAGCATATCTATAAAGTAATGTGCATAAGCAAAGTCAAAGGGACTCATCTTTCGTCGTATTTTGAACGGAATAAACCGAGAAGAATCGAGAGATATATATTAAAGCTAAGGTGTTACATTACAGCTTAACTATACCGTATAAATACGAGCGCGTCATCATTGGAGACAGTCTTCATTCAGCTGTCGAACTTTTCTGCTCGTGTCCCGATCTCTTGTTAGGTGCACAGAGGAAACTGTCGAGACGAAAGAGAGAGAGAAAGAAGGAGAGAGAGAGAGAGAGAGAGAGAGAGAGAGAGAGAGAGAGAGAGAGAGAGAGAAAGTCGAAACTTACAACGAGAGGAGAGAGCTGAGCTGAAAAAAGGAGAGATCAATAACGGTTAGTAACTTGTATACAATACTTTAATTCTGAACGCTTCTCGTGTGGCAGAATGTTATATTACCATTTTCAATTACCAATACCTTTTACAGAATAATGGACAATACGCAGAATATACATTTATTTTACCGAGGGTGCGTGTGCCAATTTAATGGTTGGAGCTCAATCAACATTCATTGTTACATACAATCGTGATGGCTATTACCACGCGTGAGGAGGTAGAAAATGCAGATATATATTGCATTGTTGACAACATGTACACAAAGTTGTACAAAGTAAACAGCATTTTTTGGATCACAAAGCTGGCGGAGGATGAGCTGCAGTTAATAAATAATATTCAATAAATCCTTCAAATTAATATTTTGTAACAGGTAATGCATATGATAAATTCTATTAAATCCATCGTATAAAATATCGAAAAAATAATTGACACATATTTCTCAAGTAAATGAATATTAACTCGGTTAGTATTCATTTATTTGAGAATTATGTGTCAATTATTTTTTTGATATTTTATACGATGGCTTTAATAGAATTTATCTTATAAGTTACCTATTTATATTTTGTAACTGTTTAATATTGTAAACTTTTTCACTTTTATACTTATATTAAAAATACACTTGAAAAAATTTAATACGACTTATCATACATTTTACCCTAATACTTAACCTTATCCTTCTGCATGCTGTAATAATAATTAAACAAATAATAATTCAAAAAGCAATTTTTATATAAAAAAATGTTCTTAAAATATGATTTACTGTTGCATTCAGCCGCTGACGTCAGCGCGCGGCTAAAGTTCACGCAAGGTATAGTATATAATAGAAAGAAAAAGAAAGAAAAGGTAGAGAAAGCAAAGGAGAAAGAGAGAAATAGCTGCCGATAATACATATAGCAGCACCGCATTGTACGCAAGATATAAATATCAGGTGTAATAGTAAGTATACGAGGGGAAGAGAGAGAAAGAGAGAAACGAAGAAAGAGGAAGAGAGGACTGTTGATACGCAGCAGCTTCGGATTGTAAACACGTTCGAAAAAAAACATCAGGTGTAGCCTGATCCGCGCTTTATCTCACTGCGCGTCATTATTGCATGGCACCATCTAGAAGATTCCATACGTAGAGACATTGTGATGCGGCAGCTTGACCTTGAGCGGCCTCCTGGACAAGGCTCATGGCCAGGAGTCAGCTGCTCGAAATATACGGCCAGGAGTAGACTTCCCTCCACTGCACCACCTCCGTCGCTGCCCTCTACACCTTAGCCTGCACAGGTAGAGTGGTGGCGCAGCTCTGCTCTCTCACCTGCACAGGTCAGTCGAAGGGTAGAGCGGCGGTGGGGGTCTAGAACCCGTAAAGTCGCCGACTCCTGGTGCCAGCCCCTTAAGCACACCTGCTGTTCTGTTTTACCAACAGGTGTGCTAGTCTCACCTGCATAGGTGTGCTGATGACGTCACACACATACACACATAAAGGTTTGCACTGCATTGCCCATAAGAACCCGTGTATAACGTATCGTTGTAGTGGTGAGATTGTGTGTATGTATATGGAAAAGGCGAGTGGTGGGGGGTCCAGAACCCGTATAGTCTATCTACTCGAATGAATTGGCAGCGATTTTATAAGAGTAAATTTATTTTTTTTATTTTAACTATTATACTGTTATTAGAAATATTATATAAAAATATAAAAATTAAAGTTCCCATGATTCAGGATTTTTGAAAAAAAATCAGTGCAAGAGATGAGTTATCACTGTAGTTAACCCTTTCATTCGCGCAATTATGAAACATACCAAACACCATAATGCGATACTTTACATTTTTGGAGTCGCTGATTATGAATCCGATATCAACATTGTAAAATTAATTGTTTAAACAATTTTGTTTAAAAAAATGCTTGCAAAATTATTATTCTTATATAATTTTTGTACTGGAATTCAATTCTACGGTAATAATTAAGTAATCACGTGATCTTTCAAAGTATATTAATGATTCCGATGTCAAAATTGTAAAATTAATTGTTTAAACAATTTTGTTTAAACAAATTCTTGCAAAATTATTTTTTTTTTATAATTTTTTGGCTGGAATTCAATTCAACGGTAATATTTAAGTAATAAGGTGATCATTCAAAAATATTAATAATCTAATTTTGACATTAAGAAATCAAATCTAAAAAAACACTTTTTTTTAAATTAAACATATAGTATTCGAGAACGAAGTATGACCAGCGTGAAAAGAGTGAGTATTTTTATCGCGAAACGTTATTTTAATTTCTCGAGCCGGATTTCGTAAACAGCAGAGGACCATTATTGCCGACCTCAAGGTGCGTAACCACAGCAGTTCGATTCCGAGCTTTGACGAGGGCACACCGAACAATAGAGAGACATCAAAGTTTCACACTTAATAAAAGAAGTTTCAAAATTGGACCTTCCTATATTTCCTTCGGTTGCTTTTCTCTTTTTTTCGACAGCTTTAAAAATGTTAGTGAATTCGATGAACGTTACCAATCTTTTTCTTATTTCACTTCTAACACTGGATTCACTTCAAACACTGGATTCACCACAAACTCCAACTAACCAAAAGGAAATAGAGTTGAAGTCTCACATTGAATATTTGGACTTGAAAATATCTATAATGCAGATCAAAGCCGTCTCGAACATAAAATGCATTCAGGGAGAACGTTGTCCATAAAAGGACAGAAACAAGTAGAAGGCTTTGTCAGTCAGTTTCATCAACAACACATTCCTATACAGTATATCCTTTAATATCCTCCAATGGAAAATTATTTTCACCTCTGTTTTTAGTTTTACTGGAAAATTCGGACCAATAGTAGAAAAAAATCTATTTAAACCGAATAACAATCATTTAGTAGCATCTAAATCTGGAAAAATTACTTCAGGTATATATAATTATACATTACATTTTAATAAGAAATAAAGAAATAATTAAATTTATTTAATTTCTTTGTCATTCTTGTTCCAAATGTTGGAACGCAAAGCCTTTTATTAGTATTCATGGAGTGTCCATTATTCAGCAGTGGTAACAGAAGCTACACCAGAAGATAAATCTGTAAAAAAATACCAACGGGGACGACAGGACTAATTCAACCTTTAGATGTATGTGGGTTTAGACAAAGAAAATATTTTGTACGACACTTTTCTGATAAAGTTCTTTTCATGAATTACACTCTGAATTTACATCTACGAAATAACATTGTAAAACTGCAATCGTACCAAAAATAATAAAATGCGAATATAAAAAAGGATTTTCTGTATGTACAATAATAAATAATATAAAAGTGATTCTCTGCAATTCTATTTTCAAAATGCGTATTTCTTTTATTATTTCATACCCAAAACAAACAAGTTTAAAATTTTAATAGCGGGGCTATTCATTGAGGCATTCGCTTTTCGTTGAATCGTAATACTCCTCCGTACAGACGGATTCTGGGTTAAATCGATAATGTATCACCCTCTCTATTTTCATGTTTATTGCTGAATATATCAGTGATTTATGGAAAGTAGAGAGGGTTTATGGACTATACATGTGATTATAGACTTCAAATAAGGGGCGAGTACCTAAAAATGGAAATGACAAATATTAATTTTCTTACTTATCAAACTGCTGTGATTACGCATCTTAAGGTTGGCAATACTGGTCATCCGTTGTTTACCAAATCCGGCTCGAGAAATTAACATAACATTTCGCGATAAAAATACTCACTCTTTTCACGCTGCTTATACTTCGTACTCGAATATTAATTGTTTAACTTTTTAAAAAAGTGTTTTAAAAAAAATAATAATTTTGCAAGAATTTGTTTAAACAAAATTGTTTGGACAATTAATTTTACAATTTTGACATCGGATTCATAATCAGCGACCCCAAAAACGTAAAGTATTGCCTATTTATGTTGATTGGTATTTTTCTTAATTGCGTGACTGAAAGGGTTAACTGCAGGGGTAACCCACCCCTTAAACTGAATTTTTTTCAAAAACCCTGAAACATGTGAACTTTAATTTTTAATATTTTTAATAACAGTACGATAGTTAATTAAATTTAGCTGATTTAATAAGATCTGTAAGAAAAAACTGTAATAAAAAAATTCACTCTTATGAAAAATAGGGGATGCAACCTTTCAGTATGAAAATAGGGCAGTTACTTACACCTGTTTAAAACAATTTCTTTGGTGTTAGTTTCATTCGGATATCTTGATTAGTGTCCCAGATAATAATAAAAATCGATTTTTGCGGGTAAACTTTATGGGTGGTTTTTAATTATTAGTAGTGGTATTCCACCGATAAAAAAAATACGTGATACTTTCTTTTTAATGTACTACAACATATTATAATATTATCGAAATCGGCGACTGATACCTAAGGACCTTTCCTTGTAAGATAAGTATGATCGTGTCCGTCTCTGTGTAATTAACCGTTGTTTTTTGCTTTATTGATGATATCGTGAAAATCCCGTCCCATTTTTACTGATCAAATTAGCATCTCCAAAGAGGATTCAATGAATACGCTACGGCTTTCATGTTAAAAGTATCATTAAGAACTAGTGGCGTATCATCCGTATTGTTTATCAGTGAGGCTACGTTTTATTCAGTTTTATTGAGTAATACGGGTGAATAATTTACGCATACGTCGCGTGAGTCGTATTGTATTAGTGCGTGTGACGCCACATACTTATTACAATATACTCATCATTATTAATTAAACCTCACAGTATTGTTTATTCATTCACGAATCCCAACATGGTACCAGAGCATGGTTGGTATTTCTACTTATCTTCTATAGTTACTCTAGATTACTATAGGAATAATCAAAAATGAGGTTGCAACGAGACAGCCGTCTCGTTGCAACCTCGTGCAAACACACACGCGAACTCAGCCGTGCGCATACCGATACAAAATCGGGCACACAAACAGAAAGGCGAGTCGGCTATATAAGACCAGCTGCCGGACTATAGGGAGGCAGTTCAGCTTGAGCTTTCGATCTGCACAGTTCTGTGCGCACACAACATTGTATGAGAGAGTTCGAGTAAGAGCAAACCGTAGAACTTGCCGTCTTATGAGGACACGTGACGGATTTTCTACAGTGACCGATCGTATTCCTGATTGCCATCGTGTGCACACGAAGTAACCAGGAAACCCAGGAGACAGAGAAACAACCTCCTCGTGAGCACACGTCTCAGTAGGATATCTCTACCCGTACTACACCGTAGCACCGTATTTCCTTTCTCACTGTGTGCACACGGGACAAAAGAAATACGAAAAAGCTAGAACAAAAATTATAACACTAATTTGTTACGAACAAATAGTATACAGTTCGCGGTAGTTTTTTTGATGTTGAATCCGAATCCGGCCTCAGAATTTCTCCAGCACGTCAGGTCTTTGAACTATTCTAACCTAAAATTGCAAAAATTAACGTTTTAGCCTATATTTGAGATTATGTAGCATCGACAATTTTTTTCCTCAAAATTTATATACAGCATCTCAAAGTACAAGTCTTACTCTTTCAAATGCCATTAAGTTTGCTTAAATACCTATTTTCTTCTTCGAGATATGTGTTTTTGAAATTTTTAAGTTACGTGAATTTCTTATGTCGCTAATCCTGTGAGGAATACTTGATCTACTTATTAAAATGGCTTTTGTACTCAATAAAATGGCTTACAAACTTACACTCGAAGGTTTTTGGAGTAGCTGCAAACGGTAAAATAATATTATTAGCACTATTTCGGATAAACCTTTAGAGTATGTTGATGAATGCACAACAGCGTATGAAATAATAAAAAAATTCAACACGATGTATCTAAGTCAGTCTACATCCCTGCAAAGAATATACAGAGGAAAAATTAAAGAAATAAAATTTAATAATTACAAAACAGTTTAACAATTTTCCGTGTAGTTCGAAAAAGTAACGAACATGTTCAAAGCTGCTAATGGAAAATTAGAAGAAACGGAAAAGCTAAGATATTTGCTGAGACCTTACCGTCAAACTCTAGTTATATTTGGGACTTTATTGACGTCATCCCAGAAGACCAACGAACGGTCGACTAAGTTAAATCCAAGATCAAAGAGAAAAATATGACTCGACCCGAGTCAAATAATAAAACAAATGTAAGTACCTTTGTGGTACAAAGCAGAGGCGAATGTTTCAACTATAGAAAATTTGATCACTTCAAAGACGAATGTACGAGACCACATCAATAGAGCAGCCAGGGTAGAGGTGCTCAATCCAGGGAACAAGGTTATTGGAGATTCCACAACTAAGTCAATAACAGAGGTGGATTCTACAGAGGTCGTGGCAGAGGCAGAGGACAAACTCAACTCCGAAATGACTCTTCAAACGAACAACAGGGCAACCGCAACACATCCAAAGCATGGCTAACACCGGTCCAGAGGTGACAAACTTCAATGTAACGAATCCATTATCTTCTTATATGACTTTCGAGTCTATTAGAGATAATCAAACTAACTGTCTTGTTGAAATAAGTGAGGTAAATCACGTAAAAAGCTTCAGCAAAAATTGCAATAAAATAAATTGGATTCTAGATAGCGGCTGTACAGACCACATTGTTAATATTGATAAATATTTTGATAAATTCAGTAATTTAAATAATCCAATTGGGGTAACATACCTGACGGTAAAATTTTGAAAGCAACAAAAATTATAACAGTAAAACTATTATTCAAAAACTATTAGACTATTATTTATTAAAAAAATTAGACAAAATATATTGAGTTTATCTAAAGTTACAGAAAATTACACCGTAACGAAAAACAAAAATGCGAGAATCTATAATAAATCTAGAGAATTAATAGCAGTTACAAATAAAAAAGATAACTTGTACTTCATGAATATTTATGTATTACTAAACGATAAAAAATCTATGTATGTAAATTCAGTAAAACTAACCGACAAAGAGAAATGGCATAGGGCACTTGGCCATGTAAATTTTCAATATTTAACTAAACTAGTAATTAGTTGAAGAATTGCCAGAAAAAATTGGAAATGTCGAAATGAAATGTTCAAATTGTATTGAGAGTAAAATGGCTAATATACCGTTTGAAAATAATAGAACAAAAACTACTGACATTTTAAAATCAATTCATACATTTTTAAAAAGAGAAAAACATTTTTTAACATGTCTAGATGATTATAGTAAATGCACAAAAATTGTTTGTATTAAAAGTAAATCAGAAAATGCTAGTTGCTTAATAGAATATGGTAATTTGGTAGAAAATAAATTCAATACGAGAGTAAAGAAATTACGAAGAGATAATGGAAAAGAATATTTGAATAAGAAAATCTATAATTTCGTAAAATATGAAGGAATTGAATTATTACCGTGCCTACCCTACGTCCATGAATTAAATGGAGTAGTGCAAAGATATAATAGGTCAGTTATGGACATACATAAATGCTTAATGGGTGAAGCAAAAATACACAGGCGGTATTGGTCCAAAATTATGAAAATGGTTGCCTATTTAAGAAACCGTACAATTGCAAATGCAGCGGAGAATAGAACTCCTTACAAAATATTTTTTGAAAACCTAATGTAGATAATTTAGAAATCTATGGCAGTCGAATCTGTATTAGATTTCCAGAAGTAGATTTCCAGTAGGCTCTAGTGAAAATGGTTCTAGAGTCTTAGTTAATGGTAGAATAATTAATGCTAGATATGTTCAAGTAATTAAAGCAAACACTCAAATTATATACTTAGAATAGATCGATAATCAAAAAGATAGAGATACAACAAACGAATTTGAACTTGATCAAAATTATAATGATGTACATCAAAACGGACTAAATCATTTCCCTTCTACTTCGACTTTCAACTTCAAAAATAAACAATGAAAAATTGCTACGTTAAAGTCTGGGGTCATTGGGACTCGTTCGTCTCGTCTGTGATATTATTATGGTTTTATTATAATGGCTTGAAGAGGTCTACACCACGGACGAAACGTTGACAAATGTATTTATATATTAGTTGATGTTTTTATTTTGGAAAATCAAGGGTTATCCTTCCACATTTGTCCTTTCAAAATTATTCAATTTTTTTTATCATAAATCAATAGCTTAAATAAAAACAATACATGGCAAATTGTTGAAAGACCTAAAGACAAAAAAGGCATTGGTGTTAAATAGATATTTAAAAAAAAAAGTAATAATGTTTATAAGGCTAGACTAGTTGCAAGAAGATTTCAACAAAAAAATTTTTCGAAAACGTTTATTCACCAGTAGGTAAAATGCAAACTTTGAAAATTTTATTGTCATACAGCTGTAAAAGTAACTTATTCGTTGAACAAATGGATGTCGAGACAGCATTTTTAAATGGTCAAGTAAAATCTGAAGTATATGTAAACGAACCAAAAGGTTATGAAACTGGAGACTATAAAGTTTGCAAATTGCAAAAGGCACTATATGGATTACTGGAAAGTCCAAGAGCTTGGAATGAATGTTTCAGTAACTTCATTGAAAGTTTAAATGATGTAAGAAGTAATTATGGTTATTGTTTATATGCAAATAATGCGAGCAAAGATCCAATATATAGGTATTGATATCGTTTATATTGATGTAATGGGATTATAACTGTGGTTAGTAGTCCAGTATACAGGGGTTGGTGTGTCTCACACCAAACCGTAAAATTGCGAGAGGAAGGTGGTTAGCAGCCAGAAGCAGGCTTCCTGCAGGCTGTGCGAAACGCTCGATCAGGTACTTACAATATCACTCAGACGGAAAGTGTGTGACAGTGGGCGACTCACAATGCAGCGGAAGCGATGCCTCAGGGCAGGACACGAGTGGCTGTGTGCAGCTCGGCCGCGCGCAGCGACGATCGGCACGCCTCGTAGCAACAGGTAATCCTCTGGAACGGGATGGCACGCAGCAACGCACGTACCCAGGACAACTCTATGAACTCGTCTCTTCGCACAAAAGTCTCGACTCAAACACTTTAGCTTGACGGCGCGTCGTGTATTCGGACAAAAGGATGTAAGTGTTCGGATCGGCGGCTGCTCCTGTCTCACTTACCTTACTGGAGCAGTTATGAAATAAGGTATTTATATGTATATATATATATATATGTAAATACCTTATTTCTATAAGATATATATATATATATATATATATATATATATATATATATATATATATATATATATATAATTTGTAATAATGATGATATAAACTATGGAGGATGGGAGAGACACAACCCACATAGCACGAAATATTCCTGCAACGTTTCTGCGAGGTTTCATGAAAGGTTTGTAACCTCGTAAAAATTATACAAAAAATATTGCTGAAATGTTCGTATGTCCGCGCATAATCCTTTCACAATAACTCGTGATGTTTATAAAAGGTTTTTCGTAATGATGCAGAAAGGATTTATAAAATATTTCTACAACCTTTACCAATAGGTTTAAGTCATGTTTAAACATATCATGAAATATTGCTAAAACCTCACAGGAACCTTTCGAGTTATGTTATATGAAAGGTTATTACAACCGTACTAAATATCTTTCTGAAATCATACGTGCAAAATTGCAGAAATGTTCTTATGTCCGCGCATAATCCTTTCACAATAATACTCGTGATGTTTATAAAAGGTTTCTAGTAATGATGCAGAAAGGATTTATAAAATATTTCTACAACCATTACCGAAAGGTTGAAATAATTTTTAAACATGTCATGAAATATTGCTAAAACCTCACAGAAACCTTTTAAATTAAGTTTTATGAAAGGTTTTTATAACATTACTAAAAATCTTTCTGAAACCATTCGTGCAAAATTGCTGAAACGTTCTTATATCCGCGCATAATCATTTCACAATTTATAAAAGGGTTCTCGTAATAGTACTGAAAGGTTTTATGAAATATTTTTACGACCTTTAGCGAAAGGATTAAATCATTATTAAACATGTCATGAAATATTGCTAAAACCTCACCGGAATCTTCCAGTTACGTCTTATAAAAGGTTATTATAGCATTACTAAACATTTTTCTGAAACTATATGTGCTATGTTGCTGACATGTTCTTATATCTGCGCATAATCTTTTTACAATAGGTTTTTACAAAGGTTTCACGTAATGAAGCTGAAATGATTTGTAATGTTTATAAAATGTTACATGTAAGGTTGCTGAAAGTCAAGTGGCGCGGTAGCGCCACGAAGGCAGTTTGAAAGCCTGTGGCGACCACGACACTATTTACTTCTATATTGGGTTTTCAAATTTTCAATTTCGATAATACAAATATTCACATTATTGTATCTGAATTTTTTTGGAGTATAATCATATTTGTATGCTTAACTATGATTTCTAATCGAGATATTGGCAAGAAAGTAGTTTTTTTCCTAATATACGAGAATGTTTCAACAAAAATGCTCAAATCCGTTTGGGATTCTTCAGCCCGAAAATGTTCAGACCATTAAGTTAGCCGCACACGGCTAGCGTTAAGACCGTGAATTAGCCACAAATATTGCTTTCCCACATACTTATACAGACCAGCGGCCAGCGTGACACCGTGGTGTAATTTTTTTTTATGTTATATTTTATTTGCAAATTTGAGAGTGAAAAAGAGTCAAATCGATTCAATTATGGACTCTTCTAATCTATTAAATTTATATACGACCGATGAGGCAATGGAAGAATTGAAAGATCGTGATCCAACCACGTAAGTTTTTTCGAGGTTATTTTATACACTTTTAGTATTGATGAATATATGCAAGTTATTTTTTAATATTTACAGAAACATCGTAGGATATGTAGACGCAATTATGGCTCCTTCTCCAGCTGGCGCAACTAAAGATATATTATTTAAGTTTATTTTGTCAAATGGCAAAAAAAGAATTCCAATCCTCATATGGGATCCGCTTCTTATCAATAAATATTATAAAGAGATATGTTCTAGTAGGGTAGGTATAATTTTACATATTTCTTTAAAAAATTCAACATTAGCCAATTTTTTTAAATATCTTAGTTGTACGTTATTTGTTTGAATAGGTAGTCGATATCAATGGTGGTTTCTGTCGAGCAGTTAACAGAACCTTGAAAGATGATTTGATCCCATATGAGATAGTAAGAAAAGAAAATACACAACTTTTATTTTTAGGATATCACTCATTATCAGGTTTACCGACAAATGTAGTCCAAAAATTTTAATTCTTTTAATCAACAACTTCATTTCTTTACAAACGTACACTTATATCTGTGGGGGCTCGGAACGAGCCACAGCGCCGAAACAGGCGCAAGCAGCAGCTTCAGCCGAGACCACTGTATTAGCGCGGCAGCACCTCTCGGCCAGCCTGAGCCAACCTCTCGCCCCTTCCGCGAGCCACTACGATGCGTGGCGAACGGGAGGGCGAGCCGAGGTGATGAGTTTGCGTTAAACTCGAGCCTACATCAGAATTCGTCGACTCTTCAAACTGTAAAGTTTAAATAAATTCACTCATCAGATTCTCAAATTAAGTTGTTATTATTTCACCGGCTTCATCGATCGAATAAATAATATATTGGAAGTACATGAAGACACATCCGCCCTCAAACGTCTTTAACTCCAAAGTGGTGACCCCGAGTTTACAAACACGCATCAACGGAACCAAGTCGGTTAGAGATCAACAACAACAACAATAACACGATTAACGGCCGTCTATTCAAGTAAACAAGTCAGGCATCGAACCTACGCCGTCGTTTGAATTTCCAACGGTCGCCTACATCGATTGGCAACAATTCAACCGATTTATCATCGATTTCACACCTCAGGAGCAACTTTTGGCGAGCTACAGGGACAGAAGCCGACGTCCTAGACAACCAGCTGCAAGGCCAAGTAGCCATAGCCACGCCAACAGCCGTTTCAAGGCGTTTTACGTCGCCGACGCAGCCGCTCCGAAACCGCACATCAATTTCGCGTAAGCCATACGTAACCAGGTACGCACGCTTTGGCAACGACCGTGCTGGAGATACGAGTCGCTCTTCACATCGTTTTCTCCGCACGGCTCGCGCTTCCTTTAGCAGCGTCGCCGCTACGCGTGTGAGTCGCTCTTTCACTCACCGCGTCCTTTTTCTACGGCACCTGGTGCGTGGTCCCGTATACGCTTCGCGCTACGAGCGTACAGAGCATTTCGTGTCGCACTTCTCGCGCCTTTTCTTTTTTTTTTCTCTTTCCTCGCGCTTCTGGACGCTATTCCACGAGTTGCTTGAGCGTTTCGCATACTCGCACTGCTGGCTTCAGACGCTCCTCGCTCGCGCTCTTCCTCGCGGGAGTCGCGCACCGCTATACGTCGAGCGTACAATTTTGCCCAGCGGCGTAATTCTGGCATGCCACTGCACCGCAGCCCAGTCCAGTAGCAATCATCGTCGTCGGGAGCTAACGACAGCGCAACGCAAAACGAATCGCAGAGCTCCGATTCGCTTCAATCGCCAAATATGCTCGGCGCAAACAATACCGGCACCGGCGCCAGCATCGATTTTGGCCTGGGATCTGGAGGAAACGGCAGCAATAATCCAGGCGGCACCATTCCTGGACTAAATCCAGCACCAGGAGGTTTAACAAATCCGCGCCGAAACGACGACGATGACATCGCGCTCAGTGTGCAAGCCGCAACCGCCTGCACGCTCCCATCTTATTGGAATTTTAATCCACGATTGTGGTTTGCGCAGGTCGAAGCAGCGTTCAACACGAACCGAATTCGGAGCGATAGCAGCAAGTACGACCTGCTCGTCGCACGCTTGCCACCAGACATCGCACAGGAAGTATCAGACGTTATCCTGAGCCCGCCTCCAGAGAACCGCTACAGCACGCTGAAGAACGCCGTTCTAACGCGCTTTTCCGTCTCTTTGGACCACCAGCTCCATCAGCTCCTGAACGAGGTCCAGCTCGGCGACAAGAAGCCATCGCAGCTCCTGCGCCAGATGAGGCGCCTCGCTGGCTCCTCAATCAACGATGACGCTCTTCGGGTCAAGTGGCTTGACCTTCTGCCACCTTACGCGAGTCGGATGTGCCGCGTGCTCAAGGCGACGTCTCTCGACGAGCTTGCGTCTCTCGCCGACGAACTGGTCGGTCCAGAGGTGGCCGTCAACGCAGTCAACTGTTCCAGCGCGCCATCGCCAGTCCAATCAAGCGGTTATACATCAGGCAGCGCCTCGCCGCTGCCACCACAAGAGGCTACGGCGCTTCGGCTCGCGATGACGCAGGTCGTCGCTACACTGCAGCAGCACTCAATCACGCTGCAAGCAATCGCCGCATCTCTGGCGCAGCCCGCGCAAACGTCTCGAGGACGCTCAACGACGCGCGCGACGTCGCGCAACGGCCGTCAGCAACGTAGCCGCTCCGCTACGCCAGCCAACGTCCAGCCTGGTTGGTGCTGGTATCACCAGACGTTTGGCAACGAGGCGACCAAGTGCAAATCACCGTGCACGCACTCGCGGCAGGAAAACTAACGCCGCCACCGCGCCCGCAGGCAGCAACGGTTGGCGCACTCCGCGAGCAACGCCTGCACTTAACCGATGAATCCTCACGCCTGCGCTTCCTGGTTGACACGGGATCGGCCGTTTCCCTACTGCCACGTGCGCTCTTCAAGAAAGCGCGTCAACCAGGACCTCTCACGCTCAGCGCAGCCAAGGCATCGGAAATCCGTACGTATGGCACACACCGCATGGTTCTGAACCTGCGGTTGCGCCGTCCTCTCAAGTGGCACTTCATCATCGCCGATGTCAGCAACCCGATCATTGGCGCCGACTTCCTGGCGCATTTTGGCCTCAGCGTCGATTTACAGCGCCGACGACTGCACGACACCAGCACCGCGTGCCACGCAACCGGCGCAGTTCTCCCTGCAGAGGTCCACTCCGTCGAGGTGCACATCTCACCCGACGTAGCAGAGGGAATCTTCGCAGACCTGCTGCACGAATACCAAGACCTCGCCACACCAAGAAGCACGACCATCTTGCTGTCTGATATCGACGTCCAGCACCACATCCAGACGACTGGCCCGCCAGCAGCAGCTAAAGCCCGGCGTCTCCTCGGTCCTCGTCTCGAAGCAGCTAGAGCAGAATTTCGTCATCTTCTCGAGCTCGGCATCGTCCGTCTCTCGGATAGCAACTGGGCGAGTCCGCTGCGCCTCGTGCTCAAGCCTGACGGTACATACCGCATCACGGGCGATTACCGTCAGCTTAACAGCCGCACCATCCCGGATCGATACCCGCTGCCGATCATCGAGGACTTGCTGCTCAGCCTCGGAGGAAACATCTTCTCCGTTGTCAACCTCAAAAAGGCGTTCTATCAGCAGCCGATTGCACCAGAGGACGCGCACAAAACAGCCATCATCACGCCCTTCGGCCTCTACGAATTCACCAGGTCGTCGATGGGCTTACGCAACGCCGCGCAGTCACTCCAGCGAGCCATGGATCACTTGCTGCGAGACCTGCCCTTCGCACGCGCCTACCTGGACGACATCATCGTCGCTTCGCCGAACCCAGAAGAGCATGCGAAGCACCTGAGGGCTCTCTTCGACGCGCTACGCAAGGCCAACATTCGGATCAACCCCGACAAGTGCACGCTGGGAAAGAGCCGCGTCACCTACCTCGGCTACGACGTCTCCGCCGAGGGCTCCCGACCACCGCAAGACCGCATCGAAGCCATCCAGGACTTCCCAGCACCCAAGGACTCGGCACAACTTCGGCGGTTTCTGGGTCTGATTAATTATTACAGACGGTGCATTCCCGGAGCCGCTCGCCTTCTCGCGCCACTCAACGAGATGCTCAAGGCCATCCCAGCGAAGAAGAAGGCTGTGCCCATCACCTGGACCGACGCCGCAGAAGAGGCCTTCTGCGCTTGTAAAAGCGCCCTTGCCCAGGCAGCCAGCACAACGTTTCTTCGCGACGACGCTCCGCGACGCCTACTTTCCGACGCCTCGGATCACGCCATCGGTGCCACCCTCGAGCAGCGCGAGCTCGACGGCGCATGGCGACCGCTCGGATTCTTTTCAAGGAAGCTCTCCCCAGCTGAGCGTAAGTACAGTACGTACGACAGGGAGCTCCTCGCAGCATTCGCGGCGGTGAAGCACTTCAGGGGCATCCTTGAAGGTGGCCCTTTCACTCTTTTCACGGACCACAAGCCGTTGACCTTCGCAGCCAATCAACCTCCCGAGAAGGCCTCGCCGAGGCAGTCACGTCAGATTGACTACATCCTGCAGTTCCAGGTCACGCTCGCCTACACCAAAGGACCGGATAACGTAGTCGCGGACGCACTTTCGCGAGTCGAAGCAGTCGAGATGCCCGCAAACCTTGACCTCGCAACACTGGTGCAACAGCAGGAAGTCGATGCAGATTTGCCGCACCTTCTTGCTGCGCCAACGCCCGTCCTGTAGCCGCTCAACATAAACGGCGCAACGCTACACTGTGCAGTCGATGGAGGCACCGTACGGCCGTATATTCCGCGCCAGTTAAGGAAGACAGCGTTCAACATCTTTCACGGCCTCTCACATCCGAGCATCAGAACTACTGTGCGCCAAACTACGCAGAAGTACTTCTGGCCCAGTATGCGCAAGGACGTGACGCGCTGGACACGCAACTGCATCGCGTGCCAGCAGTCGAAAGTGCATCGTCACAACCGCACCGCGCTTGGCGATTTTGCAGAGCCAGACGCGCGCTTCGACCACATTCACCTGGATACGATCAAGCTGCCACTCCACTCAGGTCTCCAGTACTGCTTGACTATCGTGGATCGCTTCTCCAGGTGGCCTACGGCGCTTCCAATCCCGGATCAACAGGCCAGCACCGTCGCCAAGGCGCTCTTTGAAAACTGGATCTGCGTTTTCGGCACGCCGCTCACCATCACGTCAGACCAGGGCGCGCAGTTCGAAGCAGCGCTCTTCACCGAACTGACGCACATCATCGGCGCCGATCGCATCCGCACCACGCCATACCATCCACAATCCAACGGGATGGTCGAGCGACTGCACCGCACGCTCAAGGCGGCTCTTATGTGCTGCGCACCTACGCCGTGGCCGCAAGCGCTTCCAACAGTGCTCCTCGGACTCCGCACGACCTTCAAAGAGGATCTTCAGGCATCGCCAGCGGAGATGCTCTTCGGCACGTCGTTACGGATTCCCGGCGACTTCTTCGTGCCCACGAGCCACCCAGGAGTCAACGCGCCGGCTTTCATCTCGGAGCTCAGGGCGCTAATGAGCAAACTACGCGCCGTTCCCGGAACTCGACACGCTCCTTCCCTTGCTCCTTTCTTCCACCAGGATCTCCGAACATGCACGTATGTTTTCAGGAGAGTGGACATCGTCAAAAAAGCCATTGCAGCCACCTTATACGGGTCCACACAAGGTGTTGGAGCGGATCAGCGATCAAGTTTACCGCATCGAAATCAACGGGACAGCGAGGGCGATATCCACCTCGTCGCTCAAACCAGCGTTCGTCGAGACGGCCGACATCCCACAGCAACCTACCCGGGCCCCTTTACAGCCCAGGCTAGCCGCTGTACGGTCCTCTACGCCACCAGCTACGCTACCAACGCCGGCGACGACATCGCCCTCGACAGCGCCTTCGCCATCACCACCCGAGCCATCTACGCCGTCCGTCACACCAACGGCGCCTTCTGCGACATCGCCGTCGCCTCCATCAACGGCGCCATCCTCAGCGAGCCCGCCGGACCAGGACCCTTCCAACGGACGAGCGGTATCGTTCCTCCTGCCTCCAGCAGTCAGCACTGGTGGGGGAGTACCTGTGGGGGCTCGGAACGAGCCACAGCGCCGAAACAGGCGCAAGCAGCAGCTTCAGCCGAGACCACTGTATTAGCGCGGCAGCACCTCTCGGCCAGCCTGAGCCAACCTCTCGCCCCTTCCGCGAGCCACTACGATGCGTGGCGAACGGGAGGGCGAGCCGAGGTGATGAGTTTGCGTTAAACTCGAGCCTACATCAGAATTCGTCGACTCTTCAAACTGTAAAGTTTAAATAAATTCACTCATCAGATTCTCAAATTAAGTTGTTATTATTTCACCGGCTTCATCGATCGAATAAATAATATATTGGAAGTACATGAAGACACATCCGCCCTCAAACGTCTTTAACTCCAAATATCTTCCATTTATTCATTTTTTAGAAATTTCTGGTTACATACGTACCAAATTTTACTTAAATCACAACCGAAGTGGACAGATGACCTATGGTGTAGGAGCTATTACGAATGGGGTTAAGAAAATACCAATTCAGGTAAAGCAGTTTGTGGAGAGTCAATTGGAATTGGGTGATTGTGTTACTGTGACAGGAACTGTGCAAGGGCAAGGTTTGTCAACTATATCTTTTTTTTCTATGAAATTTAATTTATGGTTTAGTAACATTCATTTTTTGCAGATACCCTTGTCACTGTTTTTTGCAACAGCATGTCTGATATTACATATCATCCGGAAACAGAAGCATTACCAGCAGAAGCCTTAAAGCGTGGTTATAGGCCAGTTAAAAGAACTCGTTCAACCGAATAGGCATGTTGATTACATTTGCTATTTTTCACGTACAGTTCGTTACATTTTTTTTTTTTTAATAGTAAACTTAATTGATGAAGCTTAACAAAACTTTAACCCTTTGAAAATAAATACATTTGTTTTGTATGTACCTTTAGTACGTACTAAAAACATGCGATTTACCAGGTGATGCGTATCAAATATATATGCTTATTTGGGACTGATTATTACGAATATATTAAATTAAATTTGATGTATTTGTTGTAGCCATAAATGAAAGTGCCATAAAAATAATAAAACTAATTATGCCAACTTAAAATTATATTCAATGTATTCATAATACTCAGCATCAAATTAGCATAAATTTGATACGCATCACCTGGTAAATTGCATGTTTCTAGTATGTTCTAAAGACTAAAGATACATACAAAGATATTTATTTATTTTCAACAGGGAACAATATAAAATGTTTATTATGTGATAAATGAGAGTCAATTAAAAAAATACCAAGAGATTAAGCATTTAGCTATGATTAAAAAAAATGAATACAAATAATACAGTATGGGACTGACCTAGATTATAGTACAAGATTTGTGTTCATTTATATGTTTATTTAGCTATAATTAAAAAAATTTGATATGAATATTATAGTATTTGACTGTTTGAGGTTTATAATACAAAATTTCCTTGTGTTAAACAAGATATGTGATAATTGTGTAATTAAAAGTGCGAAACTTTTAAGAGTATATATATATATATCTTTTACTTAATTATATATATATATATATATATATATATATATATATATATATATATATATATATATATATAATTAAGTAAAAGACTAATTATAACAGATAAAGTTAGAACAAAGTTATATGAAATTTGTTTTCAAAACATATGACTAATTTTAATAGTTAGAACTACGTTACATAAAAATTTGTTTCAAATATATGACTAACTATATAGGTTATGATATCAATGTTTTATAATTAATAGGTACAAGATACTTTAATTATTACAGTATTTAAAACTTTCGATTGACAAGCTTTAATTCCTAATATTTATTATTAAGCTATCGTTTCTGAAATAAGAGAAAAATAAAAAATAGCAAATATAGCTAAAAAATCATTTTTGTTTAAGCATATTTTGTGTTACAAATTCATTAAATAAAGGCTTTGTAATAAAACTTTGAAAATTTAATAAACTTTTTGTAGAAAATATGTTTTTTTATTGTGAGTGTGTGACTGAGTAATTATGGAGAAATATACTTCCTATAAATTAGTTTATAGTTTAATAAATATCCTTTTTATGGGAAAAATATGTATAGAAATATATTTTATTACTTATTACTTAATACATATCACTCTAATTGAGGTACAAATAAATTTGGTGGTTTCGACATTTCAAGAATCGTACACTTATCATCCATAATATGATTACACAATTTTTTAATAATAGTAAATTTCTTGTTACAATAATTACACGTAAACTCATTCTTGTCATGGGTATGTACGTGTCTTTTTAAAGCATCTTTCCTTGCAAAAGTCTTATCACATACGTAACAGTCGTAGTTACGTACTTTAGTATGTCTCAATCTATGGTTTATTAGATGTTATTTTTGTAAATAACTCTTTTCACAATCACTACACCATTATATTTTTAAATTTGCATGAGTTTTTTCATGGACTTTTAACTGCCAATGTCTACTAAAACTTTTCTTGCATGATAAGCACTTATAATTTTTTACATTGCCATGTGTCTTGAGATGTACATTTAGATTACCTATTTGTGAAAAACTTTTCTTACATATATTACATTTATGCGGTTTATTTTGTGTATGTATTTGTTCATGTACTATTAAAGTACTATTATTTTTAAAAGTTTTTTTACAATAAATACACTCATGCACAAATTTTTGAATCCCCTTACGGAAAAGACTCTCAAAATTTGAGAGTAAAACCCTTAAAAAAACTCTCAAATATTGACTCTTAATTTGAGAGTAGTTTGGCACCCTCGATTTGAGAGTTACCCTCAGTTGAGTGTATACTCTTCCATTAAGAGTACTCTCAAGTTGAGCGTACATCCTTATTGAGAGTACCCTGGAGACGAGCGTATACTCTATACATTGAGAGTAACCTAGTTGAGAGTATACTCTTAAGTTGAAAGTCAACTTGGATTGTGTATACTTACAACTCAAGAGTATATCTCTTTGTATGTAACTGTAAAGAAAGTAATTAATCTTAAATTATTAAACATTTGATAGTATTAATCAAAATTTATTGATTATTGATAGTATTACTTTAAAATAAGACTTTGGTTTTAATTGTTTAAACTTTAATAAAATTCACTTGTATTGTTATTAGACGATGATTTATTATTTGAGTTCTATTGAAATATTTAAGAAAAGTAAATAAAAACGCCTTTATTAAAAAAACATTTTAATAACTAAAGACCTTTATATCTAGAGTTTCATTCCGTTTTTTACTTGGAGTTTCTGTAGATTGAACAACCGACTGAAAGTTGCCTTCAATGGTGAATTCAGAATCACTGTTATTTACTAAATCACTCTCACATTCATCAAAAAGTTTAGAACCATCATTTTCAAATTTTTTGTCCATCTATAAATAAATTATAATCTGTTAGTACGTTAATATCTTTAAGAAAACAGACCATTTTTAAACTCTCGAAAATAAAAATACAAAAAATGTAACAATAAAAATAGTGACTGAAATAATGAAAAATCTTTTAAAAAATGAGTTTTTTCACTGCCTAATTGTTTTTGGTAAAAACTATATGAAATTTGCTGTTAATGACATTACAATTGTGTATAAAACTTTGTACATTTATTTTATTATGATTCAAAAATGGTCTGTCCCTTTAATCCAACATTTGTCAATATATATTCATAATTTACCAGAGGTACTGGCAACAAATTTTTTCCAAGATTCAAAAGTGACCTTTTGATATTCTTTTTTTGATTTATAGACTCTTGATCTATTTCTATTAAAGACAATCGTGTCGAATTATCCTTTAAACTTTTCACAGCAGTATTTTCCTATTCAATAAAGTTATATTATGAATATAGTAATTTTATTTTGTATACTATTTTATGGTATTAATTAAAAAAAATAGACTAAAATATACGTATAAAACTTACATTACATTGTTACTGTCCCATACTTTCGCTTGACTCAGTAGAATCTTTTGTTTCTATTGATTTATAAAAACGCTCTCTGCTTAAAGCCTTCAAAGGTAGCTTTGGTGAGGATTTACTTGCATTATTCAGAAAAAAGTTTTTTTTTGTTTTGTTTCTTTGTATTGAGTGATAAGTTAGCCTGTAAAAATGTTTATAAATATATATTACATATGTTTGTAAATCTATTACATTACATTGTAATTATTAAAAAGTTGATTTCGACAAAGAATGGTAAGGATGAACAGTAAAAAACCATGTACAAACAATAATAAAATGATAGTGTCATGCATTTTATTGCTTAGTACCATTGCTACTTCATCGTTAACTATATAACTATACCTGTACATCATTCCTTTTGCAACTTGAACAATAAATATTGAAGTTGTCCAGCACTTCTTTTGTTGTCTTGATACTATTTACAAGATCTTTAGCTTTCTTTTGAGCCAAGACTATTTCTATAATAAAAGAGACATACAATTTTATATTATATTCATTAGTAAGGTTAATAATTAAAAGTATATACATTTTAAAAGAAGGTGGTATTATCAAGATAATACTGTATTTAAACAAAACATTGAAAGAAAAAGCTAAAGACGGAGGTATATATTATTAACGTATAGTATTGGTAGTAAAAACTATTACTAATATTAAAACTACTTGTACTTGACTAAATTTTTATTAAATAACTTTAATTCAAAAAAGCTGCCCAGAATTTTAAAGAATATTATTAATTAAATATATATTTTATGATTTTTGGTGTAACATATAAATAACTTTTTTAAATTAAACTTAGATATTGATACTGATATTCCAAATCCTAATATTAAGATATTTATGTGTACCTTTATAGTGAGCGAGCTCTTGTCTTAAACTATTATTTTCTGATTTTAACCTTAACACATCTGTTTGTAACTGTAATTTATTTCTTTTCGAAGCAGGCTCCACATCCTCAGATGAAACAGATTCCGATGTATTAGACTGAAATTTGTTCTAAACATTGGATTATAAAACATTATTTATAAGTAAAATTAGAGATCTATAAATTATTATTATTATTGTACCTCAGTTGAATCTTTATCATTGTCTGGAATTTTCCTTTCACGTTGTGGATATTTTCGTTTGAGTGAATGAATGATTGCTTGACTGCGTGCATTGGATTGCTCTTTTCGAATATTTTTTTTTGTAGATTCATTAACCTGTTAATAATTAAAATATATTAAAAGAGTTAAATAGAATGTCATAATTTAGCTAAAACATACGATACATATCAGGAGTATGTATCATACGGATGATAAATAAAACATATTATATGTTGTTAGACATTACATATGGGCTTAAATGCATGTTTAGATAGTAATATACGTTATACTGAGGAATATACATATATATAATTATATATTATAAAAATAATTAGATAAGAAAATAGGAAGTTTTTATTCAGGAAGATAATTATTGAGTAGAAATAGAAATTAATTTTGAAAAAATACTACCTTGTTGACTGTCGTCTCTGCAGTGTTACTTTTTTTCCTTGAATTATTAGTGACATATTCTTCAATCAATGATTTTTTCATCACTTCATGTCGATTCTGGCGTGTTGTGCACTTTATATTTCGATTTTTCATAGAATCAAGCTCCTGACTCATAGATGTCCAATCTAAATGAATATTTAAATTATTAAGTATTTTGGAAAAATATATTTAATACAAAATTTTAATAATAATTTGAATGAAATAATTATTTAGGTTATTCTTGAGTTTCAACAAGTACTATGAATGGATTATAATGCGTAGTTTATTAAAAATTTAATTACCCTGGTAGAAACGCTAATTAAATTTATGGCTATTTTTTGACTTGTCAATCTAAGAAATAAGTGGTTATCCTTTCCATTGTCATGGACAACTTTTAACGCTTTTAACTCTTTTATTGCCCAATTACTAGGTTAAAAATGGATATCAATTTTTTAAGCATTAAATGCTCAAGACACACTACATGTTAAAAGTACGTATACAAATATATCAATACAAAATCTACATCAAGGTTAGATTATATTATAGAAAGGAATATAGTGTGTAGTTGTGTGCCTTTTTTGTTCGAGTTTCCAGTGAACTTGTAGTATTTGTATTCCTAGATAACCAGCAATGAGCTCTGAGAGTGATTCGCAGGCTCTTAACAAAGTGTGAGTTTGCGACAGACACACTACCTAAAATGCTTCTTTTTAATGTTGGAAGATTTTTATGACAACTTGAAATCCCATATTTTACATAAAAATTGTTAAAATTATGTGGAATGTTGCTGTCATTTCAGTTTGTAAAGCTAACTTGATTTGGCCCTCCGGAGTTGAGTCCATGACTCCGGGTCCTAAAATTTTCTATGGGTGCTCATGTGGAACTTGGAAATTTACAAACTTATGTAAAACCAAGTTGATATCCTTAAAGTACACATTGAAACAAACTTCCCTGTAAAATTTGAGCCCTCCGGCTCAAATAGTCTTCGAGCAAATCCCAATTCAATATTCTTCAATGCATGACTGTTATACGATACCCTGTTTTTCAATTTTAATTTTTCAAAAACTAAAGTGACTTACACATTCTATGTAATTTTACAAATTTGTGCGAAAAAATAGCATTTTAGTCAGTGCGACTGGCCAAACCTCACACTTATTTGTTAAGTTTACTGCAAAATACTCAAGAAATTACTAATTTTTGGGAACGTAGTCAATAGTTTTTGATATTTTACTTTGGCCAGTTATTACCTTAATTTGCGACTATTTTAAGTGATGGGACTTTTTCTACCAAGGTAATTTTGATTTTGCATTATATAAAGTATCTTTATAAAAATACTTATTATTTAGAGTAATATGGTTATTGATAAAATTCCTTACCACCAAATCCAAGAATTTTTATTGCATGTGGTGTCCAATCAGCTTCTGATAATCCTTCAATTGTATTTTTAAATTTTTTTGTTGCAGGTGTAATATCACAATTTGGCCATGATATTTCAACGATTTCCTCTTCGTTAATTGCATTCTCTAAATGACGATTCGTTAGGTTATCTCGTAACCAGCATTTATAGGCTATGGCTAATGCTCCATCCTCGTTACAAAATTCAATTAGTAAACAGTCTTTATTATTAACATTAAAACGTTGATCCATTTTGTCACTTTATAAAAAGTATTTAGATGTTAAGAACACACTGATTTTAAGTTCACACGTGGTATATGGAGTTCAGACAAAGAACAGAGAATTCAATCACCGCATATAATTATGTTCATATGCCGCGATGTGATTACTTATTATTGCAAACAAAACAACGGTTGAAGACTTGTATACATTGCATGAACATAATTTTATTGTCACTATTGTTAGAAAAAATTGTTTGTTCTTATTTAAACTTATTATTGAAACTACTGTTTCCGCAATGTCCCCATCGTGTGGTTTTCGCACCATGCATGCTTCATGTATATAGGTAGTATCACGTGGTTCGCATGAGTGTACTATTCACACGCGTCACCCAGGAGAATTAGACAGGCCCGTGCCTACAAAAAATAAAATTAAAGGCGCTTAACAGAATTCGCCTGACAAGGATTAAAATAAGCATTTATTTTAATAAATTTTTTATTCTTATGTCTTGGGGCGTTCTTCGGACAAATAAACAGTTGTTGCAATATATATATATGTCTGTGTGTGTATATATATACAATAAAATTTATCGTCGGTATATTTATAATACTTAATATTTATAAAAGCTATTAAACTTATTTGTTAATTATTGTAACTTATAAGCGGATCTGCTATATATTATATTATCTTATAGTCGTTACTGCAGTTACCGAAGAATATAGCTTTATAAGAATATATATCCTAGCTTATAACTATATATATATAAGGATTATATAGCCGTTCTATTTAGCTATGTGATCTATGTTTTGATCATCAACACCCTGCATCATTAAATTAATTTACGCACAGATATTAATTAATTAATTTTGTTAAATCCTATATTATTTAATAAAAAATGAGTTTTTCAATATTGGGAATCACCTCTATAAAGGTACTTTAAAAAAGCATGTGAGCGGTCATGGGACAGCCAGTAAGAGCGAAGCTCTTAGTAATTAAATATTGATTTTGTAGTGATTTTGCAAATGTAAACTGAATGAAAAAATACGCCTTATTTTTCAAAGTCTTATTTTTAATATGTACAAAGAATAATACAATTTTATATAAATGGCTTTATTTATCACAGTCAATAATAGATACAATAGGTTTGTGGTAACTGAAATAAGATGTGTACGTATACGTTTCTGACTGTATATTATCAATAAATCTTGAGAAAACAGCATCAATGGTGGTGCCATAGTTAGTCGTAGATTGTGAAGGACTGTTGTTCATTGTTAAATTTAATTTTTCCAGCAGAAATTTTGTTAACGGCTCCGATTTGTTATCTGCAAAATTAATATTAAAGTCTCCAAACAAAATTATTGGAATTTTGTGCGTTTCGCGTCCAAGTAGTGCTGATCCTCCTTCTGTATATTGTAGAAGTGTGCTGTGGATAAAGTAATAATGATGTCCTCAAGTTTTTGACTTGGTGAGATATAAATAGCTACCATGACTAGTTCAACACCATTGTGTAGTTTGTACGTTGCTGAACATATATCTCCAACAGTATTTATGAGTTGTTGAAAAACCAGTACTATTATTTACCATTATTTCCATATTCTATGTAATTGTATTTGTTGTATCATTATTGTTTTGGTATATAGCAACACCTGCAGCCCGAGTTTTATCTCGCTTAAATTGAACAATGCACCGAAAGTTGGGTATATCTATAATCTTCGTTCGTTGTTCATCCACGTCTCCGTGAGCAGTAAAGCATTGCATTTTTGAACAATTGAATCCGATAAGTCATCTTTGTGGCTGTGTAGACTTTGGCAGTTAAGGGTCTATAATGAAACTGTTTTATTACTTATCAAATTGGTAATGACGCTGGCCTTTGTTTCCAAAGTGTTTAACGCCAGTCTTTGAAATTCTTGTATCAAGACAACAAAATTGTAGCGTCGAAGGGAAAAAATTGTACCTTACTATGATGGAAAAATATAAAAGCAGAACTGGTAAAAGAGTAACAAATGAAAACCGCTTAATTCTATATGGAGAAGGAAAATCGGTACATCTTTCTCTAATAGAAAAATTATGTATTCAAGCTTTAGTTCAAGAAAACATCGAAGATTTCGGTACCACGTTATACGTAAGGTTTCTATACAATAATACATTATATCATGCAAGTACATATAACAAAATGTGGAAAAGAAACAACAGCATTGTTGCGCTTACATCTGGAAATTTTATAGAAATTACAGGAATAGTTCGTGTCAACATTTTAAATGAAGTTAAAAAATACGTCATCATTGGAAAAAAATTTGATATTGTAAATGATATTTTGTGTTCCTATAATGGTATTTCGTCTTCCATTCATTTTACTAAAGTTCAGGAAACCAACAATATTTTAGCTTGTTTTCCCCAAGAAATTTGTAGCAAATGTATTCTTGTACCATGCGAAAATTATACTTACATTATGAAACTCGTAAATAATAAAGAAACTGATTGAAAATAATAGAAAAGATCTTATTATTACAGCTTTCATATTTGTGATATGTATGTAGTGCAACAATGTTTAAAAGTTAAACACTCGCTGTTGAATTAAGAGTTATAGCCTTCACTTGGGAATTAACTCTCTTTTACTTAAGAGTTAACTCTCAAGTTCCGCGTGTTAACTCTCAATTTTTCGGAGTATACCCTTAACTTGAGAGTTAACTCCGAAGTCCCGAGTGTTAACTCTCAATCTTTTAGAGTATACGCTCAATTATGAGAGTTAACTCCGAAGTCCCGAGTGTTAACTCTCAATCTTTTAGAGTTTACGCTCAATTATGAGAGTAAACTCTCACGCGTGAGAGTATACTCTGAATATTGAGGGTAAAACTCTCGATTTTCAGAATAAACACTCAATTTTGAGAGTAAACTCTTAATTTTGAGAGTAAACCCTCAAATTTTGAAAGTCTTTTCCGTAAGGGTCATTACTGTAGCTTCCATTTTTCAAATTTCAATTATTCAACTATTAATATTTATATAAGTAGCACCTACAAAATAAAATTTAAAGGTTACAATTTTCATTCTTGTTTATTTAATGCATTTATTATGTTACGTATACATACCTTAATCACCATGCGAAATTTTAGAGCTTTAAGTATAATCGTTTTTTAATGAGAGAAAATATAATTTTAAATAATCACAATTATATGTTTTGTAATTACGTTCGCTCTCTCATTTAAAAATTATTATACTTGGAGGGCTAAAATATTGCATTATGATTTATATTGAGATTTTATCGTGGTAGCCTGTTTCTAAATAATGGAATAAGTATCCTTTCTTTAAAAAATATGGACTTTGTTTTGAAGCATTTGATTCTGATTGTTTGCTGGTTGGTTGTCTAGACGGCAAGATCAGAACTGCGATTCAGATTCATAATGCTATGGTAGAACTTTTGTGGTATTTACTTGTCTAGAATAAGTGTAAATACAAAGTATATTGAGATAAAAGAATATGGAAAGCTCGATAGCACATTCAGACCAAATATATGTGAAATATTATTAGCAAGAGAACTTGATAAGAAATTCAAGTGTTATCAAAATAACCTAAAAATGATTAGCTATTAGTATAAGCAGAGCAAATTTTAGTGGCAACATATAAATAAAATTATTATTATTTAAGAGTAAAATTTGTTGCTTCTATGAGTACAAGTAAACCAGCAATCAGGTATACGCATAGTATATTTTGTAATTATTTTTATTTTAATACGTGATAGTGAGTTTTCTGTGTGATGAAAACATCAATAATTTCTATGCTATTTTCGTTCCTTTTGTGCTTGAAAATTATTTATAAATAAAACTCCGTAGATAGATTTTAATGCCTTTGTTAGAATTTCCATCTCGAGCACTATGAAAATTATGACTTTTGCCTCAAATGCCTTATGAGGGTTGTTTCAGAGGATCTACTCACTGAATTCAATCATACTTTCAATTTTTAGTGTATTTCTATGTGAAAAAAGTAACAGTAACTTTGTCTTATTTTCTAAAGCATCAGAAATAAAATTCACTTTGAAGAGTTTTGAGAGGTTGTGAATATGATACCTACTGTTTTTCAATTTGTGTTTGCTTTCTAATTTCAAAACCAATAGACCTAGAGAGCTGATTTTTTGCATGTGAAATTCTTTTGGGATTGTTAAATTATATTTGCGAATTAAATGTACCTCTGGGGATGTACTTTTAATTTCGACTTCGACACCCATGTCAATATTTATAAAAGCCGAGTAAGGTTTTTTTATGACAGTGCCAAAGTCGAATTTAAAAGTACATCACTAGAGGTAACTACGAAAATTGTTTCACAATCCTAGAAGAAATTCACACGCAAAAAAATCAGCTCTCTAGGTCTATTATTACAGAGCAAACATAAATTGTATAACAGGCATGGTATTACAAACCCTTTAAAGTGAAAATTTTTTCTGATGCTTTAGAAAATGAGACAGAGTTATTATTACTCTTAAAACATAAAAATACACTAAAAGCCAAAAGTATGATTAAATTGAGTGAGTAGATCCTCTGAAACAACCCTCATAAGACGTTTGACTCCGCAAAAGTCATAATTTTCATAGTGCTCGAGATGGAAATTCTAACAAAGGCATTAAAACTAAAATCTATCTCTGATTTATGAATAATTTATCAAAATTTATGCTAAAAACGTCAGATGTCACAATAAAAAAATGCACACAGTATAGCATGCAATTACTAACTTATACATCACTATACATATAACAGTAGCTCTCATGCGTATTAATGAAAATAATTACAAAATACACTATACAATATACCTAATTGCTGGTTCACTTGCATTCATACAAACAACTTATTTTACACTTAATTAATAATAGATCACATGTTAAATCTTATGTAAAATTTTGTAAAAAAAATTTTAAAATGGTAAAATTAGCTCTAAAGTACTTTAATATTCCCATATTTCGTTGTATCATCCAGATGGTAACACCAATATGGCATGTCGATTTGCACTTCAATCTGATTTATTGTTTTATTCGATCTATAACTAACTTTGGCATCAAAATTTGTCTTGTTAATTTGTTTCAAAATGTTACGACCGTATATTAAGTTGTATATAAAAGGTAATAATTAAAAAAATAGATAAACAACAGCAATTAAAATCCATAGATTTTTTTCTAGATTTTAATCGATTCCAATTGATCGTATCGAATTTAATCGAGTTTTATTACAAAAATTGACATTAAGACTGACCATTAAAATCGATAAGTGATCTTATCAATTTCTATGGACGATTTTTAGACAGGATAATCTCAACCAGATAGTACCGTTGCTTATCTTGAAAACACAGATTGGGGAAGCGAACGATACTGCATCGCCAAAGCTTCATGTTAATTTCTATAAGACAGCAAAGCTCGAAAGCTGATGTGACCCTGCTGGAGGAAGCCAATAAAAACCGATAGAAATCGATCAGATTCACCATTTAAGTCGATAAAATTTTTTATCGACTTGAATGGTGAATCCTAATGACATTTTTTCATTAGAATTCAATAAAATCCGATAAAAGTCAATAAGGCAGATATAAGTCTTTGGGAGACAGGAGGTCGTAGGAAGTAATCGGGTGAAATTCAGCTAAGTCAAGTTACCTTCGAACTTAGAATTTATTTTTTGGCGATAGAGTGTGCCGATGTGTTCGGGTGAGTGTCTCGAGAGTGAGTGTCTGTCCGTTCGGTCGTTTTCGATCGGCTTCCCATCCGCCCCCGCTTCCGTACCCGTCAGCTGGCCGCGGGCCGCTGGGGGTAGGAGAAACGGTACTGCGGATTAGAGCGAAAGGGACCGACGCGCATCTGGCCGTCCCGCGTCCGGCGGGTAAGCCTTTTTATGGCCCGAGCGTTGGGGCCCGGTCGCTAGGCTTTTTATGGCCGCACAGCGTCGGCGCGTTCGTGTTAATCTCTTTTATGATTTTTGCGTACAGCGAAAACCGAATGAGACTACGGGGAGAAAGCGGGGAAAACCGAGCTCTTCGTGTATCTGCACGTGTAATTCACAGACACATTCTCGCTCGGGAGGAGAGTATGGGCGACCGCCACAAGTCGATATAGGCCGATAAAACGTATATGCAAAAAATTATGATTGAAATCAATAGACTCAAAAGATCATGATGAATTTCATCGGTTTCGATTATAATTTTTTGCATACAGTCTATTGGCCTATATCGACCTATATCGGCCTATATCGGCCTATATCGACTTTTATCTCATTTTATCCAACCCTATAATGCAAAAAATGGCATTTTATAGCACTGGGTGGCTTAAATCCGCGTTTAAGTCACGCAAATCCGAAGTAGCCCTTTCTGGCACCGTGTATATCGCACTCGCTACGCTCGTGCGCGAACCTCACGCTGCCAGAAAGGGCTACTTACGCCACCGATTTGCGTGACTTGGCGGATTTAATCAAGCAGTGCTATAAAATATTGTATGATACTCGTGTCGTATGTTCACTTTCCGCTGCGCTCGGGCGCTTAACCACGCCGTGCCAAAATGTGCCGCATACGACACTTGTATCGTAATGTACTAAAAATTCACTATTCAAGTCGATATAGTATATTATGACACTGTTGTGGAATCTGCTTTTCTACCTTGCTCGAGGTTTTTCGCACGAGCGAAGCGAGTGAGAAAATCGAGCAAGGTAGAAAAACACCTCCCACAACAGTCTCATACAATATTTTATACCACGAGAGCCGAAAATTGCAATTAAAGTTTGCATTTTGAGGTTAGAGTGGTATAAAGACATTTCTCGACTTCTATCAACTTTTTCCAACAGGGAGCGTCGACTTTGTTAAATACAATTTAACATTTTACCGCAGGATCAATAATTATATGGTTTTCCATACACAACACTAGACACACAAAGTTACACCCGTATTATACATTTATCATTGTTTTTTAATTAATGAAAAAATTATTTTTATAATTAGAAAATAAAATATTTTAAAATTGTTTGTTTCTGACTGTTTTTCTTTTGCAGATTTTAATCATACGATTTGGATCAAAGATTCAAGGATTCTATGATAGTTTTCAGTTACACCAAAAAGAATTGTAAGCAGCTTTACTATATCGATACTAATAGTAAATTTTTATGTAGCTCCTTATTATATAGTTAATGTATTTTTTCTTTTCCAGGTTTTATATGTGCAACTCTAACAAAATTCAAGAATGGCATTAATAAATAAATGGTGCTGTAGCCTATATCTTACGTGATTACTGTATAAAATTACGTAGAATTTGTACGATTTTTGAAACCTTATATTAATATAAATTATTGTAATTATCTTAATAAAATATCTTAATACAATAATCAAATTAATTTATTATTTGAGTTATTTTTTTTATCTTTGATATTGCAACGATAACCACAGCTAAACTTCTACTGATGTCTAATACTTTTAAAATCATACTTTTCCATATTTATCCACATCCCTTACCAGCCATAAAAGCCATAACCTTTATCAGCCAAAACAGTCATAGCCTCTATCAACCATAACAGCCATAGCCTTTATCAGCCATAACAGCCATAGCATTTATCAGCCATAACAGCCATAGCCTTTATCAGCCATAACAAGTATAGCCATATAGCCTTTATCAGACATAAATAGCCATAACAGCCATAATCAGCCATAAACAGCCAAAGTCATAGCCTTTATTAGCCGTATAATCATATGTACATAGACGTGACTTACTATCAGTCACAACAGCAACTAATATTGAAACTAAAATAAATGTTATATTATTAAAATATAAATATATTTTTTAAAAATACCAAATAACTACCAAAGCATACAAATATATTTTTCAAAGATTTATTATTTTCAATCATTATTATATTATCTATTATTTATCTGTATAAAGCGACATTATAATTAATTTGGTGTAATTTTCATACTGTTTTGTTAGAGTAAAATAGTAAGAAATGGATAATACAATTTTTCAAAAATTTCCAGAGTGTGGAAAAAAGCGTGTTACAGGTGATTTATTGATCGATTCAGACTTTGCTTTTATATTATGGTTTGGTTTCTGATGGAATTCCAAGAAATCAAAAGCATATACAAATAATATGTCTATCATCAAGTAATGAACCGAACGATGCTGGGCATTGGGTAACTTCTTACTATGACACTAATTATATTTATGTATTTGATTCTATGAATAATAAAGTGATGCACGAAGATTTAGAAAAATCTTTATAAATTTTACATCCTTTTTATTTGGAAGAAGGTAAAGAAGTTATACTTCCAAATGTTCAACAACAAATGAATAACAAAGATTGTGGGATCTTTGCCATAGCTTTCGCAATAACTTTATTGTGTCAAATGAAACCAGATCTTGTTAGATACGATATTTATATAATGCGTTCACATTTGTTAAAATTGTTTGTTAATAAGTACATTGAACATTTTCCCTGTAATATATTATCGATTTTAATATTTTTGCCACCCAGAAAATTGTATAACAGAGATCTTATTCTCAACAATAATTGTCTGAATGATGAGCATATAGATTATTTTCATAAAATGTTGCAACACATTTCTGTATATAAACCGTGCTCGACATTATATTTACAAAATATTTCAAAAATTTCACAAATAAACAAATATAATAAACACATACAAATTTTATTTTAACCTGGTTTTAAAGTAGGTCATTTTATATGTACATATTATGATATAGTTTATTCGTCTATGATTCGATGCATAGTACAGAATTGGGGACTGATTTTATTAAAGTTTTAGAAAAGTTACACCCTTATTGTTTTAATGAACAAAAGAAACCTATTATATTTTAAAAAGTTCAATCTCAAACAAATGCTACGGATTGTGGAATTTATTCTATAGCCTTTGCTGTGACACTTGTATTTGATTACAGACCTGAGGTAATGGTATACAACCAAAGTGAGATGCGTAAACATCTATTAAAAATGTTTGAGAATAGATCAATACAACATTTTTCATGTTTTAATGATCTTTCTAATTATTGTTCGCAGTTTTCTTCTAATTACATAACCGATATGCGAACTAATACAGACCAAGTTTTAAGTGATAATGTTGTTCAGAATAGGAAACGAACAATGAATCAAAATACAGATGAAAATTCTATTACGAGTAATAAGAGAACAAATGTATATAGTATCGCAACTCAGAAAAAAAATAAAACATATTATCAAAAAAATAAAGAGAAGATTTTACAAGCACTTAGAGAAAAACGTAAAATGCAGAAATCACAAAATATAGTAATCAAAGTGAAACTGCTGAGTCTGTTAAATATTTAGTCAAACAGTTGACACCTGCAAATATGATTGATAATGTCAAAGAACAATCTTTCACAGAAAATAAAGAACGTATTTTTTCTTTAAGTATTAACGAATCAAATTCACAGCTAAGTATTAACAATAACTTATATATCTAAAAAAAAGGCAAGTATATTTAATAAAAATCGCAATGATTACAAACATAATAATCGTGATAATATATTGCTAATAAAAAAACAGTATTACTACAAACATAAGGACAAAATTGCAATGGCAAACAAAATTAAAAAAAAATACAATGCGATTAATGTTGCTAAGGATAGCACGATTAAATTGATACACAATACTGAAAATTTTATAACTAAAATCATGGTTAAATTAGATTCTTCAATTTCTTCGTCACAATGCAGATTAGAAGCTGAAAATTTAGTATCTACGTCTATTTACGTACGAGATAACTACATTAATGCAGCAAAAAAAGTATTGACAAATCTTAAAAATAAAGTTGAATTATCTTTAACTCGATTAGGTGATGTACCGATTGTAAATAATGTAGACTGTGCATTAACTGCTTTATGTGGTAGACCAAAACATACCTCCTCTTCAGCACCGTATTTTGCAGGTGCTGCGTATGATTTTAGGCTTGGTTTATTTAACGATTTTAATATTGATGAGAAAGTGATTATAAATGAAAAAGGACAAAGTACAAATATTTTACCACTTCTTAAAGATAAAAGTAAAAAAAGTAAAGTTTGGGAATGTAATGATTATTGTAAAACTATCGATGTCGATATATTAATTGAACTTTAAGTTTTTTTTACAAATTCTTCAAATCACTTTTAGAAGTGCTTACAAGTTTATTTTATCCATATATATATGTTCCGCTCAATACCATGATGTTGATAAACGTGGCCATCCAAGAATTTGTTATGATCAACCGCTATTATGCAGTTCAAAATTTTTAAAATCACAAGTTTTATCATCTCATTATCCTTATTTGAGAACAGTACAAAGATTACTTTATGAATTAAAATTTACTATTATTTTAAATATAGAAAATGCTTTGTATGATGCAGATGCTGTGTTATTGAGAGATATATACAAAAATCCAAAAAGATTGGTGTACCCATCAAAAGCTATAAAAATCTAAATCAAGTTAGTTTAAATGAATCCGAGTTAAAGGAGAAATTTATCATTGGCATTAAGGAATATACTAAAATAGTCACAGATCCACCT
Organism: Muscidifurax raptorellus; assembly: GCA_020010945.3. Lineage (NCBI taxonomy): Eukaryota > Metazoa > Arthropoda > Insecta > Hymenoptera > Pteromalidae > Muscidifurax > Muscidifurax raptorellus. Next base: position 1,570,074 of record JAHUUD020000023.1, read on the forward strand.
GCAATTCCTTGTATATCATGTGAAAGATTATTTTGTGCGAGAGATATTTTACTTTTTGACCAGAATATAATTAATGAAAATAATATTGTTTTCGAAATATTCGGTATCAAACATAAAAGTCTTTTACAACAAATTAAGGAATTACATTATGACGACACTATAACTCCTACAGAAACTAATATTTGCAGACCTTGTTTGACAAACTTAAAAAAAAATATTATGCCAGCAAATTGTATTTTGAACAACCTTTTCGTAAAAAAAGTTCCAGAAGAAATTAAGTCTCAATATGATGGAAAAAATTTTAATACAAAGAGCTAAGGCTTTTCAAACAATTACAAAAATGGATACAGTTATGAATAAAAATGTTCCTCATTATGTGAAAATCGATAAAGTTATTGGTAGAACATTTCATTTACCATTACCACTGGAAGAGACTTTGAAGAAGATATGTCCTGATACTGATCCCATAAATGTCGATCATGAATTATATATTTTAGTTCGAACTCACCCAACAAAGGCTAAAAAAATTTGGGAAGATTATATTGATATAAAGAAAATATGGAAAGCTTTACATTGGCTCAAGCAAAATAACTCCATCTATACAAAAATTGAACTTCCATCTATTCCACAAATATTATTAGATAAACTACAGGAGCAACTGGAATATGAAATAAATCATGAAAAAGAAGCAGAAAGTACATCCTACTAATGCGTCCGTTATTAACTCTAAAATCTCAAACTGATCCGTTTTATGAACATTACACCATTTATCCTTTACATGACATAAAAAAGAATGAATCAGATACTGCGTTGTACCGAATGTTGCAAGTTTCCGCTAATGCTTTAGATAACAGAGGCAAAGATTTATATCTCAAGTGCTTTCCTAATTTGTATCCTTACGGAAAGTGGGGTCAACACGCTGAAAGAAATCCTAAATTAAGAGATTTTGATTATATTAAGAGTAGATTAGCATCAAAGCATTCACAATTTAGACTGAACAATCAATATCTTTTTTTATCACTATACAATAACACAATGAGACAAATAAACGCTGGAATATTTCAAATGCTTAATGTTATCAATCCAAAGCATAATTTCACGGTTAAAGAATTTCTGCAAATGTTAAGTGAGAATAAGCTAGATGCTAATCTTGACACAATTTTCTCTCGTTTACCTGGAACTGAATCATATTGGAAAAACATTCGTAATGAATTGACTTATATGGCACGTGAATATGGACCTGCTACTTTTTTTATCACTTTAAGCCCTGGAGAGTGGATGTGGTCTGCACTAGCGGAATACATAAAACAAGTAAATGGGTGGAATGATAATCGTTCTATTTCGCAACTAATAGCTGCAGATCCAGTATCGACAGCTAGATATTTTCAAAATAAATTTAAAGCTATGCTTATATACTATCAAAGGCTAATCCTATTGGAAAAGTTACCCACTATTACTGGGTCCGTGAATACCAAGGTAGAGGACTACCCCATTATCATTGTTTATTTTGGATTAAAGATGCTCCAATTTACGGTACAAATTCGAATGAAGAAGTACAAGAGTTCATTTTAAAATACATAACATGTCATATTCCAGATAAACGAATTTCGCCAGAACTTAATCGCCGCGTCTTATCCTATCAACAACACAAACACAATAATTACTGTATGCGAAAAAAACAAATCCGAAGTGCTTATCGCTTCGGATTTCCTCGTCCAATAACTGATAAAATAGTTTTGCGAGACGTATCTATTGCTATTGCAAATCGAAATAGATTGAAAAATAAAGCTCGCTTTTACGATCTACCTCGGGCAAAAGATGAACAAAATATTAATGATTATATGCCTAGTCTCTTACTTATTTGGGAAGGAAATAATGATGCTCAATATATTGGAGAATCATCTTATTTATTGACCAAATACGTTAGGAAATATGGAACGAAAGGTGAAAAGAGCAATTTAGATTTTGCAGATATACAATCAAACAAACCTTTGTATAATCGTCTATGGGCCTTTGCTGTATGTGCTTTACAACATAGAAAATGTGGAGCGATTGAAGCTGCTGATGTTTTATTAGGGCATCCATTGCACAGTACTGATTCTGATACGATTGTTAAATGGTTAAATGTTAATATTATAAGGGGTAGAAAACTAAAACCGTTTAATGAAATAAAAGATTTTCCAGAAGATTCGACAGATATATTTTATAATTCTTTAATAGATAATCATTATCCTAACAGACCAAAGGAATTAGATTCACTCTGCTTGTATGATTTCGCGAAGTGGTTTGAGATTACGAAAAAAAAACAGTTTACAAAGCAGAGTATTATGAAATGCCAAATGAAATGTATTGTAATAAGCGGAAGAAACCGTATTTAATAAATCACTATCAGTTCAATCCAAAAACTCAGCCAGAAGCCTACTACCATGCTTTGTTACTGTTATTTAAACCATGGAGGGATTTAGATGAATTAAAAGGTTCTGATGCAACGTACTTTGAAGCTTTTAGAAAACAGCAGCATGAGTTAGCACAAGCAATGAAGTACCATGATAAATGTGCAACACTGCAAGAAGCTATGGATAATATGAATAAATTAATTCAAAACGAACTAGGTCAAATTGAATCACATACGCCTAAAAACTCAGCTAACATACCTGATGGCTGTGTACCCATTGAAGTAGAAAACGCTATGAATGATTTTCAGGCTGTTGTAAAAAAAGCTATTGTGAGCAGAGAAGACTTACAAAATTCTATTGCAAAGTTTAATACTGATCAGCTAAGAGTTTTTAATAAAATAACTTCGGTGATACAATCAAATAACAAAATATTAAGAATGTTTGTGAGTGGTCCTGGAGGAACCGGTAAAAGTTTTGTCATTGAAAATTTAGTTTCGTGGAATAAAATTTATCGTGATAAAGATACAGCTGTTACAGCACCTACTGGAATTGCTGCATATAACGTCCAAGGACTTACAATTCACAGATTGCTACAACTTCCGGTAGAACACGGTGGCACAGCTGAGTATAAAGAATTATCTGAACAGCTTTAAAACAAATAAGGCAAACATTGCAGAACGTTGACTTACTTATTATAGGAGAAATATCAATGGTATCGAATATTACTTTCATGTATATTCATTTGCGTTTAACTGAGATATTTGATACATCTGATAATGAGGACGGATGGTTTGGTAGCATAAACGTACTTGTTTTTGGCGACCTGCTGCAGCTTCCTCCAGTTCGTGAAGATTTTGTATTTGTTGGAATGAACAAAAAACAAATTGATAAATACATCAAATCGATGATTACTTTTAATTTATGGGAGTTTTTATTGGGAGTTATTATTTGAATATGATGAATTAACAATCAATATGAGACAAAAAAATGATAAAGCGTACTCAGAAATTCTTACAAACAACACTCAAGATACTACATAACTTGCCATGCCCGTTTCATTTTATTTATAGGTGAACAGCAAAAATTTTTATTTTATATGTGGAAACATGGTATCAAATTTATTAAAGTTTTGTTTAAACTTGTTACATTATTGGTATTAATTAAAAGTTTTAAATTTTCACAAAATTCTATAAAAAATTTCAGAAGTAATCGTTCCTATGTATGTTACATTTAAGATTTTTAGTTTTTTTTGTTAAGATACGTAAAAAAGTGAAATTATGATAAATACTTTTTTAAAATTATATTCATAATTATGTGACGTGTAATTATTTATATTAGAAATATATCATCAATATTGAAAAAATAATTTTATAATTTTGTGTATACAAATAAAATATGCAGAAAGTTTTCAAAAAACAACACCATAAATAAAATGAAACAGGCATGGCAAGTTATGTAGTATCTTGAGTGTTGTTTGTAACTGATTAATATATGTTAAGTTTAAATTAGCAATCAGTCGACTGATTCCTTCATGAAACCAAATAATTTTTTTTTGCTATGTTATGATTGAAATATTATGGTAATAAACTTGACTTTTTTTATAGATCTCAGTTCTTTTTTAGCTGTAATTTCATTGTAAACAAAAAATATGTTTTTGTATTACATTGTGTAATTTACATATAGTTACATGCTAAACATTAAACCCGCCTAACATTTTTACTTTTGTTAAAAGTTTTTTTTAGAGATTTGTTATACTCACACATAATCATATTTTGTAATATATTAATTTTCACATAAAATTTTTCTTATTAATGGACACAAATAATTTAAAAATGCAACAATTTATCTAAGTTGTTTTTTAATTTTTTTATTCACTCTAGAATTAATATTAAATACAAAAATGTTTATTCAAATTATTATAAAAATATTAATTAACATGAATCGTCACCTTCGAGGTCTAATGGTACAAATGCCGCTTTTTCGGAGTTCTGTAACAATAAGACTGCATTAATTTCACGAATCATGTTAAATTTAATATTTTCAATTACGCATTACTGCGCTCAACTCGCGTCTTAGAATCGCCAAGCCATAGCGAAATGCTTTGTTTTATGTCATTATCTGTAGCATTTGGAAATAGGAGCTTTGATGCTTCTGAAAAAAAATTAAGTTATTATAAGACTTAGAAGAATTTAAGAATTATAAGACTACACCAGGAGGTTGTTACAACGTAAATAAATTTAGTGGATAAACTGTAAGTATTAACCATTCATTAACCAACGAATTGTGAGCATTTCTATCAGAAAGGTAATCCAAGGAACTAATATTAGTTTTTAATTACTTCATAAAAAATACTCACCGTAAATGCAGCTGCACAATTTTAGTGCAGAAAAGCATTTATTTTTTTCGCGTGTCTCATTTTTCTTTTGGCCTTTGAAGCTGTAGTCTATGAGTACTAAATGCTTTACGAATTGGCAGATTATTTTTGGAATCTGATCATTGATTGAATTTCCTCCAATACTCTTCATACGTAATATCTAATAAGTAATCATTTTGATTAGAAATATATTTTATTTATTATTAATTATTTAAATGAATCCAATGCCACATCAAATATTTCAGTAAATATATAATGGTTCTGATTATTACTTCAAAAATTTTATTAATTTCAACAATAGAGGTTCCTAGTAAAATTATCTATTACTTTAGATACCGTACTTTACTTTAGTACTTAATGTTGTTATTAATGTTTAACGTATTTACGTATTTACTTATACTGCGACAATAGTCACCGCGTGTTTACACTCTATGTGTTTACACTATCTGTAAATACTAATTGTCCACAGTGAAATCACTCGAGGCGGTTTTCATCGCGTTCAGTGCCGATCTGATCGTCATTCCGATCGGATGTTATCCTTGCCCAGTAGCATTGGTTGTCCACTGTAGTCCAGGGAGTGTGTCTGCGTTTGTACAATAAAACTAAGTTGCCCAACAAAACTGCTGTTTTATTTCAATACTTAAGATGCCAAGTAGATAATAGGATTTTCAGGTACACTATTTATAGTGTAATACAATAATAATTGTATTGCATTTTAAATCGTGTATAATATATATTTTATGTAAATAGTATAAAACAAATAAATAAAAAACAATAGTAATATATAATAACTAATTATCATAAACTTAGTATAATTAAAAATGTCTTTTAGCCTTTTGTTTATAGAACAAATAATAAATTCATAAGATTGTCAGCAAAACTCTTTATAATTATATTTTATGAAATATGTTGACATAAATATATATGCTTATTTGAATGTTCAATGAATATAGCTGTTTAGAGATGTAGCCATACAAGCGAACAAAAATTAACATGCAAGCACTTTTCAAATATTCCATAAACTTATTAACGTTATAGAATATTTATTGTTTGAATTGCATGCGGCACAGATTATGATAATAGGTGCTTTTAATAATTACAAAGAAGCACACATGATTTTTATCAGTGATAGCGTTTTTTAAATATGTTTATAATATAATATATAAATAATGTGCAATCCAAAATAACGTATCATTGCTCTTCTTTAACATATATTTAGTGTTTTATATGACATATATAAATAGCCGAAAAAAAAAAATTATCTCAGTATACATATATACGATTCGTTTACGTTACTGTTTTAGCCAATGATACGTTAGATCACAATAGTTAAACTAAATAATTATCGGAAAAATAGGTGTACAGTTATTGGTATTTGGTAATATTATTTTAGTTTAAGCATTTCTTCAAACGAAAAATCAAGCTTTCGTTTAAAGAAATATTTGGAATTCGATGTTCACGCATAAGTAATGCTATATACAGAGATATATTTTATATTAAATGCATAATTTATCAGTATTGTTTGCATTCAACTTTTTATCATTTTCGTATATTATTTTTATTTATTTAAATATAAATCAAAGACACTTATTACAAAGTTTATTGTATATTAAATTATTTCTCTATATAATCAATATGCGATGAAGCAAGTTGTCAGCCAGCGCGCCATTTATCTTCGTAAGTGCTATTTTGCTCTCACTTTTCCATCCTTATAAATACTCTGAATCATGCAGAAACAAATCCAAATTTACTAGGTTTACTTAATTAAAAACTACTAGGAATCCAGGCGCGCTCAGCGCGCATCTTATTCTCTCTTTTTAATTACCTTGGTAAGAAATTCACAATAAGTTCTGGACGTAAACAGTTACATTAAAATCATGTAGGTTTCATGTTTATGGTAACATACTAAGTATCTGTGATAAATCTTATTAGTCAAACCTTTTTTATAATTCAAAGGGCATTAAATGGACTCTCATACTGAACTTTTGTTCAAATTCACTTTTTAAACCTCACGGATGGTGACTTTGAGCACAGAGATATAATATCTTTATATTTTTAATATTTTCAATTGCACTTCTTACTCACATTTAGAACACACTAAATAACATATACACATTATTACTACTTTATTACGTATAATTTTAACTTTCAAATATTCTTGTTACTACTCGAATAAGTATCCTTCACTAAATTTTTCGCACATTTGCTCACTCAATTTTCTACCAGATTAACCATGGTTCACAACAAAAACCTTCACTACGGAAGAGAGACTCTGCTTACTGAATTTTCTACCAGAGTAAACTTGGTTCAAATTCCGCGCCACAATTTAGCAGACAAAAAATCAACTATTTTGCTTATAACATATATGTAATAAACATTTAAATACCACAAACCACAAATTTGTTACCCTTCATTATGCAATTATCTATCATTTTACAAAATTACGAGTCGTCTATATAACGAGAAAAACTTGAATAATATAATTTTTTTTTAATTTTCAATTGACTTTCTGACCCCCTAAATATACCAAACTATCGTGCTAGTAATATTATATATTTTTTTCATGCTTTTTAACCTTATTTATTTTAAACACCTCTAAAATTTTTTTCAGAGTTACGAATTCAAGACCATCACAACAAAGTTCATCATTTTTCAAAGAGGGAACTCGGAATTCTTATAATTTTTTCTGTAGAAAAAAAATCAACCAAAATGGTTTAAACCGCTTAGGAAAAAAATTCTCAAGTTGAGTGTAAATTTGTACTCTTAATTGAACTTTAACATTAATAATTATTGCTATATATAGTGGTTTTGAGTGTACGAATTTACCCTCATATTATTTTTTTTTTTCGAAGGGAAATTTCATTTGACCAACCATACATAGTATATTATTCCATTATGCAAGAAGGGATGTAAATGTTATTTTGGTGAGTTTACTGCCTGAACGAGAATATTTTTATTGATCAGCTCAGAAGAAACGTCTTTTCGCGAGGGCAGTAATACACAGAAGGAAACAAATCTACTATCGGCCGTGGTCACTTTTTGACCCTAAAAAGCGGGGCGGACCACATTTTTAAAATTTGGTACGTTGATCTAAAAGAATTTGTATGCGTGTAAATAATGTAATATATGTAAATGACGATAGTTTATTTTATAATTGCATGCATACAATTTTTTGTGAAAACCTATTAGTTGTATATCAAGTTATTATCAAACAAATAATATTGTCAAAAATCAACATTAAAAAAAAAAAAATTTAATTTTCTTTTGGCCTGTACAGCGATTAACGTAAAAAATAAGTTATTTTCGTTCCGTGTTTCAGGGGCACAAAGCGTTTAACTACAATTGTAAAAGTGTGGAATAATAGTACATTACGAAATTAACTAGTTTATTGCTCAATCGCATCCACGAGTCTGTATTCATTTACGCATGTTGAATAAATACGTGCTATAATGTAGGATTTTAATCGTGCTATTAAAAAAGGAAATTTCTTTGTACGCCTTATCCAGATAAAAGTTGTGTTGCTAAAGAGTAATACATTGTGCACTCAGGGCAAGAAGAGAGTGGGCCTTTTTAGGTCGAGTGTGGGTTTGCAATATAAGTTGCAGGCGAGGAACGTAGAATCCGAAGACGAATAAAGAGCCGGAAACTAGACTGTAACACACTAGGCTAAAAAGACCCGCCATTCTTTGTACACACCATACTTTTTATTTTTCTAATAAAAACGTGAAAAATGGTTGATGAAACATTCTACCACGGTTTAATTAACATTTAGACAAAAAATGGATTATTAAATTATTATATTTATCGAAAGATATGGCAATGTGCATAAGAATACTTACTACAACTTTTGCAAATTTCTTTTACAATAATTTATTTTCTACTGCTTCTATTTGTTCCAGGTTTGTTATTGATTGAAAAATAGTCACTAATAATATTTAACTCATCCTTCGAAAGCTGGCGGACTTCTTTTTGACTATATGCAGATTTCATTTGAAGTTTTTCTATTTGCTTGCTTTGTATATCTAATTTGACAGATATAATAAAAAATAAAACAGAGGAACATGTCCACGGTAAACATTGAGATATCAAAAACTTATAAATATAGGTATATATTGTCAATATTAATCATACAACTTAACAGATTTCTTTCAAATGTTCCCTGCTTTATCCCAAATAATTTTTTATCCTAAATTGATGATGTAATTTTAAACCAAATATACTCGTAAATATATAAATTACAGATTCTATATAATTCTTAATTCTTTGGGAATACTCCTTTAATAGAAAAAAACCACTGCCAATTTATTAGCACGTAGCTTCCTCAAACTAAATTTATAGTTACAATAAATAAAATATTGCATTAATTTATAGTATGTCAATACTTTTTTCAATGTTTTCAAATAAAGTTTTCGTAAAAGTCAGCGTCAAAATTACGCGTGAAGATTTGGTTTAAAATAAATATCCATACACAAAAACGTTAAACTATATACAAAATATGTTACTATCAAATTTCAGAAAAACTGCAAATTTTACTATTACAAAGCTTTATCTAAGAGGAAGCAAAATGAATTCTTTAGTTCCTTGCACTAAGTACAAAGAACGAAAAAATCATGTGTGCGATGCATATACTTACTTATTACGTCTGATAACATTCTGTATATGACATCATTATGCACATTATGTGAGGTTTTATTAAAATTGCCCACATGATTTGTATCATCATCAAATTGAGTATTGGAATTTTCAAGTTGATCATGGTTTACGCTTTCAGAGTCTGATTCATTCGAAGAATAAACTGATTCAACATCAACATCTACCGCTTTTGAACATTCTGAAAATTATTATAATATTTAATTATTGATAGTACACACAAAATACAACCTTACAAAGCTGATTAAAATTGTACGAAACGATTTTGTGAACAAAAAAATCTTTGCATAGTTTTCTATTATTTTAAGGTATGACTGCGTAGGATTAACATGATTTATTTTATACTACTCCTACTGTCTATGGAGTTCATAGATGACATATCCGATAAATAAGTTTCCATTCCTTTTGTATGTATTTCGTTTTTTATTTAGGTTCGATAAATTAGTTAAATGGAGAGCACCTGTATGTCTCAACTATTATATTTAATTTGACCTGAGAACCGCTCTAAGACAGAAAATTAAAAGTATTTAAATTATATATATATATATGAGAAAGCAATTCTTAAAATGTTTTATAGGATATATCCTCAAAATATAATAATTTTCGTAAATCTGGTATGCGCAGGGATCACTGTCTATGTAAATAGTGAGGTTCGATATAAGTTTTTGTAAGAAGTATGATTTCAAAATAATAATAATACTTACAGCAGTGCTTCTATTTTATTTATGAGTTATCACCTCTGTAAAATACATGTACAGGGAATAGTGTTCAAAGTATATAAGAGTAGAATACATAAAAATCCCTCTATCTACAGCATGTCGAATGCAGAATAAATAAATGCAGTTGATGTTTGTATATAAACCTGAAAAAATATTATATTAGATAAATTACACAGTAAGAGCAAAATTTACTGGGATGATTATAAAGCAGGCCAACTATGGATGAATGTGTGTGGATGTATATATATATATATATATATATATATATATATATATATATATAGTAACGGGCGGCGAGACGCACACGTCGGCGCGGGTAGCTGAAGCGCGGGAAGGCCAGTAGAGGCCAGTTAGCTTTTGTCCGTACTCATGAGAAGTTGAGAGATTACGCACGCGTGTTGAGCAGCAGCAACAACAGCAAGGAAGCAGCAATAGCAGCATCAGCAGCATCGAAGGCCACAGCAACTAGGGGAGGCAGCAACAGCAGCAACTGCAGCACAGCAGCAGCCGCAGTAACCACTGCCACTGGTGGATCACCGCAACCGGAACACGGCAAGGTCAAGCAGGAGACTCCCTGGCCAGAGTACGACGAGGATCGACGCGATAAGATAAAGTAGGAATTAATCTCTATTTTATTTATGCGCGATCGACTGGCGAGGCATTTGGCCCCAGTCGTTGATCCGATAGATTTTGCGGCCTTCTCGCGACGCGAATACGCGCAACACGGACGACGGATTTCTTATTGAATAAACGCCTTTTTAGTAGAATCAGTAGTGTGTTCATTTGATTGTCGTCCCGATCCCTCTTCCTATTCAAACCGCCGAATACCGCCGCCTCCGCGGGCACTACACAGGAGTGTAGTGCATACTGAGAACCGGAGCATCGTCGCAGGTAGGCGACCACACGAGCAAGTACAGCATCTCGCAAAAGCAAAGTGCAGGGGAACTTTGCATTTGTACGGGGTACATAGGCAGTTAGCCGCCTAGAAACCACCCCGTTACAATATATATATATATATATATATATATATATATATATATATATATATATATATATATATATATATATATATATATATATATATATATATATATATATATATATATACAGGGTGTCATATTTTAATTTACCACCCCCTAAAACTGGTTAATAATTTGCTCTGAGAAAAAAATGTTTCAAATAAAATTTGTTGGGTTCGAAGGGCGGCATCTTTTGGCTATTTTAGCTGCGACCTTGAACATGACCTTCAAGGTCATTTGAAAGTCAAGACCAAATTTTCATATGAAATGTGCATATTTTTATGGCGGATTCGGATTCTACTAAAAAAGAGAAACACTTTTTGTTTGAATCATTTTTTGAAAAAATCCCAAATTTTTGTTGTAAACGGCTTTAAAAAAGTTGAAAAAATCACTAGATATCTCTTATTGCCCCACCCTTTAAAAGAAGTTAAAAATTTTACATTTTATCCGAGGAATTAGAAACGTACACAATTTTACAAATTTAAGTCCAAGTATGACCTTAGCCATGAACTTGTCCTTAACCAACAAGGTCATTCGAAGGTCAGTCAATTTATTTAACGGTAATCCTCGATTTTTATTCCGGCAATTGAAGCTTGGCTATGACCTTGACCTCGAACCTTAAATTCATTTTAAGAAAGAACCATCACTTTAATGGAAAATACTCTCTTTTTCAAAGAAATGAAATTACCAAAAAATTTATCAACAGAACCCAAGTTCATTAGAACGCTAATCTGATTGATAGAAGATAATCTGATTCATTTTTTATCACATGGGGGAAGTTTGCAATCTTCGGGGTATGTTTGACATTCTCTGGGGCAAGTTTGCAATCTTCAGGGTATGTTTGACATTCTCTGGGGCAAGTTTTACGTCATCTGCGGAAAATTTGACATCATCTGGGGCAAATTTACGGTCACAACTGGGACAAGTTTGACATCATCTGGGGCAAGTTTGAGCAGTAAGGGGCATGTTTTCAACTGAGAATCAAAATCAAGCTTAGTTTTTTTAATGAAAATTGTACATATTTTAAATCATATTCAGATTCTCTGATAAAGTAACATTGTACATATTTTAAATCATATTCAGATTCTCTGATAAAGTACGCATCTTTTTAAGAAATATTTTTCTCGTAAATGCTTTATTTCTCGCTAAAAGACATTTTTTTGCTTCGTTATCGTTCTATTGGTAAAGCTTGTAAATTCTTACAGCTCCTCAAAGCTTCTCATCATTAGGTTTTCATTGACTTTCTGAATTTCAGAGCAGAATAATACTTATAATAAATTATTTCTAGTAAGATTAAATATTCCCTAAAAAATCTACCTACAACATATAATGGCTGACTACAAGCCAGTAGAGATAGTCAACATGATCAAAATTCTGGGAGAATGTTACGTCAATTACAAGGCTGCAGCGAGGCTGTACGCTGAAAGGTATCCGGACGCTCGTCATCCTAGTAGGAATATTAAACTTCTAACGATAAGAGCTCAAGGAGGTAACTTAAGAAGGAAGAGGCGACGGACGGGCCCAAGAGAGCATATTGCGCTTGGGGTTCGTGCTGTAATTGCCGAGGATCCTCATATTTCGACGCGACAAATTCAGCGAATGCATGGAGTACCCAGATCAACAGTTTCCCGTGTATTGCGTCATTTTAGATTTCATCCATATCACTTGCACCTTACACATGCCATTGAGCCTGGTGATCCTGCCAGGCGACTTAGATTCTGTCAGTGGGTGGAAATACGAATGCGCATAGATCCATTTTTCTTTGATCGGACTTGAAGGGGTCTTGCCTTGGCTGGACGTGAAGGTCTTGCCTTAAGTGGCTGGACGTGAAGGTCTTGCCTTAACTGGCTGGATAGGGTCTTGCCTTAAGTGGTTGGACGGGGTCTTGCCTTAAGTGGCTGGACGTGAAGATCTTGCTTTAAGTGATCCAAAGGATACCTCTGTCTTTGTTTGAAGCTAGTAACATTCATGTAAAACAGCTCATTACTAGGACAAATTCTCTTCTCAGTTAAAGGGAGAGCTACCTATTGATGATCAAAAAATGGTTAAGACAAAAAGTGTTACTTTTTTAGTAGAACCCGAATCTGTGATAAATCTTATTCAAATGACCTTGAAGGTCATGTTCTAGGTCACAGCTGGAATAGCCAAAAGATGCCCCCCTTCTAACCCAACAAATTTTATTTGAAACATTTTTTTCTCAGAGCAAATTTTTAACTTCTTTTAAAGGGCGGGGCAATGAGAGATATTAGTAATTTTTTCAACTTTTTTAAAGCCGTTTACAACAAAAATTTAGGATTTTTTCAAAAAATGATTCGGACAAAAAGCGTTTCTCTTTTTTAGTAGAATCCGAATCCGCCATAAAAATATGCACATTTCATATGACAATTTGGTCTTGACTTTCAAATGACCTTGAAGGTCATGTTCAAGGTCACAGCTAAAATAGCCAAAAGATGCCGCCCTTCGAACCCAACAAATTTTATTTGAATCATTTTTTTCTCAGAGCAAATTATTAACCAGTTTTAGGGGGTGGTAAATTAAAATGGGACACCCTGTATATATATAATACTATAAGTGAGAGGAATGTTCAACTGCCAATAACAATATAATAAAGTAAGCTTTAAATAATAAAAAGAACGATATGAGCTAGGACACGATAATTATAAAGTACCTATGGGGTAAAATTCGTATCAAAAATTCGTGAATACGATATAAGGGGAAACAAATGTTACAGAATAAAGTAGACAATGGACTCATTTTTAACAAACAAATAAAAAGCATAAATTATAAAATATACTTACCGCATTCGCAGCAACTGCAGTTATGCGCATCCAGCTCGGGTGAGCCATTTTGTCATTTGTTCAGCTTTGTGTTCTGCTGATCCCGTCAATTGAATATTTCCTAACATCATCAGAAATAGTTCCTTGTCGTACTCCTTGGCTTTCCATTCCATTTTCGTACTTATATGGTTAGTACAGTGTACCATGTTTTGTGTGTCCAGCCTCATTATAATGGCGTGGTGATCACTATTAGTGAAGTGATCGCTTACGGTCCATTTACTCACCTCTTTTACCAGACATCTACTAACAAATGTTAAGTCGATCACTGATTCGGCGTCCACCTTTTTATAGGTTGGTACGTTGCCTTCGTTCACCAGCACCAAGTCCAGAAGTTTGAATGACTGTAGTAGGGCCTGTCCTCTTCTATTGGTTTTTCGGCTGCCCCATTCAACCGCCCATGAGTTAAAGTCCCCAGCTATAATAGCTGGTTTTTTAGCCCTGACATCTCGTACTAGCCGGTCCAAGAACTGCTGAAACTGATCTATTGGCGCACTGGGTGGGGCATAACAACTGTATACCTGTATACCCTCAAACTTTGTGCTGGCAAAACCTGCTTCTTTGAGTTTCATCTTACTTTGAAAGGTAAAGTCTCTACATGCCCAAATAGCTGCTTTACCGGAGCCATCGGATTCCCACCTTGGCTGTTCAAGATCTCTGTACTGCTCACTGATTATAGCGACATCAATCTTCTGCTCACGGACGTACTGACAGAGAAGGTCCTGAGCTGTCTCACAGTGGTTCAGGTTTAACTGTACTATTCTGATCTTCTTTGTTTTGTGGCTTTCACTGCCGCTTGGTACGCTGGGCAATCATAGCTACCTGCGGCATGGTCGCTTTTTTCTACGTCGTCCTTTCCTCTGCAGAGAATGCAGCTGGGCTGGTTTGTGCAGTTTTTCGCTACATGTCCCGCTGAGCCACATTTGTAGCAGCAGCGGCTTCTGTCGTGCTGCTCAATGTAGCTTGCAGCAGTATGGCCGAAGCCCAAGCATTTATAGCACCTGAGCGGGCGGGAGTCTCGCTTTATTGCTCTTATTCGGCAGCTAACCCACCCTATCCTTATCTTCTCATCCTTGATAAACTTCTGAGCTATCTGGGCAGGTAGTTGTACTATTGCTTTCTGCATATCTCCATAGGCTTTACGAAGCTACTTAACCGCCGTAGGTTCGAAATTATGTCCTTCCTCGTTATTTTTGCGTAGTGCGTCCACTATGTCCTCCTTAGTGGTCAGCATGTCAAGATCTTTATCTCGATGGCCTCTTCATGATGCAGCGCCCTGATTGTAGCAGTTTCGACTAGTACTGCTTTCACCGCTTCCTGGAGCTCAGCTGTTTCCACCTCCTTGGAACGTCGTAGTTCGAGTAGCAGATCTCCTGCTGTCGTTTTGCGTATTCTATGTACGCTGTTTCCTAACTTTTCTAGGCTAGGCTCTGCCTTCATTTTCTTTAGGATTTCGGCGTAGCGTTTTCCACCCTCGGCCTTGATGGTTAAGGCGTCAGGTCTAGGGGGTCTTGCTCTTGCCGTCCTACTTTTTCTGGTGCCTTTTTGTTCTTGGCCACGAGCACCAGTGTTATCCTTCCTGTTTACGCTTTTTTCTTTTTTCTTCTTTGCCTTCCTTGTCACCACCTCTTGCCACGAGTCTTTCTCCCTCTGGTGGACATTGTCGTCGGCTACTCTTCTTGCAGAGCTCGCCCCACTAACGCGGCTAGCCTGCTGTGGTTTCCCCTTGCCGTCCGGCTTAGGGGTCACTTCGTTCGCCTCTGCTAGGCTAATTGCCCTTTCCAGAAGGCCAGGGGTTGTTTGGGTCACCTTGCCCTTAGTCCCTGGCCGTTGGCACTGCATAAGGTTATCGTCTGCAGAGCAAAGAGCCCTGTAGCTGGCCTTTATGCTCCGGGCGAGATCCTTAATTTGCTTGTGCACATTGTGTCTGTCCCTGACATAAGCGATCAGCTCATCGATTTTGCTGCCAAGGCGATCTAGGTGCACGTTTTTGGAGGTCGCGCTTTCTGCTCGCTTGTCGCCATCTGCGTCCATAGTCTCTGCCTTCTTTCCTGTAGTATTACCATTGCCTTCCCGTGCCAGGTTATCTACAACGGGGCTGGTTGTCTTTTGAATCGAAAGCGTACTTTCGCCTCTCCCAGATCCAAGGGGTTTATCCCCAAGGAGGCGAGCGTCGACCACCGGGGCTGATACCCGATCGGAATCGACGACAGGATTAGTAATGCCTGCCTGGGTACTCATATGTTTGAGAACGCTTCTTGATTGTTTGTCCTTGCCACCCTAAATACCTGATGTTTCGGTAATTCTAAACAGTGTTGGGGTGCCGAGGACTTTCGTGGCAGCACCGTTAGCTCCTGTACCCTAGGAAGGGGCCCTTTAACAAAGTGCTAGCATCCGGGCCAGATGCACCTTGGTTTTTTAAGCGAGGTTGTTACTCCTCCCCCTCCTCTTTCCCCACCTCTTGGGTAGTGGAGCCCCGGGCTTGGGACCGGTGTAGCGGAGTTGTGTGTGTGTTTGTGAGAGAGAGAGAGAGAGAGAGAGAGAGAGAGAGAGAGAGAGAGAGAGAGAGAGAGAGAGAGAGAGAGAGAGAGAGAGAGAGAGAGAGAGAGAGAGAGAGAGAGAGAGAGAGAGAGAGAGAGAGAGAGAGAGAGAGAGAGAGAGAGAGAGAGAGAGAGAGAGAGAGAGAGAGAGAGAGAGAGAGAGAGAGAGGGGGAGAGATTATAAGTACAGCCGGCGGCAGCGAGCCGCACAATCAAGCTCTGCACTAGATTGGCGGGGTTCCGTGTGAGGCAGAGAAAAGAGGAGAGCATGCGCAAAGACGAGTTGGCTGGCAGCTTAATATATTCTAACGCACCGGGAGAGCGTTGAGCCTATACGAGATAGAAGCCCGAGAGAAGGTCCTGCGAGGCCGAGTAGCGCGTGGGGGGGGGTAACTTAGCCACCACGTTGTAGGGAGGGGCTGGGCAAAAATAAAGCATTGTTTCTCTTAATTATTGTTGTTGCCTTTTTCCCTCCTTTTTCCAGCTCTCCCAGGCTAATATGACCGTGTCGAATTGCTTAATAGAAATAAACAAATCGAGCGCATTAGAAGTGCAAGAATTGCGTGCGTACTGCTAGGAGGCAGCACGTCGCATAGATATAAAAAATATTTTTGTAAAGGATTTGTAAACTACATTCATAACAAACTTGGTAACAAATTAATGGTTAAATAGAGAAAATTTAAAATGTACTGATTTTGAATTAGAGAATCCGATATAAATGCAAATGATGGTAGAACTGACGGGAAGTATGAAATATTTATTAAATGAATAATAATGAATTAACAAACTTGGTAACAAATTAATGGTTAAATAGAGAAAATTTAAAATGTACTGATTTTGAATTAGAGAATCCGATATAAATGCAAATGATGGTAGAACTGACGGGAAGTATGAAATATTTATTAAAAATAATAAAAACGATATTACGAAATTAGTAAGTAAATTGAATAAAGATAAAATAGTTATATTCTACTCAATCAATTATTTACCATTTATTGATAGAATGATATTCAGTGATGAACCTCAAGGTACCGGAAAAACTTTTTTTGTATAAGACTTAACCCGTTAAGCCCGATAATGCCCCCCCCGGGTACACCACTTTTTCGACAATTATAACTCATGCAATTCAACGTATAAAAAATTGAAAGATACACTATTTTGAAGCTTAAGATCTCTCCTTTCCAATGATGTGCAGAAAAATGCGATAAAAAGTTGTTAATCATTCAAAAATATTGTTTAAATGAAAAAAAAACATGATTTAAAAAAAAATTTTTTTTATAAAATCGAGATTCCCGAATGGTTCTCGGTTTGCAATCCACTCGGAACCTTAATAACTGGTGGCATAAATGTCTAAGCTTTCGAAATATATAGTTTTCAGATCGATTTTTCATCTTCGTGTGTTCGGCAATTATTTTGACATTTGAGAATTTTTTCCTTGAGAACAATGAACTAAAACGGAAAATTATCACATATAAAAAGGTCTTAGAATTGAACAAAGAATTCACCTGAGTCCAAACTTTTCAAGAAAAAAATTCATGGATGTCTTGGCAAAAATATAGTCATTAACACGCCATTTTGAACACACGAAGATGAAAAATCGATCTGAAAACTATATATTTCGAAAGCTTAGACATTTATGCCACCAGTTATTAAGGTTCTGAGTGGATTGCAAACCGAAATCCATTCGGGAATCTCGATTTTATAAAAAAAATTTTTTTTTAAATCATGTTTTTTTTCATTTAAACAATATTTTTGAATAATTAACAACTTTTTCTCGCAATTTTCTGCACATCGTTGGAAAGAAGAGATCTTAAGCTTCAAAATAGTGTATCTTTCAATTTTTTAAACGTTGAATTGCATGAGTTATAATTGCCGAAAGAGCGGTGTACCGGAAGGGGCATTCTCGGGCTTAACGGGTTAATTTATTACTTTATAAGTGAGGGTACAAATGTTTTAATAATTGCTTCAACAGGTATTGCATCAATTATATTATCGGAAGTTATGACAAGTCATAGAACTTATAAATTACAGCTTAGAATATATACATATATATTAAATGTTTTTATTTATGTTATAACGAGTTGAGAATTACAGTCTCACGTCGTGTACCGCGAGATACCGCGGCGCGGCTACTTTCTGTTGGAAAAGGTTGATAGGAGTCGATTAGATCACTTATTAACTTGAATAGTGAGTCTTAATTCCAATATTTGCATTAGAACTTGATAAAACGCTATGAACTACGATAAAATTCGATATAAGTCGATTAAACTTATAAGTCAATAGAACATGATCTTCTTGAAATTCTATTCATTTCAATTGTAATTTTTCATATTAAGTTTAATCAACTATATCGATTTTATCTCGTTCTATCAAGTTCTGATGCAAAAAGTGAAATTAAGATTCTATTCTAAGTTAATTGAAATCTTATAGATTTAAATGGTGAATTCTAATTGACTCAAAAAGATCTAATTCACTATGCGAGAAGCGATGTAGACGCGCGCGGGGAAGAAGATTTTGAACAACGAGACTAGAAAAGCGCGGGACTCGGAAAGATTTCCTTCCGAAAAGCGCCCCGTCACAAAGTATCTATTTAAAGGCATTTTTTATACGGCTGCATTTTGTAATTGGAATATTTAATAAAGCTATACTCACATCAAATACGTCAGCAGCCCATTTTCTAAAAGCTTGATCTTGACCACACAATTCATCTCCTTGGGATAAGTAAAGTAAGCGTTCTCCGCCCAACTCATCTAATAAATTATCTACATATCTTCCAAATGCACAAAAATTAGGATATGCAGACGATCCTAAAGCAAATACTGCAAACCTATAATATTCAAAATGCCAATTTTTATTTTTATAGAATTTATAATTAATATAAGTTAAATAAAACTATAAATAATAATAGATATTTTCTTAAAGAAACGTATAATTTGTGAGGTAGTCATCACATGTACACGAAAAAACTGGTCGCACGAAACCACCGCGTCGGCAAAAGATCGTCTTTCTACGAATGAAGAATCGCCCCGGCAGCTATCTGCGCTTTAGCCGACCGCGGAGATTGGCGGGACCCTCCTCTGCTTGGCTACCTAGGAAATGCTTGGATTTGGGATGGCGTGCATGCAATTGATTATGACTCGATTGTGTGTATGCGTGTAATTCGGCGAGGCGGCCATCGAGATTGGCCGTCGAGCGTATGCGGGATTTTCCGCGACATAACGTATTCTAATTATCGTACACTATAGCACGCAGTGCTGAGGGCACTTCTTAACGAGATAGAGAGAGACAGAGAGAGAGAGAGAGAGAGGGAGAGGGAGAGAGAGATAGATAGATAGATAGATCTTTATTTGCTCACAGCAAAATATAATACAATAGTATATACAGATATCACAGAT